>CM068967.1:26668476-26733173 GCA_035128595.1 Eptatretus atami
GGTGAACAGCTGTTTTAAAGACCTGGAGGGAAGAGTGGGATTGAAGCGAGTGTGGGAGTTTGTTCCAAACGTGGGAAAAAAGTGGAATGAAAGAGTGAAGGTGAGCAGTGATTCTTGATTTTGGTAGTTTTACCAAAAGGGGGTTGCTGGTGGAACTGTGAGCGCCTGCCAAAATATGGGGGGACATATCTCAGACAAAGCAGGGAGGGGGGGGGGGGTGAGGCCCAAGAGGAGATGGTAGAAAACAGAAAGACCACTAATCTACCTGCAGTGAGAGAGTGAGAGACCCAAAGACTCAGTCTCATCATGGGAGATGCCAATGATCCTAAATGCCTTGGTTTCTACAGCATGAAGCTGAGGGTTGAAAGACATGTTCCAAGTGTTGGACCAGCATGTGATTTTACCCAGATCTGCAGAGAGTGAAGAAGCTGCTGCTTGCCAATCTGAGGGATGACAAGATGGGTTAGGCACGAGGTTGGAGGTCATCGCAAAGAGATAAGAGGATTTTCCAGAGAGTCAGAGAGATTATTGATGAAAACCAGAAAAGAAACAGGGCCAGAACACTGCCTTGAGGAACTCCAGCCTGGACAGGAAGAGGGATGAAAGAACTAAATCCCCTCACACTGCCTTCCTTTCCCTCATGCTGTCTTTCCTTCCCTTCATGCCTCCTTCCATTCCCCTCCCCTCAGGCTGCCTTCCCCTCCTCATGCTGCTTTCCCTCCCCTCACACTGCCTTCCCCTCTGATAAAGCTGCCTTCTGTTCCCTCCCTCACACTGCCTTCCCTTCCCTCCCCTCACACTATCCTCCTCCGAACCCCATCCACCACATACAACTCTCAGGAGTCAAGGAGAGGAAGGGTTGTAAAGATGTAGTGAATTGGTAATGAAATGCTTTTTTTCAAACTGCTACTCAGATCAATGCTACAATTGGCTCAGGTTAAGAGATTCGAGAGCTTATCCCATGTGTGGAAATTAAATAAAGGCACAAACACTGGCGCAGCTTTTTCATCGATAGAAGGAAAACACTCTTCCTTCCCTTCTCTCATGCTTACCTCCTCACAAAGCCCCTACCCCCCTCCCCCCACTTCCCACGGATGTCTCCGGGTGGTGTCCTGGCGTTGTTTAGTATGACCCATTTGAATGTGCTGTTTTAACATACCCCATTTTGTTCAATCCTGTACTAATGCCGGCAGAAGGGGACCATCCCCCACCCATCCCCCGCTTTCCCTTCACCTCCCCCTACAAATGCAAGTCGTGAACCCCCCCCCCTTTCTCCCTCAAGTTCCCCTATAAAACGCAAGTCCAACAATTATATTGAGTGAAGAAAAGACTAAAAAATATGTCCGAAGTACAACTTCATTGAGGGCAACTACAATAATTTTAAAGCAGGCAAAAGTCTCCGTGGCGTAAGAGAATTGAAAAATGTTTTCAGCGGCACAAAGCAATGCATCTCCACTCCACGGCAGGATGGCCGAGAGGTGCGCACACTCGCTCTCAGCTGTCTCGCCTGAGTTTTAATCTCAACCTAGTTATAAACTGTTATCCCGGTCGGTTTCACAGCAGGGTGATTAATAATGTGTGTGCCTCCTTGGATGGACGATAAACTGGGCACGCATCTGCCGGAATAAGTTGGTGGACATGATATATCAAGTATTCCTTCACAAAGAGTATGGGAGCTATCCCTGCATCCTGTAGAAATTCCAAATTACTACTCCAACCTACAGGGGCACTGCATCAGCAGCACTACCACACCCTCAGTCAATGATGGTACTTGCAGCCTTGTGCTGCGCAGGAAAAAAACGAAGGCCTGTTTCATTGAAAAAAGAGAAGGACGGTACAATTACAGGGCCCTGTTTCATTTTAAAACCAACTTGACATTGCAAGTCGGAATGCTCATTACAAAGCACGAAGGTGGAGTTTCATGTCCTATGTAAACTTATGCAGCCGTGTCTTTGTTCTTTCTTGTGACAGGTGCTGCCTTGGATATTGAGCAACGTTGTGTAATTAAGTGTGGACGCACTGATGCCCTGCCAGCAAATAAATTATATTTACATCTAGAGTTAAAGGAATACTTGTCACGTACATTCTCTGGGGGAAACTTGTGCATGTCCTTTAATGGAAAAGCCAATAATGATCTCGTCAGCTCATTATTGCAACGAATATATTACGTTTAAGCGGTCTAAACATAGTTAAAAGGCATTAAAGATTTTTTCTGCTTAATGAAAAAGGTAATGTTTTGTGTACTATTAAGGTGTCCATTGGTACCTTGTTTTCAATGTGCCCTTACACCATCTGCGCATGCAAGCAATACAGAATTTTTGAAACGACATATGAATGCTAAACGAGGCCCTTTTCCGCACGCACTCTGTATGTTTTCAATGACTCGGTTCGGCTCGACGGGCACTTTGAACCTGCCGTTGATTGCGCAAAATTTGTGATTCAAATCGTCTTTTCAACTTAATTTTCAGCATTTAGACGAAAGAGTGGAGATTTCAAAATGGTTAACCATAATTGTTCCATTCCTGAATGCAAATCGGACTCACGGAAATATAGGAAATACCAGAAATATCTGTGGATAAGAGGTGTTGAGTTCCGACAATTTCCTGTTTGTACAAGCAAGTGGTCAGAGTGGATGTATATATAAAACACACACACTTCTCCTTTTAGCAGCAGATGCAAAAATCTAGTATAATTTATTCTGCGGCCCTGGAACCAAACTTACAATATATTTATAACAACCCTCACAACTCCCATAGCTCCCCCCCCACCCTTCTCTCTGCCTCCCAACATGATTAATGGTAAATATCATCATTTTAAACTTACAATGTACATTCACAGGCTCGAGATATGTCCTTCCCATCAGTGTTTAGAAGCACCTAATCCAGTATGAGCAGCTGCCGATTCGGAGAGCTGAGAAAGTTCTTCAAGTCTTTCATTGCGCAGAGGCACAGCCCTTTCTCTCAGGTACTTTTCCAAGTATTTTCAGCTTCTTTTAAAAGCTTTGTGAGCCATTTCAGGCAACAATCCTGATCTCGCACATACCATATACTTTACGGTGCCCTGAAGACCGGTCCTTCCTGTGGGTTTGTGTGCATGCGCGTCGAGCATTCTGGGGATAGATTCCGTCATTTTGAAAGTCACGTATTGCACCATATGCTTTTTAATTAGACAATCCTCCTTAGTTGCCCAACTGGCTGTGGAGAGAAAGGCAACAACACAACATGGCATCACCAGCACCCAGAGCACACCGGAAAGCAATACAACAATCATTGTATTTATATAGCGCCTTTTGCCAATGGATACAAGTAATTAATTTCTCCCAAGACCACTGGCTGTGCTTGTGTGAAGTCAAGTCTGGCGTCACCTCGTGTTCCTATTTGAAAGTGTGTGTGATTGATGTTACAGCTACTCCCTGGGCAGGGTTTACAGTGGCGCCAACGCCAACTCAGCTGAGGGTCCGTACTCAAAAGGGACCCGTAATGATTAAAATTGCTTTTAAATCTGAGCAAAGCGATACATTTAAGTGAACAATATATACATGTAATTTCATGCCACATTTAAAAAAAAAAACGATTTGAAAGGTGGATAATATATCGTTTATGTGCCACACAATCCATTTGTCGTGTTGTTGCAGTTTACATTTTATCTCCACAATTTGTTTGGTGCCAGGCCAGCAAAAGGTTAATCGGCCCTGGCTACTGCACGAGCCAATTAGTACCTGTAAAAAAAATAAAAAAGGTACAAAAGGTATTTGAGCATTGTAAAAATTGAGGTCAACATTATATGGTTTTGCATTGGAGGTGGTTGCAGCATGAAAGTTTTACAAATGGGGATTGTGAATGAAAAACAGCCAGGTTATATTAGTAAAAGCACAGCGTCATAAAAGAAACGTGGCCATAAAATTATCGATAAATTTGGAAAAAAAAAGAAAAAAAGTAAATGAAACCGTCTCGTTGTACTTGGTTTTGTTTTTTCTTTCTATTGAGCAATTGTGCGAATGAAGGAAATGATTGCCTTATAATAGTGGTTATGAAATACATGGTTGTGAAATGGAGGTACGTGTTAAATAGGTGTGTTCCTATCCTCTTGTCATCTTCTCAATTCTTTACAACTGGAAACCAAAAACAAATATGTGAGAGTTTTAAAGTTCAGGAGTAGCACACGTACTGTTGTGGCAATGTTGAGTGGAGTTAAACTTGAAAGGAAAACAAATAAATAAAGAAGAAGACTAGCAGGATAAACAGCACTGTAAACTTTACACAGAGCTGCCACAGTCTGCCACTGCTGTAATTAATATTGAGACAACTCACAACAGGTGGTTTTTGTTTTACAAAACATTTTAAAATTTCTCTGCTGAAGGAAAAACAAGGAAAATAATTAAGACAAGTCTGGAGACGGCGATGGTTCACGAGCAATGTACACGGTTCGCCTTTTTTATTTTTTGACCTTCGAGGGGACGCCACGGGCAAACTGGCGGGAATCGGGAAAAACGGAAATGATGAAAGTTGTAGTACTCGAAGAGCACTACTTGCATACCAACTTTCATTCGAAACAGTTGAAAACCCTCGGAGCTCGATGCCCAATTTATTGATTTTTTTGACATTTTCTAAGTTCGTGACCTTGTGGCCTTGACCTTGGGACGAAAATGAAAAATCGAGCTCCGTGGGGCTATGCAGGTGCCATTGGGCTAACCAAATACCGAAACCCCTGCCAGATTCGACAAACCCCCTTGGAGAAGATGTAACTTGAAATCGGCTACCCCCTAAAAACGCATGTTTTTTGGGCGTGGCTCCGCCCATAATGGGCGCATCACGCCTATTCTCAGGAAAACACAACTACATCATGATATAAACCTCCCACCAAAATTTTATCAGGATCGGATCAAAACCCACGGAGCTATGCTCGGGACAGACAGACAGACAGACAGACAGACAGACAGACAGAGACAGATACACACCCATAACGAATATAGTGGTCACTTACTGACTCGTGAACCAATATCCTTTTGGGGTCTCATATTTAGTTTACTAAATTATTATATCGACTACTACTTCCTTATCAGTTTCAATTATTCCCATTTTATTTTGGGGTCGGTCAGGGAAAGCTTTGGAACCCGACTTTAATGAACCATCTGGCCAGGCCTGGTTGCAGGACTGAAGGTGGCCAGGATTTGCAACTTAGCCATGGTGCCAATGATAACTCGGCTACTGTTTGTGAAAGACATTGTGGGATCTTAACATGATACGCCACCGACCGGTGCTGGCAGACGGGTCCTACGACTTAACGCCCACCCTTCCAATGGACAACACACACATTCATGCCTCTCCCTGCATGTGAAGCATCAGGATGACAGTTTATAGCCGGGTGGAGGTTCAAGCTCAGGTTAGACAGCTCAAAGGCGAGTGTGCATGTACTTCTTAAGGTTTAAGCTACCCGGCTAACCTTTATTAAATTATTCAATGAAGCTTGTAAAAAAAAAAATGAAAAAAAGGAAGGAATATTTTTAATGCTTGTTAAAAGGAAAGACGAAAGACTTCAAAAACATTCCAGCATGCATACCAGAGGGACAACTCCCCAGCTCGTATCTATTTTTAAGATACTCTGTACCTGCATATGAAGCATTACCAATTAGCCAGCACCCTACCCAGGCCACCTCATCCATTAATGAATGCACTTTATCCAGACATGATCTCTTGACAAGTGTGCAAGCTGTCTTTGATATCTGATGTACGGGGACACCTGTTTCCCCGGTTCAAATGTCATTTCTTTTACAAATAGGTTGCTAAACAACCATCACAATAAATTCTATTCTCAAAACCACCAAAGGAAGGATAATAAAACGAGTTTTACCGAGTTTTGTACACCTTTCCGGGTATGTGGTTGATGCAGATCTGATAAAGGCTTTTCTATGTATTCCTTGTTTTTCCACTTTTAAAGACTTGGTGACCATAATATGCCCTGTAAGTTACGTAAGTACTGTATAAAAGGAATTTTAAACAGAAAAGATCATGGGAAATGGTCACTTTCTCCAATACTTGCCTGAGCTACACCAACCAAACCTATTTTCTCATTGTCCCATCAGGCAGCAAACTGCCAGAACGTTTTACCTCGTCCAGCTCCAGTGACTTTGAGAATCCACAGGGTATTAAATCCACCACACAGGGTACATAACTACATCGCTGAATTGCATGTAGGTTCAGGGAATTAACAATATTGTATAAATTGTCATATATGTGTACACACACACACACACACACACACACACACACACACACCAGTGAAAAAGAAAGTGACTAAGAAGATTAGTGTTTAAGTTAGTATGTTATTTGGGATTAGAGGTAGAATTTTTGATTTGGCGTATAACGATGAAGCATGAAGGCCCAATTTTGAACTTTTCCTCTCAATTTGATGATCCATTAATTAATTCTTTCAAACAAGAGCACAGCAGGTCACATGACACCAATTGTGGGACAAAACCACATTGCGTGCATTGGAAGCCACACGTTGAACAAACATGTTGTTTTCTGTCTTATTCTTTAACTTAGAATTCCGGTGTGCATCTCTGATGTGATATGGTAAATGATGTGTCATGTCGTCAATGTCCTATGCGGCGACCTTCCTTACGCGGCCAAAACCTCCTTGCGTGAATCAGCATCCGTGCATATCATGAATATCATATTAGTGACGGCCATCTGTATTACGCATCCAAAATCTGACGCACGTCATTTCAGAATCTTGTCATGTTAAAAAAAAAACAACAAAAAAACTACATCATGGATAGTTATATAATTTCATCCACCTGTCAAATATGCAATCACTTTTAACTGTCAAAAAGGCAAACACAGATTGTGAAGATAAATACCCGAGGCTGTAAGAATATGGTAGTTGTTCAACGAGCAAAAAAAATAAAAATAAAAAAAAATTAACCTCATGTAAATATGAATGTGTAATGTATCTGCAATGCACACGGACCTGTCCAAAAGTGTTTTCTTATGTTTGCAAGAAAGTGAGACGGCCGGCTTAACACCAGCACAAGGGATGCGATTCAAAGAATACTCAGGAGATGCGTAGAACAGCAGTTGATATCAGGAATATCGATTTCAGCCAACGAAGGGAAAGGTCATGTGATCTCCTAACTTATGAAGATGTTATCCATCCTTCACCCTCCCCCCTCCCCCTCCCCCGGTCCCCTACAGAAATGTATGCTCGAGCATAACATGGGTGAGGGATCACAGGTGTAAAAACATCCGTAATCGTAACTTCCCAAGGGGCGAGTTTAAATTCCAGCAAAAGCAGTTGTAAAAGAGCTCGTCTCCTGCCAAACTTTAAAGTAGCTGCACATGCAAGGAATGGCCATTCAAAGCAGGTTTTACCATCGATACATGCCTCGAATGAAAACCAACAAACTTTCAACACCTTTTAAATACACAGTAAAACCTGCGTAATGTGGTCATAGATTCTGCTGTGAATTGGTTTTTCTCATGTTGGAATGAATGGGTTATGACAATAATTTACACACATTTTACAAATGACTAACTATTTCCAAAAACGAAACATTGATACAAAGGAGGAGAGTATTAACACAACTCGGGAAGAGTTTCCTTGCAACTTTTGCTTGAAGTATCGAATTGAGGCATATCCAGCAGGTGTGTGTAAAATGTATTATTATCAAATGATGTCTATATGCATGTGTAATGTACATTTAGACATTGTTTGACGATGTACGTATGTTTTAAAGTACCTGTAATGCAACCTGCTCATGAGGTCATACTCTTGTTAAACCTCACCACTCATGATATCACAATTATAACTTTGAAAAAATTGAACATTTGAAACATTTCATAACGAATATTCACAGAAATATGGATAAATAAATGATTTTTAATAACACGATGAACCCACCGATTTCGGCATCTTGCTTGTTGAGAGAAGTCCCTCCCCAACAGGTGGCACTTGAAAAATGTCACAGAGAGACCTCGCTCTGAATGGCAACGTTTCAACAATGCAGTCACCTTAAACGAGGGGGGGGGAGGCACAGGTAAATGGGCGGGATCAGATCTGCTGACGCGGCAACGTAGAGTTACAGGGTGTGGGAAATGGGTACCACACCCCAGGGTTGCTGCAGAGTTATTTTTATAATTTTTATAACTGCCCCAGGGGCAGTTACCAAGTGGTGGGATGGGATCAGAAGTGTCATCAACAATGCAGAAGGTACACATCGCACAATTTAGATGGCCACCAATTCGATCCCTCCAAAATTTAGACAAAAGCTGCAAAGTATATCTTCTCCATTAATTATGTGGTGAACTTCTCAGACATAGCTTCTGGGGGAAAAAAAAAAGTTATGAAAAAAAAGTTTGAGCCAAGCAAGAAGGAACTTTCAATGTAAAACTCATTATCTGGTTTCCAAGGTTCATTGAAAAACTACTACCAGTAACCTTTACGTTGTAAAAAAAAAAACTTTAAAAAAAATGAGAATTGAATGGTCATGCTTTTGTCCAACACTAGAAATTCCCTTCGAAGATAATTTCTCAAGGGATCTGATGAAAATCTCATCGGATTTCTGTCATATCTCAAAACAAATAATGGGAATTTTTGAAAGGAGAACCATGTTTATTGATTGTATGGGTTGTAGCCCATTGTCAATATTCAGGGGCATCGAAGGGGGGGGGGGTCGCTGTCTCGGGGCCCAGAGTCCGTTAAGGGGCTTGAGCTTCTCCTGTAACCGCAATGTATTATACAAATGTAAGAGAAATGGGGGCCCTGAGGTTGTTTGCCCGTGCTGGCTCTCGATGCCCCTGGCAATATTATACAATAATTATATTTTAAAATATTATATTAGTGTTGGTATGATAAGACTCAAAGGTCTGCTTCATGGGTTCATGCCATGGGATCCAAAACTCACCAGTTATTGCAAACGAGACACTCGGCTTACTGTCCCCTTCTGAAGACTGTGTGCTCCAAGATGCAGCACCTAGCTCAGACAGCACCAAAAATCAAGATGGTGGCTTGAAGTCATACGTGGTGACTTGAACCTCAGAATGTTGAATGTGGGATATCCTGACAATCGCTCGAACCCGAACACCAACCAGCGGACACTTATAAAAACAAAAATGCAACTGCCCTCAGGGCATAAAATAAGAACATTGGACGTCAGTGTGAAAGATTTTTTAAAAAGGGACGAGTTTATTCGATCAATGCATGCCCTTTGCTGTTAAACAGCAAGTCACCTTGATTAACATTCAGGTAATTTTCTTGCAACTCAATAATTAATCCAGCCAATAGAAGAAAAAAAAAATACACATAATTAAGGATTTAAAAAAATTATTCAAAATTGCATAAAGAACAAGCAAAAAAAAACCCCCCAAAACAAACAAACTCAAATTTACACGAAAATAAACCGAAAGAAAACACACATGTTGGTGAAAAAAATATCAAAATATTATCATAAATCATTAAATACCATATACAACAGCATTGTATACTATCATTCTCTGAGAAGTCTCTTTTCTTGAGTTTTATTTATTTATTTGTTTATTTATTTTAAACAATGGCTGGGAATATGTCAAGCGGATAAGGGTTCTGCAAGTCGTGCCATGACAGGGGACATAAGTGAACCTACAATGGGTGTGTTCCGTGTGAGCTGGGAAACACACTTTGTGGTGAAGCTGCGACGTAAAGGAAATCACCTTCTCAAGTCAACGAGGTGAGGGTCAGAATGACGAGATCTCCAATTTTACTTTACATGTCCAAAAGTTTTTTGTTTTTTTTTGTAATCATCGTAATTATGGGAAGAGAAATTGAAGATAACAGGCCGTGATGCCATAAATAAACCGGAATTTAAATTTGAATTTGAAGATGACGGACGACGCACACCGAATTCGAATTTCCGCAAGTCACGTGATCGGTCGAGGCTGTGACATTAATTCGACCGAGTTACAAATAAAACACTACATTGCGTTGAGAACGGAGGAAGTGTGTGTGTGCATCATGTTTGTCGATTTCTTTCAGTAAAACTGAAATTTATTCGATGCTGGAACTGTGCCACTCAGCATACTGGACCGACGACATTCATTTTGCCATCCAGAAATGCAATGCAACACGTCAAGATCCAATTTGATGGTCAAAACGCAGTTCACTGGTGGGATTTCTGTAATAACGGTGAGAAATGTTAAAAGATTGATGAACTTCCCGAGTTTGAAATTTCACTTTTGTTTCACCTTAACGAGTGGCTTGGTGGTGGATTGGGTAAAACGTTGTTACATTGCTCTCACTTGTGTGGTTTAAATTCTCATGCCTGCTCAGCAATCTGGCCCAGAAGAAGAGATGGCTATCACCGGGTCTATTCACCCATAGAGATGCTACTGTGGCAACCGAACGACCTGCATTGGGTTATTGGACCTCCACCACCACCTTCACTTTAAAAGCTGTGGTTGTGCTCTCGAGCAAAACTTGGCAATATCTTTCACCTATTTAGTAAGTGGACAGCTCAAACCAAGCTTCTGGCTCTCCACATGACTCAAAAGTGAAAAGACAAGTTTTACAAGGCCCATCGCTTCACCCATCCTAATGGCCGGCTGTCATGTTATACCCACATCATTGTCCACATTTGAATGAGACAGTGTCTCATTTGTTTCCAATATCATCTGGAACCATTGAAACACACTTATTTGACTTTGTACTGGAAGAGATCCCAGAGCTATCTTTTATGTTGTCCTGTGCAGATATGCTGCCAATACTCTCCTGTTTGTCAGTGCCATTTTGCCGGCACAGGGATGGTGAACCAATGTGTCTGGCACCGTACAAAACCACAGGCTCATTTGGCAATGAGGTCATGAGGTCCTGGTGATAAAAAAGGGAGCAAGGGATACGAGTGTTATCGTTCTTCAATGCAGCTTTCTTTTTCCGGCTGTCCCTTTGGAGTGTCTTGCATCCACCAAGTTCTAAACTCTGGCGGGCTGGAGTACAGTTTTCGCTTGAAGTGATCTTTTGTCTGTCTTTGTTTGACACATTTTTGCCACTTTTGCCATTTCTATTCTTCTTCAATGAGTAAGAGCCAAGTTTGAGCCAACAAGGAGCTTTAGATGATTCTTCACTGCATGATGTACCACTGCAAGGCAATGGACTTGTCGGAGTTGATGGTGCTTCAGATGATGGGGAATGCCATGTTTTGGTGCCTTCAGAAGAGGCCGTTCCTTTGCCTTGGCTACAGAGAGGGTTCTGGTTGACAGAGCTTAGGGAAAGTGATGAAGACCTGCTGTAGAAAATTGAGGAAGGGTCAAATGTGTATACCCTTTCCTCACCGTCCACATGCCCCGCAGTGCAAGGCTCAACAGCAGACAAGCTACGTTGTGGCCTGCCGACAGGAGACACTGGGCAGGAAAAACCCTCATGGAACTTTGTTGCAGAGTCCAAAGAACGATTGAACCATTTTCCTGATTTATACACTTTGCTGTTGGGTCCTGCATGAGAAACACCAGAACAAGATAATTCTGACGTCTCAGTCAGGAAGCTGTCATTGGAGCTGAGTGAAGATGTGGATGTTCCAACAGAAAAGTCCAGCGATCCCATCCACTGCTTTGCAGTTGCCAGAATTTCTAAGTCTTCCTTTGTTAGCTCAGAATCTATTGCCTCGGAATGTTGATGTAAATAAGATTGGTCATTTTCTTCGCCTTGGCCCAATGTTGAAACAAGATGGAGGAGCTTTAGTTGCCGTAAATTGCTTTCCTGTAAAGCATGTTCAGAGTCATCTTCCTCCGGATGTTGGCTCGTTTTGTGGACACCCCCTTCACAGCACTTGCATGTCTCAGGACCAGGCTGACATGACTCAGCCTGCAGTCCAGAGTCCTTGGTCTCCTTGGACTTCAGCTCTTTAGGTGATGCTTTGTCCCCAAGAGACATTAACTGGAAAACCCTGCAGAGAAGTTCAGAGTCAGCAGAGGACCCGAGGTTTGATTGCAGGGCTTGCAGGCATTCAGAGAGCAGTGGGGAAGAGTTGCGCTTATCTGGTGCCCACATCTTCAGAGTTTCATAAAAAGAGCATCTCTTTGTCAAAGACGAGAGTCCTAGAAGAGAGCACAACCGTATTACATTTTTAGGCTTATTGATCCCAGAAATGCACAAATTAAATGTTAAACAACCGATAACACAAAGAACATACATATATCTAAAACTAATAAAAGGTAATGTGTTTGCAAGTGTGTGTGTGTGTGTGTGTGTGTGTGTGTGTGTGTGTGTGTGTGTGTGTGTGTGCGTGTGCATGCACGTGTGTCCAAGCTGCTGTTGTGCCTGCTATCTCCACATGTGGCTGGGTTTCAGGAGGTGAAACAGAGACCTGGCAGGTCTCAAAGTGTGTGTGTGTGTGTGTGGTGTGTGTGTGTGTGTGTGTGTGTGTGTGTTGTGTGTGTGTGGTGTGTGTGTGTGTTTACATATGGAGTTTCAGAATGTGGAATGGAATCCTCCCAGGGAGGACTCAAAGTATCCACCTTCATTTCGGTTAGGGGTTACAATTCTGTTCTGTTCTCCCAGTTTTGTGCTGAGGCCTCTCTTCAGGATCGTTACTGAGCCCAGGACGGCTTCCAACTGTAGTTCGTTTGGAGTGATTTCCAGGGATGTTTTTTAATATCTCTGTAGGTTCATCTTCATCATTCCCATGAGGTTCTTTGTCATCCACTGTAAACAACTTTTGGCATTCTTCAGCTTCCAGGATCTTTTCACTTCATGCTTGAGGTCTTGGTATTTGGTGATTTTCCTGATTTCTGCATCGTTAGTCCAAAATCACCGGTATTAACACCTCACTTAGCAATGCGGTCTTCTCTTTTTTTGTACCTAAGTATGATATCTGGTCACAATGCTTTGTTTTCGATGTTCATGCCCAATGGGATCATTAGTTCGTATGTGAGCGGAACTTCGATGTTCTCAGTAATTGCTTTGGGTTCATTTTCCAACAAATTTTGGGAACTGGAATATCAGTTTTTGCAATGTGCCAGTGGATTACTTTACAAAGTGTTGTGTTGTTGTGTGTCCAGCTGTTCTGACATTTTTTTTTTCGTGTTCGGTCGTTAAGCATCACATATCATTCTCTTTGCTAACCCACCTTCACCCCTCACCTGTCTTTTTTTTTTCCTTCTCCCCCCCCCAACCCTACTCTCTCACTCTGTCCCCTCCTCACTCTCCCCTCCTAATAAAATGCACGCGCTCTCCTCCCACCATCTCTCCCTCTCCCTCCCTCTCCCCTCCCCTCCTCTTCTCCCCTCCCCATCTGTCTGTCTCTCTCTCCTCTATCTCCCTCTTACTGCCCCCCCCCCCCCACGCACTTATTGTCCGTCAGCGAAGCGACGGATTGTATTTGATAATATATAAATATGAATATATATATGGATATAGAAAGATTTTGCAAATTTGAGTCATACAAATAAAAAAAGATCATTGTGCAATGTCTTAATCCTTAATCTAATATAAATGATTGAATTAATGACTGGTTAAGTTCAAGTTTCATCCAGAAAGATTTTCAAGATTTACCCAAATAGTCTGTCAACTACACGACCGATTCGAAATTATATTTATCATAGGTAAGTGGAGGGTACAACTGCAAAATCCCTTTAAGTTTGTAACTTTCAGCACAACCCCCTCCCCACACCTATGTCCGATGAATCACCATCTGAAGCAGTTTCAGATTCTGGTCCCAGAAGTGATTCCACATCCTTTCCCAAAGTGGTGTGACAATGTTCAATGAGGAACTGAATAGCTGCAGCTTGCTGTAAGGCATGAGACAAAAGATGGACATCAGAGTAGCAGAGCAGTCGAGCGGCTCTAGTTTCTGGTTAAAATCCCAGTAAAATGAGATCCGATTAGATACTTAATAATTATATACTTCTGGCTAACTTCTTAATAAGTAGTAATGAGATAAATTAATACTTAGCATTGGGATACTTTGTAATTAGATAAAAATTAGTAATTATATAAGTCATTAGATACGTCTGGCTGATGGGATGAGTCAATCCATACATATACAGTACTGTCTAAAACAACAAAAGTTTATTTGGAGTACGGTAGAAAACAATCCTATGTTATATCTTCAGAAAATTATGAAAATTAATGTTACATTAATCGTTTATCAATACAACATTATAAATGTAATTTGGGTTAGAGTGTATGGCATTCCCATCTGAGCACTTAGAGGTCATACACAAATCAAGTGACGCTTTGAGGGGTGGGTAGGTGTTTCCCAGAGCAACACAGTGCGCCCCGAGGGAGGAGGGAGTTGGGGTGGGGGGGGGGGTTGTGCCACAGCCACATGATGCCATTCACATGCCTCGCAGCAGGAGTCTGGAGAATATCTGAGTATGAACTGTACTTTATCCATATTTTGTCCCCCATATATTTCAAGTGCTCATTTGTCTTGTACTTGGCCAGCACTAACTGGAGAGTGGTATTTCGGAAAGGGGGCGTGTATTTTGTTGGAGTCATTAATTTTTTAGGGGGGTGGGGGAGGGGGTCAGGCAAAACGTCACTGGGTGCCACAGGGGGAGGGGTGCCAAAAAAGAGTCACGTGACTTGTGTACTTAGCTCATGATGTCTTAGCTCATGTGTCGAAAATCCCAAGTATAAATCCCAAATTCTGTTCTCTAATACTCTTTGTAATGCAATGAAAACTACATTGGTGTCACCTAATGTCTGTGTCTTACACATGATACAAACTCTATCAAGAGAGGAATAAAAATAAACAAAACCCAAGCATGCAACGAATTTTGAATAAGACTTCATAGTCATCGATGAAACACTGCAATCGGCAGATAAAATAACACAGTACAGGGTACAGGTCACATGATAACGATGTGGATTGGCACCTGTTTTATGTTGTCACCGTCGGTCGTGGCATCAGGAGGAAGCAGGCTGGGCGTTATACACAAGGCCAGGTTTGATGCTGACATCTGGTTGTGCTCGGAGTGACGAGCCACAGCGGTGAGTACGCATGTCAGGTATCGTAATAGGTTAAGATTTGGGCGTGGCAGCTTCCTGAGGAGCCTGTATATAGAGTGTGGAAAAGTTCAAGGAAGAGACATGTTGGTGATGAAATTTAAGGACCATGACCAATCAATCGCGGCATACCATCATAAACAGGTACAGGGCATGCTTTTGCCAATGATGTGTGTGCCTCAAAAAGAAATGACAGTCATGCAGAGGATGCATACAAGCTCAATAAAAACAAAAGCAACCCACAAAATGTTGCTGTTACAAATTATGATGAACAAGATTTTTTTAATCAAATGGAAAACAACAATAAAAACCGATGAACTGTACACAGGTGCACTTACAGAGTGTTTCAAAGAGATCGATACAACTTTGACTTCCTGCCATTTGTTTGCTTTTTGACTGATACAGTTTTCCTTTTAAGGGTTTGGTGGTGTTATCGTGGTATTTGTTCCCTGGGATTTCTAGTTCCGTAGCTCAACTATGCCATTGACTGTGAAGCAGAAGAAAAAATTGGTGGCTCCGTGGTATGAGACTAAATCATACGTAGACACCCGCCGGAGGTTCTGCTGGAAATCCGACCTCAGAACACGTGATGGACCCACAAACTGTGCAATTCAACGTATTGTGAAACATTTGGAGCACAAGGGTACAGTGCACAACCAGAGCAAGGGCAACAGTGGTAGGCCAGCATCAGTAAGCAAGAGCCAAGCCAACACCGACGTCATGCGGAATTCTGCAGTGGACAGTCCCAAGAAGTCCCACCGCCGGCACTCCCGGAAGCTCGGCATCAAACCAACATCAGTTTGGCATATCCACACTAAGGAACTGAAGCTTTTCCCAATACATCATCTCTATTAGGTATAAACTGAGTCAAGATGACATGAGACGGAGACTTGATATGTGCAATTGGCTCAGTGACAGGATGGTGCGGCACCAAACCTGGATCAACCTGATCTGGTCCATTGATGAAGCCTATTTCCACTTGAACGGTGCCATCAGCAACCACAACAACATTTTCTGGCGGGTGTCTACATACAACGAACGTAATGTTTTGCATTTATGACAAAAATTTCCATCTTGGTTTCGTCAGACCACAAAACGTTTTGCCACACGGCTTCAGAATCTCCGGAGTGGTTTTTGGCATACCTCAAACGGGACTCAAGGTGGGCTTTTTTGAGCAATGGCTTCCTTCTTGCCACCCCACCGTGTGGAGTGCTTGGGATATTTTTGTCACATGCACACGGTAATTAGTCTTTGCCATAAAGGCCTGTAATTCTTTCAAAGTTGCCATTGGCCTCTTGGTGGCCTCTCTGATCAGTCTCCTCCTTACTTGGTCATCCAGTTTGGAGCGATGGCCTGATCTAGGCAGGGTCTTGGTACCATCTGCCTTCCACTTCTTAATGACTGTCTTGACTGTACTCCAAGGGATATTCAAGGCCTTTGAAATATTTTTATACCTATCCCCTGATCCTTGCCTTTCCACAACTTTATCCAGGAGGTTTTTTGAAAGCCCCTTGGTTCTCATGATTGAGCCTTTGCTGCAAAATGCACCACCCAGCAGAGGAAAGCCTACAGTAACAGCTGATTTTATTCTGAAATAATCAGAATCACTACAATTTAACACAGGTGGAGGCCAATCATCTTCCTGTGTGATTTACACCTGACTTCATTTACAATTGCTATTCTATGGGGGGGGTGGACACTTATCCAACTAAGATCTTCAAATTTTGCATTTTAAATTAATTTTCTGAAATTTGTAGAATTTGTTTTTCACTTGGAAGTTGTGGGTTTACGATGTGTAAATAAAGGTAGAAAAAGTCTTATTTAATGTAATTTAATTCCAGGCTATAAGGCAACAAAAGGTGAAAATTTGAAAGGGGTGTACACTTTATATAGGCACTGCATATATTATATATTATATATATTATATATATATATATATATATATATATATATATATATATTACAACTTTTCAAAAACAAATACTTTAAACATGTACATATACTGTCTATATTGTATATTGGAATCCCAGGTGCTGAGTTCAAGCCCCGTTTGCTGCTGAATTAACACCAGGGGGTTGACTCAGCCTGTCATCCTTCTGAGGTCGGTGAAATGAGAACCAGTGTAGCAGCCAAAAGGCTGCACATGAAGGGAAGGTGTATTGACGGATTTATTAAATCTGGTATTGGTGTGGTGCAGGCATGATGGGCCGAATGGCCTCCTCCTGTGCAAAAATTTCCTTGTAATTCCTTGTAATATACTGTATCTACATCTTCTCTTGTGTATAATAGGGTAATGCCATCTTCTGTCTCTGTCCCACCCTGAACACAGAAACACTACTCGGAAAGAAAAAAATATTCAAATTAATTGCTTCAAAAAAAAAGTTGCTTCAAATTAATCCAAACCTACATGAAAATTAAGTTTTTTTTTCAATCAGACGAAAACCTGGGCGATGTATAAGGCAACAGACCGCTGCTTCGATTGCTCCGGAATTAAAAAAAAATTTTTTGTATTTGCTGTTAAGAAACATGATGATTTTGGAAGTTAACAATACTCTAATACAGTATATTTAATAGGTTAATGCTGTCTTTCTGTTGCTCCCCCCCCCACACCCACCGAAACACGAAAATGTTCTTCGGAGACGATAAATTATGTAAATGTTGCTTCAAATTAATCACCATCGACAGAAAATTTAGAATTATTAAGTAAAGGTTGTATCACATTAATCCAAACCCAGGGAAAATTATAATACTGTGTCAATTTAGCTCTTTCACCAGCACAAGATAAAAAGCTGCCTTTTTAGGTCATCTCTTCGAGCATGACCTAATAATATGGTGTCGATGTCCTTCGATCCGTCCGTCCGTCCGTTCACATGAAGTTGAAGCGGGAGATCTGGTCATTAGTGATCCTGATAGAGGTCGATGAGACGTACACGATGGTAGACTTTCAAGGTCACGAAGGTCAAGGTCAAGGTCACGAGGCTTTGAAGTTGCGAAAATGACGATTTTCAAAATCTATCTCCTACATTTCTCAAGCGATCTTGAATTTGATTGTAGCAAATGAATCTATGGGACAATATCTAAATTTGATCAGGCCGGATTTTCGAGTATTCGCTTTCGTTTTGTGTCACGTGACTTCAAAGTTGGCAAAAAATGTGAAAATGACGAATCAAAATCTTCCCTCCTACATTTCTCAAGCGATCTTGAATTTGATTGTGGCATATGAATCTATGGGACAATATCTAAATTTGGTCGGGACGGATTTTTCGAATTTCGCTTTCGTTTTCGCGTCACGTGACTTCAAAGTTTGCAAAAACTGCCCTACCTTCAGGAGGCTATATATTTTCTACTGGGCATGTAAAAGTTAGTGAATGGTGTCATTGCATAGCAGCTGACCTTGTCTTTCATGTCCATTCGAAAGAATACCGATATCTTCGAATACGTACACGTCACGACTTTGAATTTTGGAAAACTGCTATGAGTTGCAAATGACGATTTTCAAATCTATCTCCTACATTTCTCAAGCGATCTTGAATTTGATTGTAGCAAATGAATCTAGGGACAATATCTAAATTTGATCAGGCCGGATTTTCGATATTCGCTTTCGTTTTCGTGTCACGTGACTTCAAGTTGGCAAAAAATGTGAAAATGACGATTTTTCAAAATCTATCTCCTCCTACTTTCTCAAGCGATCTTGAATTTGATTGTGGCATATGAATCTATGGGACAATATCTAAATTTGGTCGGGACGGATTTTCGAATTTCGCTTTCGTTTTCGCGTCACGTGACTTCAAAGTTTGCAAAAACTGCCCTACCTTCAGGAGGCTATATATTTTCTACTGGGCATGGTAAAAGTTAGTGAATGGTGTCATTGCATAGCAGCTGACCTTGTCTTTCATTGTCCATTCGAAAGAATCCGATATCTTCGAATACGTACACGTCACGTGACTTTGAATTTTGCGAAAACTGCTTCATGTAGTTGCAAAATGACGATTTTCAAAAATCTATCTCCTACATTTCTTAAGTTATCTTGAATTTGATTGTGGCATATAATGTTATGGGACAATATCTAGATTTGGTCGGGCCGGATTTTTCTCGCGGGATGACCGTCACTCCCGCACGGGTGTTTTTATTTTTTACTTTCTATCATGGTATTTTCACCATGCACTTCTAGCTTTATATATATATATATATATATATATATATATATATATATATAATATATATATATATATCCACATATCAAGTTGTCATGTTGTAGTTTAAATTTTATTTCAATTGAGGCAGTCAAAAACAAGGCATTCTGCACAATTGGATCTCAAGGCAGGATGGCGGATTCCCAAGGACTGTCCCTCTCCCCGTGGCATCCTAGTGGCAGCCATCTCCATCTGTAACTCAAAACTTGTAAATATAAAACCTGTGCAGCTGTGTGCGTGTTCAAAGACAACTTGTGTTTGATCTCCTGGCTTTTACAATGGTTCCTCAAATATTCAGTATTCTTTGTGTACTGGATTTGCGGAATGAAGTGTTTTACGGTGGCTGGAGTGCAAATTCTGCCACCAACTCCTCCTAATAAAAAATAACCCACTGTAGGATGACGTCTCGCAGACCCAGTTGGGCACGAATATAGATGGCCGTTGGCTCACAAGGAGCTCCTCCACCCTTTGACAGTTTTGTTTTAATCCTTTTGGAGCCCTCGAGGTGCTGAATGAGTAGTCGAAGCCGCTGGGATTATGGTTTCCTGGGTCAAAACTAAGATCCAGCCTTTCAATAACCTTGGATGCAGCTATCTTGTCACCAGTATCAGCTATCAGCCCACCTGTTGTGGTGAGGATGTTGAGGTCACAGAGAGATTCACTTACCTTGGCAGTGATATTCATGTCTCTGCTGGCTGTGTGCTGAGAAGTCACTAGACGTCTGGGTCAGGGCTGGGAGTCATGGATTCACAGGATCATGGGGTGTGGCGCTGTCGGTATGTGCAGGAGGGTGAAAGTCCAAGTCTTCAGGTCCTTGGTTTCCAGCCTTACTCTATGGATGTGAGACGGACTCTGACCAGGGATCTGAGATGGAGACTTAACTACCTTACAGTAACAGGGCTCTTCAGAGAATCCTTGGCTATCGCTGGTCAGACTTTGTGTTCAACGAGGGTTGCTGAGAGACTCAAATGAGATTTGTTACCTGCATAGTCCATGAGCATCAGCTGCGGCTGTATGGACATGTGGATCGTTTTCCTGACGCTGATCGTGCTCACCAGATTCTCTCAGCAGGGAGCCTCGTGAGTGGGAGGAGGCCAATGGACTGACATGTGCCTCATGGTTCGCGTAGGTTGATCAACATCTCAAGGAGATGGGGATGGGCCAGGAATCTTCCTGGGGGATGGCCAGATAGAGGCAGGTCCCTGGAGTACCGACGGAATGTGGACGCAGCGACGCGCTGCTCTAGCACATACTCCTGTACTGACCTGACCTCATATGGGGCATACAAATGTGTTGTGCCAAGCCCACAAAAGGTTAATCTGGCCCCGATTCCATCCAGGGTTTGGGAGTTAATTGTGTTTTGTATACTGTCAAGGATCTCCCATGGAAGAGCTAGAGCACTGAACGGATCCATTTTTTTTTAGCATACAAGACAAATACACACCTACACATGCACGCACACCCATAATTACATATAGTATCATTATTCACGTAAATGGAATCCAAACTGTTTTTTTTTTTTTTATGAAGCATTTTCTTTGCACGAGTCATAAAATCAGAATAGTGGCTGAAGTATCACCTACATAGTTAAGGAGCCACCGCAGCTGCAGTGAAATGTAATGGGTGACACAAATGCCATTTGCACAAAATGTCATCCACAAAATGGAGGTCGATGAGAAATATTAAATAAGCCCTCGACGTATTAAACGTACACCAAAGTGGTGAGTTCATTGACACCATCCCGACCTGCTTACCTCATAAGTCTCATACAATCGCTTTCCCTTACTTCCATTTCCTCCAACTCTCCTAGACGCCCAGGTCTTCCCTGAGCAACTATTCCCCTTTCCTTCCCCAAATTTATTTTCTCCAAACCGCAGATGGGGTGAATGAACTGTGGGATGACTTTGTACACTTGTGACGATGTCTGTTGTAATGATTTCACTTTTCTTCGCACGTCTGAATGAAAACCAATCGTGGATCTATTCCTGAACTGCGTTTGATTCAGACCTGTAAGGAATGACAAAGAACAGTCATTCTTACAGACACAATCAAAAATGTTCAGTAACCCGACGGTGCGAAGTCACCCCCATCCGACAGTGCATATTATGTAGATGACGTCAAATGAAGATATGAAACTGGATGTTTTATATTCATCTTACAGTGGCTTCTTCATTGGAATGATAACATCCCTCTGTGGAAGGGAAATCATGACATTTAATTCGAACCAAAATTCAGTTTTATGTTGCAGAAGTATGCTCGGGCAAGGAAGCACCATTATAGCAAATGACAGCATGGCGATGTACTACTCAAAAATAATCACAACTTTAGTGAGTAAACTAAAATAGAACAGAGATGAAACATGCACGGATACAAAGAGAAAGGAATGTGGAACTACAAAATAGAATTTGAAGCCAATGAGTCAATAGATATGGCTCCTCCCGCGTTAGATGTCAACCTACTGTTACGTTTGGTCTCAATTAAAAGGTCACGTGAAAAATTAAAGGTCACAGGTCACATGACACAGAAACAGAGACATAAACAGAGACGGACAAAATCAGATCCGCCTAATTTCCATTATGGTCTGCAAAATTATTTTCAAAGGGCACATGACACCCAAAATTAAATGAGTTCATCTTTGAATTACAGTCCATACTTGTGCATTTGGTTGAAATCCCTTCAGTGGCTCACATGCTAAGATGGTAGCAAAAACCAATAACGGACGGACGGACTATCCAAAAAAATAATGCCTCTGGCCGTCAGCTGCGGAGGTGTTCAAAGGCAGGAAAGATGAGAGATTTGGGAATTTTATTTTGTGCTGATCAGCCAAGAAGTTCTGGTTCTCAGGGCAGCACAATTTCAAGTGCTTAGTTTGTTATTTTTTTTTGTTTGTATACATAGTTAAGGTTCGTGGAAGAACACAGAATGGATCAGGACGCAACAGAACAAAAGGAGCAGCAGAAAGAGAAGGGGGAATGGCAACAGCAGGGCCAATGGGAAAAATAAATGGAGACGGCCAACAAGGGATGTGTGAGTAGGGATGTTGGATATGGAGAATGCAAGGGGTAGACAAGATGGATACAGAAGCAAAAACATTTTGAAGGGGGGGGGGGGGGGGGGGGGGGGTGGGATGGTTTAACACGTGCAGAAAAGATCATGGTTTTGGATTGAGGATGATCTGAAATACTGGTGAACAACTGTCTTGAAGACCTGGAAGGAAGAATGAGATTGAAGAGCATGTGGTTCAAGCTGGTTTCACAGGTGGGAAAAAGAGAAACAAATGAGTGGAGGTGAGCAGTGATCCTGGATTTTGTGACATAATTAATCACCACAACAAGAAATTTCGACCTCAGTGGACAACTGGTTATTACTACTCAGTGTTTGGACAAGGACCTCAGATCTTCATAACTTTAAAAGCCAATGTACCTTTCAAGAAGAGGAGACCATTGTGTGCCAGTGCTTTTGTGTTATTTCTGCCCTGGACTTCTACTAAGAAAGCAATGGAAAAACTTATCTCGTTACTAGGAAGATTACCCAAAAGGTTTAAGTTAATCCATCAATTTAAATTATTTCGACTTTAAAGAGGTTCATTGTTTGTGTGTTGCACTGTTGCTTTCACTCACAACCAAAGTTATGAGTTACCACATGCAACATGGGTGGCAGAGGTTGGATTTCTCCAAGAAGAGGGCAAAATATCCTGTGTATGAGATACAAATTTGGCATCGAAAATTATTCATGCCTGTTCTCCCATCATTTCAAAAGTGAATGTTGAGCAATTTAAATGCAGCGCGGGAAGTGACCGCCATAAATGGGTGACAGATGAACACAAGGACAGACACCACGGTTCACAATATATAAATAAATGATGACTTCCCTTCCAAGGAACTTCAACACAGAAAGAGACAATTCGGCCCATCAAGCCTGCACAATGGTCGCCAACCTATGACTGCTCTAGCTCTTCCACAAGCCTTGGTGTGTGTTCAAAAAAACATTTGGACCTCCTGTCCTGAAGCTCACCAGGATCAGGAGCAACAGTCACTCAAACCCCCCCCCCCCACAGACACCCTGAGACACTGATTTTTTAATGCTGTGAACAAACTTTGTACATCAAGGGTGATGAAGGTTGTGGTCAAGTTTCTTTGATATTCTGTGTGTAGTTCAGAAGAAAGAGCAAATACCTATTTTGGGGGGTCAGAACGCCCCCCCCCCACCATAGATCCCTCAATGAGTGCAGATTTTATTTTAATGCGATCCATAAACTTTGGTGAAACATGCGTGATGAAGGTTGTAGGCAAGTTTCATCAATTGTGTGTGTAGTTTTGGAGAAGAGAGCAAATACCTTTTTTTTTTGTGTTGTGGGGGGGGGGGTCAAACACCTGTTCCAAGCCCCTTTAATGAGCACAGATTTTGATGCGGTCGATAGACTTTGTACATCATGGTGATAAAGGTGTGGTCAACTTTCACGAAATTGTGTGTGTGTAGTTTTGGAGAAGAAAGCAAATACCTATTGGGGTGGGGGGGGAGGTTAAAACCCCCCGTAGAACCCCTCAATAAGCGCAGATTTTGATGCGAGTCCATAAACCTTCGTTAGGAATCAAATATGAAGCTTGTGGCTAAGTTTCATCAAAATTGTGTATTTGGTTCAAGCGATAATGACTGAAGTGTTTAGGACTCACTCACCCACTCACTCACCTACGGACACTGCTTGATCGCATAAGCTCACCTGACTAAAGTCCAGGTGAGCCTAAAAAAAAAAAGTAGCATCTGTGTTTTGCAAAAAGACCATAGATGTTTGTGTGGTGTGTGCTTAAAATGTTCCAGATGATCTAAAATCTAAAGGGTATGTTCCAATAGTACTTGTTGTCTAAGGGGTCAAAAGAATCTAATCTCTCAAACATGTAAAAAGAGTCTAAAAAGGTCCAAGTAGTCTAAAGCTCTCAATGATCAAGGGTCCAAGCTGTCTGAAGGGTGTAAGGGGCTTTATAAGGGCCTTACGGTTCTTTGGGGTCCTAGCAGTCAAAGGGTCTAAAGGGTCTTTGAGGTCATAAAGGCTCTTAAAGGATCTTAGAGGTCTTTGAGGTGATAAAGGGTCCTACCAGTCTTTGGAGTTGTATGGGTCTTTGGGTTCTTAAAGGGTAATAGGGATATTTGGGGTCTTAGAGGTCTTAGGGATCTTTTGGGTCAAAAGGGTCTTCAGAGTCTTAAGGGTCTTTAAAGGCTGAGGTAGTGTATGAAAATACCCTTAAGACAATCCCCAGGTTGGACAGTCTGTGCACCAAATGTGGTGGTTGTTGGCCCAGCGGTCTTTGCAAAAAACGCAAACAGACAGACAGACAGATACCGACAGACAGACAGATAGACAGACAACAGACGACAAATTCTATTTATTACATTTTATGTACCATGCTCTTTACAGAGTGTCGGTGCCACCAAAGCAGCTTCCTGAGCAAGGGAATTATACTGGGTGGTTTGTCATTGTCTTCCCAGTAGTAGTTCGGGCAGGAATTTGAAACATGTTCATGGTGCCACTGATAGCTCGCCCACTCTTTGCAAAGGACACCATGGGGATCTTCAACGTCACAAACTAAAGGCAGTAGATGGGGCGCCGAGTTGTGTTTTTTTGCATACGTAGTCGAGGCTTGTGGAAGAGCTAGTACACTGAACAAATCAGGATGCAACAGCCAAAAATAGGATGGAAAACACGCATGTATGGGGTGGACAAGATGGATACAGAAGGAAACTCCAAGGAGGGAAAACTTGAAAATTGTAAGGAGGAGGGATTTGGGTGAGTTTAACAAGGGTAGAAAAGATCATGGTTTTTGATTGGGGACAATGTGAGACTCAGCTTCATTGCAAAAGATTCCAATAACTTTAAAGACCTTGGTTTCCATAGAGTGAAGCAGGGGAGCCAGCCCAGAGGGGAGAGCAGTACTCCATCAAGCTGCAGATGAAGTCCTTTTAGGTGGATAGGAGTTCAGGATTGCCAAGGAACGACTTTGTACGACGGAGGATGCCCAGTCGGTGGCTGGATTTGGAGGCCAACTTTGAAATGTGGTTTGCCCAAGAAAGATAATGGCTGAGAGTGAGACCCAGGAGTTTGAATGACTGAACTTACTCGAGAGGATTGTTAATAAAGTAGATAGGAGGGGTTTCCAGATGGTCCTTTTGGAGAGAGATAGTGAGAGCGTACGATTTTTCAGGATTGAAAGACATACAGGATTTCAAGTGTTTGACCAGCTTGTGATTTTTGTCAAGGTCTGAAGCGATGGAAGAGGCTGTGGCCTGCCTGTCTGAAGGATGTCACGGCAGAGGATGGAGTCATCAGCAAAGAGATGAAGAGAATTTTCCAGAGAATTAGAGAGATCATTG
Source organism: Eptatretus atami (assembly GCA_035128595.1). Classification (NCBI taxonomy): domain Eukaryota; kingdom Metazoa; phylum Chordata; class Myxini; order Myxiniformes; family Myxinidae; genus Eptatretus; species Eptatretus atami. The sequence continues at coordinate 26,694,015 of CM068967.1, forward strand.
ATGAAGATCAGGAATAGGACTGGGTCGAGAACCCTTGGGGCACTCCAGCCTAGACAGGGAGAGGAGACGAAAGGATTCCATTGAATGTCACACATTGGCTGCAAGAGTAGAGGAAGTCAGTAAGCCATGTGTGGAGTTGGCCTTCGATACCATAGGCAGACAGTTTGGAGAGTAAGGCAGAATGCCAGACTATAAAAAGCCTGAGATATGTCCAGAGAGTTCATACCTAACATCGATGGCCTCCATCCTTTGTTGGGTGAGTAGAAGCAGCATGTCCAAGGTGGAGTGTCCTGGTCTAAAACTAAATTGGTGATATGAAATGAGGTTGTTGGAGAAAAGGAAGGATTTCTTCATATCAACTGCAATGATGGATTCCATTGTCTTGCTAATGATTGGAATAAAGCTGATAGGTCTGTAGTTAAGGGTATCTGTTTTTGCTCCATTTTATGTATGCAGTGATGTTGGCGGATTTCTAAGCAGATACAAGACGACCGAGCGTAAATGACAGGGTGAAAATGGCACAGAGAGAATGTGCAAGAGCAGCAGCGCAGAATTTTATGACAAGTGAGCTGATGCCCTCCAATCCAGTAGCAGAATCAGTCGAGGGGTTTAACATCTATTGGAGGGATGGCACGCACATTGTTGATTCACCCTCCCTGTGAAACACTGGGATGATAGTTTATAGCTGAGCTGAGATTCAAAAACCCAGACTAGACAGCTTAGAGGCAAGTGTGCATACCTTGAGGCCATCCTGTCAGCCAAAGTTTTTTCTTAATGCACTATTAATATACAAACTGCGATTCCATGTTGTATTTATACATTCAAAATGTATTTAATTTGATGTAATGTTCTTCTTCTGGTTGAATGTTGAGTTTTTCCTGCGTGCGGAGCTTTTCAAACACAGGGTGGGAAGTGGTCGCCAGAAATGGGAGACAACTGAATGTACAAGAGTATGGATAGACACCACACTTCGCATTATATAATATTGTTGCGAATTCGCGGCCCGCCGGCGGTGCGATCGGCCACGTGACTCGAATCGCGACCGCCTCGCCCACCGGACGGACAATTCTGTGTGACCCTCTCGGATAACGCCGGGATCCAGTCACGGGTGGGCCTTTCGGCCTCACCACGATCGTGCCAATCGGCCACCCGCGTGGGATAGGGTTGTTCGCCAAACTCACCTACCTAAGTACCCACGCGGATGGTAAACCGGGCGACCGCACCTCGCCGCAGGTCGATTCGGACACGGCCGCTTAAGCGATCCGTTCCGTGCTATCGGGATAACCGAGCGGTGTTTAGTCGGCCTCGACGGTTCCTGATTAATTATCGGGCGTCCCCGCGCCCACTACGTACCTTTACGTAAAACAGAGGAGACCCAACGAAGGAGGACGCAGCGAAACGGGGAAACAATTCAACAAGCAAGCATTTATTACACACACGGACACAAGCACACATATATCACATATTTACAGCCAGATGCACATATATCAAATAGAAAATAGACAACGACGACGCAGAGCTACAACCGACTAACGCGAACACTCGGCAACACTTACACAATTTTACTTACTAAGACTCGGCGCCACAACACACGTTCACACAGAACCCAGAAAAGAAATGGAAGTCCGACTTCCCTGCGTTAGAGTCCTTGGCGACCGTCTCTCTCGCGGTCTGCGAGCTCTCTCCGCTCCACTCGACGCGAGATCCCCGGCGTGCCTCGTGCTGCCCGTGCTGGCCCCTCGACGCCACGGACCGAGCACCGACGAACAGAGAGAGACCAAGAGGCGCCGAACCAGAGAGCAGAACAGAGAGCGACGAACCAGAGAGCACGAACCAGAAGAGAGAGCAGAACCAGAGAGAGCACGAACCAGAGAGACACGAACAAGAAGAAGAGAAGACTCCTGCGCCTCCGCCTTATACCCCCGGCGCCCGCCCCGTTTCTCCGCCCGTTTGCTCCACCCCTTCGAGGCGCTTCTGGAGACAAACGGGGCGTTTCCTCTCGTTCCCTCCCTCCTCGTGCGAGGAATTATCAGGCCTGGCGCCTTGCCAGCAAGAACCGCGGGAAGTCACAGGCGAGAATCTTTTTGCAGCTCTTTCAGTTCCCGCGCGTCGACCGTCAGCAGGGGCCTGGTCAACGGCGAGGCGGAGATGCGGGGTGGGGGCCGCTGAGAAGCGGAGACGTGGTGGTGCCGCTCAAATTAAAGAAAGAGAAAGAAAAACGGCTATCTCAAAGTATCGCAGCCCGAATGATCACATTAATTCCCTCTAAACAATGGGTTTGGCTAACTACACATGTACTTCAGAAATATATCTCACTAGGGACCTGAATGGTGTATGCGAATTTCCACAGCCGTAACACTACCCCTCCCTTTTACAGACTCGTCCCGAGTCGTCAAATTATCGTGTGCCATCATGTGTATCTCCCATGTACGTTTTACCTTCGGATCCCTGAGTGCGACATTCATGGTATTCGTGTCCCCAAAATAAATAACCTGAGGGCTGAGTAACTAACTAAACAAACCCACTCATACAGACGACTTAAATAAAATTGCCGGCGCTAGGCAGACATGCCGGGGCGCACTAATTACATACTTAACACCTTAACCTTATAAATTTACACTAAAACATGCCCAGGATCATGGACTCTGCAGGGAACAAAACAAAAAGTCAAAGAAAACCGGTGCACGGGGCTCCATTGCAGGCCCGTGTTGTAGCTGCCAACAGGACAGTTCCTGCAGCTTGCAAACTTTGTAACGACGATCCTGGCGCACATGGCAATGAACAAGGGGGGGCAAAGCAAAATTGACAGAACGGGGGCTGGTGAACATGGGCAGTGGCATGGCATGGCAACAGAGAGCAAGGCATGGCAAAACAGGGCCGTTGCAGGCGACACAGCCGGCAGACAAACTGGCCGGCACAGGCCTTGCAGCAAAACAACAGCTGCCGATGAAGTGGGCCGGCTCTTGCCGTGCAGTGGAGGTTGGTGGAGGGAGTGCGGTGGTGCTGGCACTCGCAGAAGGCGGGCTCGGACCTACCTACTGTCTCCCTCCCACCTATCGCCTGTATTCATACCCACCCCCTTAATTTGTCAAAACCCAATTTAGCCCCAATGAATTTTTTTTTTTGTTTTTTACTTTCATTTCCCCACCACTAAATCGTCCCCTAACCCCCTTTATCGTCTTTGTTCGGCTAACCTATCGTCCCTAGCCTACTCCCAACCCCTACGTTCCCTTCCGGAGGGGAATGAGAGAGTAGCGTCCTGTGTCGAGGCCCAATAAGCCTCAGGATGGCCTCCCCAGACTTCAGCGATCTAACCCAAAGTGGGTCCAGCGGCCCACAACGAGAGCGAAGGGATGGATGGTGCGGAGGGGACACTTCTAATCTACCCTATCCATTTAACTTTAAACTACCCCGGGGCTTTCAACAAGCGCCTCTCGCTTAATCTAATGGTTCTAAAACCCAGATTCCCGTCGCCTGTGTTGGTTCCTCTCAAATTTCGGCCTCGCCCTCAAATTTCCCTCGTGCCCTTGCACGGTTTCTGGGCTGGGACGCGTGGCTCCCTTGGCAGGCACGACCCTCTGCCGAATCCCCTACAATGGACCCCCGGGCACTACACTGCCTCCGAGCCTACCAGCTCCCTAAACACCGGGGAGTGCCCCATGGCAACTCCCTGAACCCACACGTGGCAGGCTGGCGCCCCGGGCCCCTTTCCGAGGGTCACCCGTGCCCACGACACTGCCACGCGGCTAACGGCGCTCCGGGCCCCGCACCAAGCGGGCGCACCCGTGCCCACTACGCTAACCGGCCCCCCATGGCCCTTAGCCTACCACGGCCGACTAGCCCGGTGCCCGGGGTACCCACTCAGCGATACTCACGTTCGCAGCCACGCTCCAGCCGTCAACGACCCCTCCAAATGGGTATCGAGCCTACTTCCCACAACACAAAACGACCTCCATTTTGCTAATATCTAACCCAGCTAACTCACTCTACACTGACCCCGGGGTCCTTGGGCGGGAGTCACTCTCCCCCCCCATCACTCATCGCACCATGCATTCCACATTCGCTCCACTCACACAGACTCGCTCGACTCACTAACATTGCTCCACACAACTCACAACACACACATCGCTGAATTCTGCCATCCTTTCAACTACCTCCCCTAACTAACTCGTGCTCCCACGTCACCCTTACACTATAGCACGTTCCATTTAACACTACGTAGCTAAGCTACGTCCCCTCTACACATCCAAAGTCTGTCACTGTCCCCAAATCTCTAAAAATCATTTCCCAACCTAAATCTGACTACATCCTCTACCTCATCCATTCCACGGGCCCCATGAGGACTTACCCTGCCCCATGGAGCCGGTCTAGCTATCACTAACCCTTCCCCCTAGCTAGTTCATCCTGTGCCCTGGCCAAGGGGGTCTTCCACCCCTTGCCCAGGGAATCCTGTTCACCCGAAAGCGAGGCTTCTTTTGTTAATTTAATTTTTTTCAATTCTGCGCAGCACCAGCGCGGAAACTCACAGCTCGCGCACTTTGCACCTTGCCCGTGACGTCATGCAGCTGCACGCGTACCTCGTCCCTCTTGGACGGTACCATCCGGCAGGGATACCCTCATGCTGGATTCCAACCACACGTGCAGCCATGACGTCACCCTGCGCACCCCAAAAGCAAACCTCGCACTCCGAGGGGCTCCCCACGACGAAACATGTGCTCTGCCCGTTGGAGCTTAACACAAGCTCGCGTGGAGAACCCTCCTGTCCAAATCCATATCCTGCCTAGACTTTGTCCGTCCGCGGGATCGGCAAATCCACCGCTGGCGTTTCCGGACCGGGCTTCACTCCCGCAAGCGAGCACGTGGGGGTCTCGTGCGCTGACGCACGGACCTCGCGCTCGCTGCTGGGTGAACCCGCGCGCGTCCCCACACAGCTACGGCCGCTACCCGGTTTTGTCTCTCTGTCGCCGTCGTCGCCATTCACCCACGCACACCTGCGCGTCACGACGCTCACTCTCCACTCCATTAAACTCACATCACACCGGGAGCGCGGCTGCATGCTCACGCATGCCGACCGACATCTCCCTCACACACAGAGACCTCACACACACGGTCTCCCTCGCACCGGATCCTCTCACTCAACCCAACCTTTCACTTGCACAGGGGGGCTCACTCACACATGCGTGCCGGAAAGCACGCATCTCCGCACACTCGCAAACGCACACCCCTGCACAACCACACTGGGATTCGTGTCCCCACAAGGGTTCCCGGGGCCTCTATACCCCCCAAGCTGCACGTGCACCCATCCACAGCACTCGTCCCTTCAACTCCGCGAAGCACGACGAACCCACCTGGTCGTGATTCGCTTCAAGGGGCAAACTCCTCCCCTCGTTCCTGGAGGCAGCCATCCCGCTGCTCGCACCGGGTCACATCACAGTCGCGAGCTCACCCCCATTATCTCCACTACCTCTGTGTGTGTGCGTTCTGTCCTTTAACCCCGTCATTATCATGCAGTCTCTCCTCTATTTTCTGTCTCCCGCGTCTCTATACATTTATTAGTTTCTGTTTCTTTCTGGAGTTTTTCCATTTCTCTGGACTTCAATTTTACTCTCTCCTTCAGTTCATTAATTTCAAACTCGTATAGTTTTGTTTTTCTCTCCCACAGTTTCTCCTGCTCATCATTTTCCAATCTCATCGTTTCTTTCAATTGCTCATTTCCTTCCTGTGTTTCATTCGCTGTTCTTCATTACCCTTCCTTGTTTCCTCTGCTGTCCTTCCCTCTCCAGTTTCATGGTTTGCTTCATTTGGTTAATCTCCTTCTTGTGTTTCATTGCTGCTGTCTCATTACTCTTCCTTGTTTCTTCTCCTGTCTTTCCTTCTGCAGTTCATGGTTTTCTTCATGGTTAATTTCCCTTTTGTGTTTTCATTCGCTGTCTTGTCTATCTCCCCACTCCAGCCTCGCCTTTTCTTTCAATTGGTCAACCTCGGCTTCATGTTCCTTTTGTTTTCTATCCCATTGTTCCTCTCGTTCTTCCTCTCCATCTCGTTGTGTCCTTCAATCTCCTCATTCTTCCTTCCTGCTTCATTCGTTGCTCTTTCAACTTCTCCTCGTATTCCAACCTATTTTTTCCTTTTGTCGTTCAGTTTCAAATTCATACTCTTTCAGTTTTTTATTCCACTGTCTTTCTTGTCCTCGTTCTGCAATCTCATTATTTCTCTCAACTGACTGATTTCTTTCTCCTGTCTCATTCCTTGTTCTTTCAGGACTCTTTCTTGTTCCTCATTCTGCAATCTCGTGGTTTCCTTCCATTGATCGTTTTCCTTCTTCTGTCTCATTCGTTCTTCATCTCATTCTTTAATCTGGCCTTCGCTTCCATCGTTTGATCTGTACAGTGTGGTTCCTTAACGTTTCATTCTCCGTTCTCGTTCTTTCCTCTTTTAACACTCTCAGTTCGTTTTGTAGCTCAGAACTTTCTTTTCCAATCCTTTCTCATCCTCCGACCTGCCATGCTTTGGCTTCTAACTGTTCTTCCGGCTTGCCCTTGTTTTGTCTATCCGTCTTCCCAGTTCCTCTGTCTCCGTTTCTACCTCCAGTCCCAGCTTATCAACTCTCTTCGTCATGTCTGAAGTCTTTCTTCACACTCCACTATTTTATTTCCTTTGTGCACGTCTCCGTCACCCCAATTAATTTTTCCCTCTCGTTACCGTCACCTTTCCGTCACCTCCACGCTTCTCGCCCAACACGTCTCCCGAATTATTTTTTCCTCACCCGCCTTCACCGGGGCCTGACAACCGTTGCACCCGTTCCAGCTCGTTCGCTCCACACGTGGCTCGCCATTACGCACTTCGCTGTTGTTGCCTTCATGCCCGCCTGCAGGCTCCGGCCCATTTGCTGCGTCTCACCCCGCATTTCTTTTATTTCTTCCTTCATTCCTGCGCATTTTTTCCATATTCGTTTTCATTTCGTTTGTGTTTGTTTCCATTTGCTTGTTCACTCCTTTATTTTCGTTTTTCATTTCGAGTGAGTTTCCATCTATTTTTTCGTTCATTTCGTTTGTGTTTTTCCATTTGCTTGTTCACTCCTTTTATTTCGTTTTTCACGAGTGAGTTTCCATCCATTTTTTCGTTCATTTCGTTTTGTGTTGTTCTCTTCATTCCATCCATTTTTCCGTTCATTCTCTAGCATGGCGAATAGCCGGCCATATTAAGTGCACTTGGCTGAGCAGATTCGGCGAGGATCGGGGGATGTGGTGGAGAGGGGGAGGGAGGTGTTATACACCGCGGCGCCGCCGCACCTATTTCGGGCTCTGCGTTTGGTTGGGGGAGTAATTGTTCCTGCTCACCAATGTCCTGCGCCATGGTTCTAAACACTCTACATCCATTTCTATTACCCCCGGCTCCCGCTCGCCTTGAGACGCCATCTTATTCCACGTAAGGGTAATTTAATCGCTCGTAATTTGGAGGAATCGGGGTCGCTTCTCTCACCCCTGGACCGATTCCCGTGAATTTAGCTGGAGCCAGGAGAGTTCGTTTTCCCGCTCTCTGAACCCAGTGTTGCGAATTCGCGCCCGCCGGCGTGCGATCGGCCACGTGACTCGAATCGCGACCGCCTCGCCCACCGGACGGACAATTCTGTCGTGACCCTCTCGGACTAACGCCGGGATCGTCTACGGGTGGGCCTTTCGGCCTCACCACGATCGTGCCAATCGGCCACCCGCGTGGGATAGGGTTGTTCGCCAAACTCGACCTACCTAAGTACCCACGCGGATGGTAACCGGGCGACCGCACCTCGCCGCAGGTCGACTTCGGACACGGGCCGCTTAAGCGATCCGTTCCGTGCTATCGGGATAACCGAGCGGTGTTATCGTCGGCCTCGACGGTCCTGATTAATTATCGGGCGTCCCCCGCCCACTACGTACCCTTTACGTAAAACAAGATGGAGACCCAACGGAGGAAGGACGCAGCGAAACGGGGAAACAATTCAACAAGCAAGCATTTATTACACACACGGACACAAAGCACACATATATCACATATTTACAGCCAGAATGCACATATATCAAATAGAAAATAGACAACGACGACGCAGAGCTACAACCGACACGCGAACACTCGGCAACACTTACACAATTTTACTTACTAAGATCGGCGCCACACACACACGTTCACACAGAACCCAAAAGAAAATGGAAGTCGCGACTTCCCTGCGTTAGAGTCCTTGGCGACCGTCCTCCTCTCGCGGTCTGCGAGCTCTCTCCGCTCCACTCGACGCGAGATCCTCCGCGCGTGCCTGCTGCCTGCCGCTGCTGGCCCTCGACGCCACGGACCGAGCACCGACGAACAGAGAGAGACCAAAGAGAGCGCCGAACCCAGGAGAGCACGAACCAGAGAGAGCACGAACCAGAGAGAGCACGAACAAGAAGAAGAGAAGACCTCCTGCGCCTCCGACCCTTATACCCCCGGCGCCCCGCCCCGTTTCTCCGCCCCGTTTTTGGCTCCACCCCCTTCGAGGCGCTTCTGGAACAGACTCGCAACGGGGCGTTTCCTCTCGTTCCCTCCCTCCTCCGTCTTGCGGGGGGCGAGGAATTATCAGGCCTGGCGCCTTGCCAGCAAAGAACCGCGGGAAGTCACAGGCGAGAATCTTTTTGCAGCTCTTTCAGTTCCCGCTGCGTCGATCGTCACCGCAGGGGGCCTGGTCAACGGCGAGGGCGGAGATGCGGGGTGGGGGCCGCTGAGAAGTGGAGACGTGGTGGTGCCGCTCAAATTAAAGAAAGAGAAAGAAAAACGGCTATCTCAAAGTATCGCAGCCCGAATGATCACATTAATTCCCTCTAAACAATGGGTTTGGGCTAACTACACATGTACTTCAGAAATATATCTCATCTACGGGACCTGAATGGTGTAATGCGAATTTCCACAGCCGTAACAATATATCTAGTTACGTCAAGTCGTATCCGACGTCTGGTTTCATTCATGATCAGATTGCTCCAAACATCCCGATCCTGCACTGCTTCCCGAAACTCTGGCAGAGACAGATTGGTTGTAGCTTTTACCCGATCTATCCAGTGCATTCTATGTCTGCCTCTTTCTCTTCTTTCCTCAACCATACCCAGCATCCTCGATTTCCCCAGACTTTTGTTTTCTCCATGCATGATGTGTCCAAAGTATGACAGTTTCTGTTTTAGCATCAGCACTTCTAATGTACATGATGGTCTCATTTCTTCAAGCACTGATTTGTTTGTTTTTCTTTCAGTCCATGGAATTTTTAACATTAGTCTTCAACAGCAGATGTCAAAACTGTCAATCTTCTTCCTTCCTTTCTTTTTCACCATCCATGACTCACATCCACACATTGCAACTGGAAATACCAGAGCATCAGCCTCCTCTTGGTTTGTATTGTAACATCTTTGTATTCCCAAGATCTTTGTGAATCCTGGCCTTGCTGTTCTCCCCAACAATAACAATCTATTAACTTCAACCACATTCTCCACTCACTCAACCTTCAAACCCAGTAAGATGAAACTTTTCTCTATTTCCACGTGATCGTCTCCCAATCTGAACACATCGATCTTCTTAGTTGACAAGATTTTAGTATTTTTTTATATTTAAATAAAGAACAGCTTTTTCACTTTCCTTCTTTCCTCTCTGAAGCAGTTTCTGCCCTCACCTATTCCCTGAATGAAGAATGGTATTTATATCCAATCATGGAATTTAGAATGAGATTCATGATTAATGTTCTGTCGGTTGACTACTTAGGCTATGGTCAAATTATAGACACATGATCATCTGATGGCCTGTACAAGGCATGCAGGAATAAGTCACTTCAACCTTTGTGCATGCTCGGTATTAAGAAAGGTCATCCATAAGTTCAGCTGTGGTGTCCTTATTGAAACAATAGGTAGAAGATCAGGTGTAATCGTGTTATTTCATCTTGCATGTTGATTTACCAATGAGCTTCCCTCCATAAAGTTCCTGCTTTTGAACTGGAATGAAGGCTCTGAGCATCTTCAGTGAATGACTTAATGGAGGTCATGAAGACATCAAGATCCATTTTGCTAGGTTGTGACCAGCAGGCCATTTTAAGGGAGCACATGCGCTGCTCTTTCTTTGGACCAAAATATCTTTCAGGTCATTGATATACCACATGGTTGAATAAGATTGTTGTCCCAACTACCAACCCTTGTCTTGCCATCAGTGGAATGAAGAACAAGCTCACATATATAACTATGTAGTTGTACAATGTGTCAAGGACTACCATTAGCTGGGTGGATATAGTAGTTTGTGAGTCAGGCTTTGATGAGGGACTTTAATCACAGCTGGGGGTCTGTGTAAGACACTGGATTAAGAACGGGAAGATAAGTCACCTGCACAACATGAGCAATTAAATGGATGTAAAGTCACATTGAGGGTCTCCTAACTTTAAATCAGCACAAAGAGCCTTTTGATGAACCTCCTTAACTTAGATTTCCTCTGTTAGACTAAGGAGGGGAACGCCCCATCAGTTGTTAACTACAACAACCAATTATTCCCAGTAATCTTCAACAAATGGTGCTCCTCCAGTTCACACCTGTCCAAAAGAGCAATGATGTTCAGTTGACTTTATGCATCAATTTCTGGGAACACTGCAACTGTGGATAATGATGGAAAATCCATAAGGAGTCATCCCAAGTATCCACAATCTCGTACATACAGTACCTTTTGTAACAAAAGTAGCTTTGGGCCAAATTTATCGACCTACATTATTTTCCCCCACATGACAGGACATACGTAACTTTGGCATTGGATTTGAGCAATTTAATTTTGAAAGCATCCAAAATGACACCAACTTTTGCTAACTAGGATTCTAGGAATACAGACAGCATCTTACATCTGCGGACTTTGCCACCTCAGTGTACGAAACAAACAAAGCAAAGTTTGCACGGCCCAATGGGCCTGGGACTTGCACTGACCATTTGGCATGCTCTTTAGCCTCCTCCGGATCCTGTAATGTCCCCAGAATCAGCCACTGCTCGTACAGCTCCAAACACAGCAAGCTTCCAGGGATGTTTCGGAGAAAATCCTGAAAAAAAAACCAAAAGGAAGCAAAACCAATAAACATCCTTTTATATCAGTTTCAAAAAAAATAAAAAAAACTCTCTCTGGTTCTGCAAAATGTCCTGAAGGAACTGAAAACGTACCAGAGGTCAAAGCAGTTGTGGTTGTGTTTATGCCTTGTTTTTTTGCATTTAGGGAAGCGGCTTCGAGCTTTGTTCCCATGTAGGTGAGAAGAATCGTATCTCAATGCTAAAAATATTCTCCAACAATTTCTCTTTCTGATTGTCTATTTTAATTCGAGAAAGGTGGGACAAAATTCCCATGCCACGAAGGTGACGAAAGATGCTCCTTCCATTCCTTCTCCTCTGCATTTCTACCTCCTCCCTCCCTCCCTCCCCCCTTGGGATGAGGTGGATATCTTGTTTGACTCCTAACAGGGGCATCTGGTTCTATCTTACTCATTATATGTGGAAACTTAGTCAAGGGAATAGTCAATTATGCCTTTGTGCCAATATAATATTGATATTATATTAAAATCATTCATCGATACTGAACATCTCCACCCCCTTATTAGTCAAGTTAAAGTATATTTAATTTAATGTCAGGGTCTACATGTTATAATACTGATCCAAATAGTCAATCCTGCAAAAGATATAATAAGGTCTAATAGGTCTAAAGATATAATCCATTTGTACAATTTCAAAAGGGACCGCTGACTTGAAGTTCTACATAAAAGGAGATATGCTTGGTGGTGCAAGCCTTGAGGCTAGCACGAAAACAAAGAGAAGATTTAATGAGATTCATCTGCACCAGAAATGGAATCAGACAGAAATGGAAATGGAAAGAAGTTGAAGTGACACCCAGCTCGTTCCCCAGGTTGGGCTTCTGTTCACAGTTGTGATTCATTGTGCTTGGCACACCAAACTACATCCTTTACATCAAGGTCAGAAATCACCGGCAATGTTGCGATGGAACAATGGCAAGAAGATTGTAAGAATTCACACAATCCTATTTTATCCTTATTTGCCTGTCAAAACCACACGACTTTGTGCAACAATGACATCACATTGCAGAGGAAGTGGCACTTGAATAATATATGGCACAATGAATAATAAATGAGATGGCTATTAACTAGCCCAGGAGACGGTTGGGCACCTTGAAGACAGTCGCTATGACATGCAGCTGCTCTTCGGACCAGCTGATTTCCATGCCTGCCAGGAGCCTTTCACGGAGGTTCCGACAGGCACGCACGTTGGCCGACTTGCGGAAAAGACCGTTGGTGTGCGGACCTTCCCTGTGCAGTATATGCAGCATCGACTGTGGATGAAGAGCAACATGATAATTGTCAACATTTGTTCGTCAATAATTGTCAACAAGAAGGAATCAAAAATTGCTGACAAAGTAAGAAATAGGATGCTCACTATTACAGTGATAAAAATACAAAATTAATACCGGGACAAAAATAAATTAACAGGTTCCTTGCAAAGCAGTGTTTTAATATTTTCGGGATTGTTCAATTGATGAAAAGGTTATATTAAAAAAAATTTTTTATTAATAATGGGATATGCAGGTTCACTGCTTGAAGGAAGTATGTATGAAATGGAACTGCAGGCTAGAGCAGCCGTTTGGGCCGGCAACAGAAAGGTGCGCCATGTTCTGTGCAAATTGGGAATTACACCACATGTTGGAAGAATACATTCTGACTTTGGGTTAACAAAAAAAAGAACTTAACAAGGCAAGGTAATTTACCATATGTGTAAGAATTTTGAACTTAACAAACAATCGGGCACCAAAAAGGTGATAATTAATCAGCTACAACGAAACTGGAAAATGACAACTTCTTGGAATAATTGGATTTCCCAGATTGTTGGTTTCTGCAAACTCTACCAAACCCTCTGGTTATAAAATAGCTTAGAGTGCAGGAGGGGAGGGGGGAGTTAGAGCTTACATTAGTTAATGGTAGGAATGAGGTTAGTACATAGAAAATAAGTAAATTGATAGATTAAGCTAACGAGTCGGCCTGTTTGATGTTCCCATACAGATCTCATGGTGCTGGAATCCCGGGTCAAATCCCGTGACATCATAGAGATTCATGCAAAACTACAATGATGTTTCCAAATATGTACTCACCCTGCATAAGATTTATGTTACATGCACTTCAATTAAAAATAGTAACCATTTTAATGAGTTTACCATGGAAAATGTTCAGTAAGGAAAACAGTTGAGAGGATTATTATTAGTGTAGTAGATAGTAGAAAAATCGTGCAAATTATGATACAAGCATCAAATTTGTGGCATTTCTGTTCTGCAGGGCTTTCTGATCAAATCTGCCCGATTGGCCATTTGGAAAATCCAAATTTTGAAAAATTTGAAAAAAAAAAAAAATTAAAAAAAATTGGAAGTCACAGCTGCTGAAATTCTTGAAGCGCAAGTGAACATCCCAGACAGAAACCAAGGGGAGATGCAGTCATCATTGATGGCTCAGCACTTATCAATGCCCTACCTCCAGCACTTCAAAGATATTTGATGACTATGCTAAAGAAGACATCATCCCAAAGGTGGAATCCTTGGTGCCAGGTACGAGAGGGTGGACGTAGTGTTTGATGTGTACAAGAAGTCAAGTCTGAAGTCCGAGGCAAGGTCGAAAAGGGGCAAGGAATCAGAAGAAGAGTGACAGGAACCAGTAAGACCCAAGTAACTGGAGAAGCTTTCTTGAGATGACAGCAACAGACTGAGCTGTTTCACTTCCTTGCGGAAAAGATATGTGAAGCACAGACGACAAGCACAATCATTGTCACAAAAGGAGAAGATGCCATTAGCAACACAAGGAAGTCACTGGATGCTTGTCTCCATGTTGTCATGAAGAAGCTGACCACTCGAATATTTGTACACGCCAGGGATGCAACGACGGATGTAGCAAGTCCATTATCATTAAGGCTAATGACACGGACGTACTAGTCATAGCAATATCTGTACTGCCATCCTTACAGGAACTAGATCTTGAGAACATGTGGATTGCCTTGGCCAAGGAGCCAAGGCACGATGGATTCCAGTCCATGAGGTAGTTTCTAATAGGGCCTGAGAAAGCTAGAGGATCCCATACTTCCATGCGTTCACTGGATGTGACGTCGTGTCTGCCTTCCGCGGTAAAGGGAAGAAAACTGCATGGCAGACTTGGAACGTCTTTGATGATGTTTCTGAAACATTCATCAATCTCAGCCAGATCCAACATTGATTCGTGATCTTGACTTTTTTGAAGTTTTTTTTTTTTTTCAAATTTTTCAAAATTTGGATTTTCAAATGGCCAATCAGGCAGATTTGATTAGAATCCCCTGGAGAACAAATGTGCCAAAATTTGATGCTTGTATCATCATTTGCACGATTCCTCTCAAAAATTGCTGTTATCTGCCCCACTTATATGGAGGGGATAATGAAATTTGAGTGATTTGAGGGAATTAGGAGTCAAATGGAGATATAGTGGGGTTGGGGGGAGGCATTATTTTACAATCACTTTGACCATTTTCCCTTAATGAGGTCATTTGGTTGACATAAGGTTGACAAAAGCAATTATCAAAGCAAAAAATGTTTTAGTTCACAAAAAACTCATTGTAGTTGAGAAGATTGAGTGGTCTTCACCTGGCATTGTGCAGAATCACGCCACATTCAGGCTGTGGTGAGACCTCACGTCGTTTCTCTCATTTCATTGCCAGACGATGATAAAAACCACGACTTACAAGTCTAATGTGTAAATTGCAGTCACGTACATACATACAATCTTTAATTTCAAAATCGCTCAAAATCTCACCAAAACCGTTTCCTGACCGTGCTTCTGATGGAAGATACTTGCTTGATCTCTTTTTGCGTTCTAACCCTTTTGACTGTATTGCCGACGTCCTTCCTCCAATTGGTAACTTGGGTCGCTCCACTGTCTTTGTTTGTGTCTCTTACTCATTCTCAACTCCGGTGTGTCCTTTTCACCGCACTGTTTTAATTTGGGAAAGCTGATTGGGATGGATTTCATTTCATCCACTTCATGCTGATGTGCCATGGACCTCAACATTTAGTCCTGGTCCTGATATGGCTGCTGAGGAAATATCCCAGTGGATTCGCACTGGTATGGACATTTATATTCCCTCACGTATCTGTCAAGTGAAGGTTCTTTCCCATCCATGGTTCACTCCGGCTTGTGCATCAGAAATTGCTCATCACAACCATTATTTCAAGCAGTACCGTGTTCAAGGGTCTCTGGAGTCCAAATGTCTGTTTCGCAAACCAAGTAACCTCTGTAAAAGAGTTCTTGAGGATGCTAAGTAGCAATATGCAACTTCTGTAGCCGAATTCATTGCGACTCAGTGACTTGACTCCAGGGACGTTTGGCAGATTGCCAAAAGTGTACTCAACCACAATACATCTTCTATACCTCCTCTCTTTCATGGACCTGAGGTCGTTACTTCACCTCTGGATAAGGCTAACTTATTTTCTAATTCTATCAGCCTGATGTTGGCTTAGTGGTTAGGGTGGTGGCTTGGGATCCGAGGGTCCTGAGTTCAAGCCCGTTGGCTGCTGAATTAACACAGGGGGTTGACTCAGCCTGTCATCCTTCCGAGGTCGGCGAAGTGAGTACCAGTGTACTGGTCCGGTGTATGCCCCGGTTAGAATAGGTGTACATATCCCTGTGTGTCGTAAGAGGCGACAGGTTGGCGTCAGGAAGGGCATCCGGCATAAAACATTTCCTCAAGAAAAGCTAACCCTGCACAGCAGGGAAAAATGGCTGTAAAAACTGTCATTTTTTTTCTTTCTAATTCTACCCTTAATGATCAGGGACACCCTCTTCCTGATTTTCCATCTCGTACAGACTCTGATATTCCTGTTCCATTTATCACTCCGAAGAAGGTTGTCAGAATTATTTGTACTCTAGACGCCTCAAAAGCGACTGGTTCTGATGGAATCGCTGTGATTGTATTGAAGATGTGTTGTCCTGAACTGTCATCAATTCTTGCCAAGCTGTACAACCTGTGCTTGTCTGCTTCCCAGTATGACTTTTGCCATTCTCACTCTGCTGGTGATCTACTATCCTTAATTACGGATCATTTCAACAGGGCATTGGAGCTCAAGGGTGAAGCTCGATTTGTTACTTTGGATATCTTGAAAGTCTTTGATAAAGTGTGGCACAAGGGTCTGCTCCGCAAGCTTCAGTCATATGGTGTATCTGGAGGAACGCATTCAATCATTTTGGCTTTCCTTACAAATTGGAAGATGAAGGTGGTTCTTGAGGGTCAACCATCTCTTACTTCCTCCATCAATTTTGGCGTTCCACAGGGCTCTGACCTTGGTCCCACTCTGTTCCTTTTTTATATCAATGATCTTCCTGATAATGTTTTGTCTCAGCTTGCCATGTATGCTGATGACTCCTCACTTTACTGAACATCTGCTGATTCATGTAACACTACTCGTAATAAGGTTGGAGTTTCGCTGGACAATGATTTCGAGAATGTGTTGAAGTGGGGGTATGACTGGCTGGTATCCTTCAATGCAAAGAAAACTAAATTGTTGTTCACACCTCACTTCAGAAACAGGTCTTTCCCTTCTGTGCACATGGAGTCTTCAACCCCAACAGAATCATCCGAGCTTCGGATTCTTGGTCTGGACATCCCTAACCTCCATTGGAATAAGTACATTTTTGGTATTGCTAAGAGTGCTTCCAAGCGAGTTGGTTGTTTTAAATCTAGCACAGAGGTATTTACCTCCTGATGCTGTTTTGTACATGTATAACACAACTATAGATCCCCGCATGGAGTACTGTTGTCACATTTGGGTTGGAGCACCAGCCTGCCACTTATCTTTACTTGATGGGCTCCAGAAATGCAGAGTGAACCTGGTTGGTGCAGAGGTGGGTTCAACTCTTCAACCGCTCTCTCACTGTAGGTCAGTTGCCACTCTTAGTCTGTTCTACAGATATTTTCATGGCAGATGTTCTGCTGGACTTTCTAACTTGATTCCTCCTGTACGAGTGTTTGGACGCAAGACTCGGTTTGCTGTTTCTGCACACCCGTGCACTATAGGTGATCCAAAGTGCAGAATGAAAGGCTATGCCGATAGTTGTATCCCTCGTGCTGTCTCGCTTTGTTATTAATTACCTGTAATGTGCTTCCCATTATACTACGATCTACCCAGCTTTAAGAGGAATATCAATTATTACTTCTTACATCTTTGAGGTTACATTGCATTTCACCTGACTTCCGATACTTCCTGTGTCTTGGATGTTTTCTTGTTATTTTTCTCTTTCTTTTATTTTGTTTTGCTTTATCCTTATCTTTATCTAACTTTCCCTTAAGCCCATTGCCTAGAGTAGCTTTATGCTTTGTTTGGGGCGATTTCCAGAAAAAACCCCCTCCCCCACACCCAACTGTTTGGGAGGGTATTTAACATCTGGCACATGATGCCTGCCCAGCTGCTTTAGAGATAAAGGATCAGACATGAGCCTTATTCTCAGGTTTACTGTGGAATGTACGACTGATGGGCAGCTCTACTAATTGGTAGCGCCTATATTTCTACCCTGCACATGTGAAGTGAAGAGCGGGTTAAGCAATTGGTTCATGTCTGTCTGTCCATAAATGTTAGTTTATGATCGAGGAAAAACTCATTCAAATGGAATGTTATATTGTTACATACTGTATTATATTCTGAACATGAATCGGAAAACAAACCTGCCATTTAACAGTACTCTTTTGGTCACCACAACTCAAGAAGGACATAGATGCCATAGAGAGGGGTCAGCGTAGGGCTACTCGATTGATTCCGGGCCGAGCTGGACTCAGCTATGAGGAGCGGCTGAAGGAGGCAGGGCTTTATACACTACAAAAGAGGCGGCTACGAGGAGATATGATAGAGATGTTTAAGATAATGAAAGGTATCGATAAAATAAGTGCAGATGAATTATTCAACAGAGTCGAGAGTGATAGGACCAGGGGCCATGGCCTGAGAGTAAAGAAGAGGAGAATTAAGACGGTAGCAAGACAGGGGACTTTCACTCAGAGAGTAGTTAATGCATGGAATGATCTCCCTGGAAAGGTAGTGGCAGCAGCAGAGAGGTGTGAGATAATATTTTTCTCTGTCTGGCTGCCTGGCAGTCAAACAAAATTGAAGATCATTCCAAACGGGAAACTTACTGTTTTTAAGGACGTCATAATGGACACATACAACAGGCATGAATAACTACTGTAAGGCATGAGATACGGTGGTGTCATCAACAGAGGTAAATTCCGGAATTAATATTTTTTTTTATACGACCTTTACAATCTTTATTTTATTTGAGTTGAATTATATACTTGAACACTGTAGAACACAAATCGCCTTCTTATCGCTTCCAAGAACATCCAGATTTGCAGTACATGGACATGTTCTCGAGGGTGGTGTATAAAGGTGATGTACAAGACTGCTTCAATAGCACTAAACTTCCATAATTTTCACTTAACAATCGTTAAATCATTATTTTAACTAAATTTAAGTGTACACTGCAACACTGTGCAGGGTAACATGTTTTACGAACTCTCTAGTTACTTCTGCCACTTGGACCAGAGGTTGTGTTTTCACCCCTGTTTGTCTGTCTGCCTGTTTGTTTGGCTGGGAGCAGGATATTTCAAAACGTTATGGACAGATTTGGAGGAAACTTGGTGGGGAAGTTGGGTGTGTGACAAGGACAAATTGATCCAATTTTGGTGAAGATCCGAATCCGTAACCGTATACGAGAAATTTTTTTTTATTTCTTAGGTGATTCTTCACCATTGAGAGTTGGGGCCAAAAACGATACATAGCACGATATCTCAAAAAGTTATGGACAAGTTATGACAAAACAACTACAGTAGGTGGATGAGTTAGTTAGTTGACACGAATAAGCTGATTAGATTTTGGTTCAAGTCTGGATCCAGCTCCAGCCTATCAGTGGAATACAAAACGTAAACTGTTCAGCCTGGTGGAGGTATGCGCTCTACCGAGTGACGTTTTAATTACCTCCGCCACCGGACGTGGAGGAGGATATGTCCCCCCCCCCCCTCTCTGTTTGTTTGTGTGCAGGATATCTCGAAAAATTGTAGATGGATGCGGATGAAATTTTGTGGGCAGGTTGGGTGTGTAACAAGGATGAACTGATTCGATTTGGGTGACGATCCGGATCGAGATCCGACTCTTAGAATTTTTAAAGTGATTCTTCACCATTGAGAGATAGGGCCAAAAATGATATATAGCATGATATCTCAAAAAGTTGTAGACGGATTCGTACAAAACTTGGTGGACACGTTGGGTGTGTGATAAGGAAGAATTGATTCAATTTTGGTGAAGATCCAGAACCGGATCTAGATCCGATAAATTTTTTTTTAAGTGATTCTTCACCATTGAGAGATCGGGCCAAAACGATATAGTACTGTATAGCATAAAATGACCGTTTTTACAGCCATTTTTCCCTGCTGTGCAGGGGTTGGGCTTTTTCTTGAGGCAATGTTTTATGGCCGGATGCCCTTCCTGACGCCAACCCTGGTCGCCTCTTACGACACACAGGGATATGGTACACCTATTCTAACCGGGGCATACACCGGGACCAGTACACTGGTACTCACTTTGCCGACCTCGGAAGGATGACAGGCTGAGTCAACCCCCTGGTGTTAATTCAGCAGCCAACGGGGCTTGAACTCAGGACCCTGGGATCCCAAGCCGCCACCCTAACCACTAAGCCAACACCAGGCTGATATTACTGTATAGCATGATATTTCAAAAATGTATTTGGCCTGATAAGTTCTTGTGGATCAGGCATTATGTGACGGGGGTATCCACTCTACCGAGTGCCCTGCTCGTTGAAAATGTTTTTATCTATACGGTATATTAAGGTATTTATTTCATTTTCCCATTAAAAATGTGGATGTTAAAGCTGCATCATAATTCTGTAGATAAATGTGTTTGGCAAACAGGTTGTCCTTTGGCTAAGTACTATGACGTTCGCAAGTTTAATGGCACTGCCCCATTTCTGCCCCTCCTGGTCTCTTAACTACGATGGCAACCCCCTGAGACACCATGAATAGTGATAACCTTCAATGGGATGAAACGTTTCCTTTTATGAATGTCAAAATGATCAAGAATCCAGCCTTAATTTTCTGGTGGGAAGGAGGAGGAGGGAGGAGTGGGAAATACCATGATAGGAAGTGGAGGCTTGTCATCTGGGCAAAGAATGGGCAGAGAAACCCCAAAGAGAGCTCCTGGTGTTGAAGGAGAGACGATGGGAAGAACTAACTCTTCCAACTTTGTAGGACTTCTGCGGAATCTCCACTTCATGAGGGCGCGTTTACGTTTCAGCTGCTTGGAGCTGCAGTCTGTAGAACACAGAGTTTTCACACATTTAATGAAACATTATTACCTCCGCCACCGAAGGTGAAAGAGGTTATGTTTTCACCCCTTTCTGTTGGGTCGCCAAAATAGGTGACCCATATTGTCAGTAATTGGGTCGCCGAAATAGGTGACCCTTATTGTCAGTAATTCTGTCTGTTTGTTTGGATGGTTTGTTCATTTGTCATCAGCATAATTGGTAGTAACGTGGCGGATTTGACCAAACTCGGGTGGTAGGTACATCTTATGACCTAGTGCTTTGGAATTGTGATGGTTGCGAGGGACGCTTTAGTTCCCTAGACAACCGAAAAACCTTCAAAATCGGTACCGTTCACACGAAATAAATTCCGAAAGCCATTATCCCACGTAGGGTTATGAAATTTGGCACGAATGATCTACAGGTGATGCTCTATCAATATATTCCGGTTTTTGTGATATATGGAATAATTTACCCGCAGCGCCCCCTACAATTAGGGTATGCGCGAAAATTGGCGAAATTGAAGGCCCCCTAGCGACCAGGTGAGTGCATCGATACGAATGAAACTTGCAGGTTCATGGTACTCATGAGTAGTACAACTTTGCCTCAGGACATATTGACCGATTTCGCCTAGGTCAGGGGTCAAAGGTCAATTAGTGCAAAAATCGATAATATGCGAGAGCTGGAGGTGCCTTCGCGCCAAATGCTACTCCTCCTAGGGTTATGGTCGGATGGTCATGAAAATTCACACAAATCGTCTGGAATACATTGTGCACAAACGATCGAGCCGGATTTTAGATTTAGATCTTTGTTCACCCACAGCACCCCTCGAACTTTGGGGATTTCCGATTTCAAACCGCATTTTCGGTACTTTTCATTCAAATGGATACCGAGTAGTTATCAGTAGATGGAACTGGATGAGATTTGATAGGCATAATCTTAAGGTGATTCCCTATCCGCTATATGACATCCATTTTTGCTCTCTATCTTATAGTTTCCATGCTCGGCGACCCATCGCCGCCTACCGGCTTGTCTGTTTGTTTGTGTGTTTGTGTCAAGGATGTCTCAAAAAGGTGTGGATGTATTCGGATGAAATTTTGTGGACAGATTTGGTGTGTGACAAGGACGAACTGATTAGATTTTGGTGAAGATCCGGATCTGATAATTTTTAAGTGATTCTTAACCATTGAGAGATAGGGCTAAACCGATATATAGGACGATATCTCAAAAAGTTGTGGACGGATTCGGCCGAAACTTGGTGGACAGGTTGAGTGTGTGGCAAGGACGAATTGTTTCGATATTGGTGAAGATCTGAATCCGGATAGTGATACAAAAATTATTTAATTTTTAAAGTGATTTTTTTTTTCATCATTTAGAGATAGAGCCAAAAACGATATATAGCATGATATTTCAAAAATGTATTGGGCCTGATATGTTCTTGTGGATCAGGCATTGCGTGGCGGAGGTATGTGCTCTATTGAGTGCCCTTCTAGTCTCTGGCTAAAACGCTACAGATGGTCGGTAATACGGTACTTGATTCTTACAATTACCGAGATTAATAACAAACAATATGAGGATTGGAAACATTCAATCACATAAATTAAGCAGTGTGATGTGATATATCAATCAATAAAAACAGAATAATACACAAAAATAATATTTTAAACTAACATTTTCCCAATCAGTAGTGGTCATGTAAAGCAGACCGCCACAGAAAGCAGGTAGTTACAATATCCATATTATTTACAGTCAAACATTCATGATTTGTGTATTCAATTTTAGCTACAATGCACAGGTTTTTCTTTGGTTATAATCAATTACATAAAGACAAAGTAACGTTGTTCAAAAGAGACTTTTCAATCATGAAAATGATTCTGTAAAACATTCTACCGCAAGAGATGATCGATCCTACGTTAGCGGAATGGTAACTGCAAGTTGAAGTATTTCTGCACAAAGTTGTTGACTGAATGAATTATGGTTCTTGGCATGATATGGGGAGTCTTGTAGAAAACAGTGCATATCCTAAACCAATATTATTATGAAAGGTCGCATGGTGAGAGAAATAGGAAATGAATGACAGAAAACAGCAACAAAGGATCTAAAATGGTGGACACTGTTTAACAAACACTGGCTAGTGCTTGCCAATCCAAATATTAGAAATAAAACAAAAAAGGGGTCAAGACCAAATTAGATTAGTTCCAAGCTCCAACTTACCATCATTTGATCGATGCTTGAGCAGAAAGTGACACTGTAGGTTATCAGGCAAGCTCTCCACTGGAAAGTGGCCATCAATTGGAAACGTTTCCCTGCCGACATTAGTATCCTCCCCAAGCCTCTCGACGGCCTCACGTAGATGATTCATCTTGATGCTGTAAGGGTTCTCGTGCCCTGAATAAGTGGGTTACATCGAATTGATAGGGATCCAACATGAAAAGGAGTCCAAAACAAGATGGCTTGCAGATAGATCATCATGGACATTTGGACATCACTGGAAAAGTATTCCTTTTTGATGGCTCACAAATGGTCTGCAAACTGCGCATTTTAAAAGCACAAATAGGGGCTGAGACAATAACAAGAAATTGCTAGTTTAATTCCCACATTGTACTGCATTGTACTAACAACAGTTAAACTTTATCTTGTGCAGCTAAATCCCTTTCTAACGTAATGCCATTTCACCGAAAAAAATAAAAAAGATGGCAACAAAAAAAAGAGAAGGAAATATTCAACTATTCAGACAAAAATTATTTGTTTGTCGCCCTGTAGTTCTGGAGCTGGCTGCGACTGAGGCCGAGCGCTATTCAGCCAAGCCATCAATGAGCCATTATTTAAACCTGCCCGGGAAGCCAAGTCTGTGTACTCACGCGAATCACAGACTAACTGCACCCCTCTCTTAACCGTGGCATCAAAAAATGATCAGTGGATTCCATATCATCTCCAGTATCATCTACTACAACGAATAAGAAGAAGAAGAAGCAGAAGAAGAAGTCACATTAATGACAACCCAGAAAGTGGACAATTTACGTCGTCTGGATTTGGGTGAGGCAGCAAGCAAGCTTGTGCAAGAATATGGGATCGGAACCACCACAATACACGACTTGAAGTCCTAGAAAGAACAGGTAATTAAGTTTTATAGTGAAATAGACTCCAGCAAAGGAATCGCGAAGTGTAAAAATGTAAGGAAATCGTAGTTTCCAGAATTAGACAAAGTTCTGATTGAATGGTTCAAACAACAACGCAGAGGCTAAACTGCTTTCTGGTCAGATGCATCCACCACCGCCTAATAATTAAGGAAAGTATATGAATACCGTGAGGAAATATTTATTAGCATTTATTATTAGTTATTTCAGTTATTTGCCAAATTCTCCTACATCTGGCAAGATGGTGAAACTTATTAATACTAATAAAGATGAAATAAAGCTCAAACCATTGCAATGTTATTATCCTCTATTATTATTATTATATTCATGAGTTTCAGAATAATAATTATTGGAGTAAAATTGGTCATTTTCCATTTCTCTAAAAAGTTAATTCTCGCAACACGTGCTTGGTCCGAACCCATTTCATTAGAATGGGATTTCGCTGTATTCGTTTCTCAAACAGAACTCGTGTTTCAGGTCTCCAGCATCAAATAAATAAAACAAATATGAAAGTGTTATTGAAACAATTTGAAAATCATTGAAAGAGTTTCGCAAGAACCTACCTATTAAAGGAAAGACACCATCTTCCCGACCAGACCTCACCAAGAGCTGGTAGCTGTCAGCATGGATGTCCTGCAAACCAATAATGAGAAAGAACCTGTGGTGAGCTATCCAAAATCCTGCAGCAACCCACACAGAAAGCGTGACGCTGGTGGGCCAAGTGTGCACCTTGCAATGCATGGAACTAGATACTTATGAGAGCACAAGATAATACAGGCACAAAAACGATGGGGGATTGGAGAGGACGTTGCAGTGGGCACGTGCCGGTCAACTAAATGCATGGCACTCACAGACATGCCGAAGCAGTGGAGTGCCGTCTGTGTCACTTCCTGGGCGGTTGTTGTATTGCTTACTGCGAGTGTTTTGGCCTTGAAGGAAATAGGAAGAATAGAAAGAGAAATGAGGACAGTGTTAGCAGCTGCAAGTTACCCAACAGGCCACAACTTCTTGTTTCTCTTGCATCTCTATGGAAGGCAGGATTAGGCCGAGACCACAAAGGTCTCCATTTTATTTTTTTCTTCGGTGGTCACTTCTAATCAACATTTCCATGATGTCCGCATGCACCTTGGACATAGAACATAATGGTCTGAGTGGTCCCACTTGCTTTCACAAACACACTAGCTGCTCCTGCGATACATGCTTCAAACAGACAACTGAGGAGTCTCTTATAGGCCTCAACTTGGTTCAGGAAGTTTGATTTTATGTCAAGCAAGGATGCTCAGAAAAATCAGACAAAGATGAGGCAATTTGTGTATATCATGGCAACCAACATTTTTGTTACTTTACGTTTTAAGTTTAACAAAGGCCTATAAAAGGAACTATATAGCAGTTCACACTACTAGAAAAGCTTTTCAACCTTCCCCACTAAAACTCACACCAAAAGGTCTTCAGGAAAAGTACATATCGATTGTATTACATCTTACATACTAAACAAACATTCTATTACACTCCCCATTTAAAAACAAAGTATGGTGGCTTAACCGTTCCAGCATTTCAGTGATTTTTTATTTATTGTGAATAAAAGAGTTCGAAACTTATAAAACACGAGCAGGGGCTACCCATCACTGCCAGGGGGGTAGGTGAAGGGGGAGGTATACCCGGCGTTGTCCGGCCTGGGTGGGATTTTCCTGTCGGGGGTTTCGGGACATGTTGGACATTGAAAATCCATGAAGTTATTGGCCTCGTTGTGGTTATCTTTTGCATGCGGGCCGGCGGCAGCACTGCCTGACCCCACATCCCAATATACACTTTACAGTGGCCTCAAAATGGATGGCAAGGTCAACATGTTGCAGCTTAAAACGTTGCCCAGATTCAAAGGTACATACAACCAAAATTTGGGGACTCGAGGTGCTACGGTTCAGCCATGGAAGAATAACGTACAAACGCACAAACTCAAAAAAAACAAACACTTGAAAATATTTGTGAATTAAAACGCTTCGTTTAAATAAATAAAAAAACACCCTATAGAATTTCAACGTTAAGAGTAAGGACAGGTGGCAAAAACTGAAAATAGAGTTTTGATTAAGCTGTGATCATCACATTGCGTTGCATGGTTAAAGAGACTTATCCGACAGACTTCAATGATTCTACAAGAAGTTTTTTTTTCCAATTTTACACTTTCATTTCTCTTCTGCATTTCAAAAGACAAAACTGCTGAGTAACAACAATTAAACATTTTGTTTATTTCAGAAAAGCCAAAACTATTCAAACATTGCATGATATAGTATTGCAAAAGTATCCACTGTAGTTCCTCTTTAATTGATGTCAACCGTTCTTGATGGTTTGCACAAGTTGAATCGTGGCAACGTCCTCAAAAGCTCTCATACGAGCCTCGACAATGTCTACAAAAAAAACCCATACGTCAACAACCACATCAAAAATTATTAGCAAATATTTTCGAAATTATTTTGTCAGAGCTGCCGTGTGTATTCATCAAGGGGAAAATTTCCCAGCATGCCATTGTGTGAAACACATATGATAAAAAAATTATACCATTTTATGTCAAATATTGCTTTGGATCCTAGGGTCCTAAGTTCAAATCCCGTTCAGCTGTTGAATTAATACTAGGTGGGGTTAACTCGGCCTGTCATCCTTCCGAGGTCGGCAAAATGAGTCCCAGCATGCTGGTATCCTGTGTCGGAGTGGCAACCTGTCCAGGATCGTGCCCAATAGCCAAGGAGACTGCTTAGGCAGCACCAACGCTCTGCACAGAGTATGGTCCCAATCTCCTCTCCTCTCCCCTGGACAGGGTCAAAAGGTCAAATAACAAAAATTAAAATTACAGGCACATTTTTAAACATTTTAAATGAAACTTTGTACATGCAATCAACATTAAGGGATGCATGATATATGCAACGATTTTTTTGGACATGACCCCAGGGGGGTGGGGACTTCGGGTCACAGGGGACAAAACGGGGCAAAAAAAATTTCACCTCAAAATTTGATATTGGGTCATTCCTGGTGGAACTTTTTGCCATCTTTCAACTTTGCTTTCGGTAGGAATCGTGGGGATTTGTGATGGCATGTCATCGACTTCGCTCGAGTTTATTTTTGCAGTCGGCTCTCAACATCTCTAATCTTGTCATACAAAGTCTCTGACCGACAAAAGGATCAAAACATTCTAATTGTGAGGTATTGTTATTTCAAAACAGCTTTGGGATTAGAGCAAGCAAACAATACCGAGCAAGTTTTAAACACTCAACAACATTCGTGCAATGTCTCAAAATGCCACACAAAACAAGAGATCCTGCCCTGGCAAGAGGAAGCATTATTTGTGTCCATTCCTCTTTTTCACCCTCTCCGTTATCTAAAATGACTGTTTGTGCAGGCGTGCTGTGCAAGGCCTTGCCGAGGCTTCGCGTTTCCACTGCGCGGTGACAAGCAGACTGAAAATGCCCTTTTTTAATCGAGACCATGTTCCCAAACGCATTTTGTTTTTTTGACGATTCATAAGCAATTATGGTGTCACCGACTGAGAGTTAAAAGCAAATTGAATTGCTCAGACAGAAATGACATTATAAACTTGTATTTTGGGTTCCAGGCCCATATGACTGATACAGAAGAATACGTATCGCGGGTTCACACAAATCTATATGTTGCAGGTCAATCTTTAAAGTCAATATGATTGATTCACAGTCATTGATGATAATGGAAAATAATTCAATTACTTTGATGATAACTAGAATGGCATTCAGTAGAGTGCAAACCTCAACCAGGCTGAAGAGTTTATGTTTTGTATCCCACGAATAGGCCGGATCTGCACTCAGACCTCCAAAATCTAATAGGCTTGTTCTTGTCCCCTAAACACGTCAGCCACTAAGTTTTGTCATAATCTGTCCGCAACTTTTTGAAATATCATGCAACAATATCGTTTTTGGCCCTATCTCTCAATGGTGGAAAATCACTTAATATTTTTAAAGAAAACTATCAGATCGGGGTCCGGATCTTCATCAAAAAAGACAGACAGACAGGGGTGAAAACATAACCTCTATCCACCTTAGGCATGGTGGAGATAATAATGTATTTATTTTAAAATTTCATGATAAAATTATATTTCATCGAAACAAATATAAATCCGACAAAACTTTGCCACATGAGGAAGCCATTTAGCCCGTCATACCTGTGCTTTATCCATAACTGATTAACTTAATATAACTTAACATCCACATCACTGAAGCAGAACCACAGTTGTAAGTTAAGTATGATTTAGTGAGGGATCGAACGCAGATTATAGAGATCAATGGTGAGTGCACTACCAACTTAGTTGTTATAAACCTACTTCTAATCTCGTGAATAATGTCTCAGCTACGCTCATGAAGTATATCAAAACAAATTTTGAGAGCAAATCAAAGAATCAGAGAAAATAAAAATTTACATCAAAGTCAGTTTGTTGACCTGGGTGTTTGAAATGCCACCTATCGATCACCCATGTACTATCAGGTTTGTGGTAGTCTGCAAAAATGGTCTGTTGTCTGTTTAACATTTATTTAACATAACATTGATTTTCGAAAGCACACTGCTTAAATATCCTTCCATGAAATCCCATTTTTCATCTCAGCCTTGCCATGTTTATCAGGTGGTCTTTGCAGTGCCAGCCCTGTTACTAACACATTCCATTCTGAATGGAGATATTTCATTATTGTCATGATTAGTTGAGCCGGTGGAACCTTTGGGGCTGTTGTAAAGAATTCCCCTTTAGAAAAAATAGATTCTCTTATTTTTCCTTTCAAACTAATAATAATAACTAGAAAATAGAATTTGACGTAAATCTATCGATGGAGATGCCTCTGCCCATGTTAGATGTCAATCCACTATTATGGTTCTCTCTCATGTGACCTTTAATAGACAGAGAGAGCGAAGAGAGAGAAAGAGAGAGAGAGAGAGAGAGAGAGAGAGAGAGAGAAGAGAAGAGAGACAGAGAGACAGAGACAGAGAGAGAGACAGAGAGAGAGACAGAGAGAGAGCAGAGAGAGAAGACAGAGAGAGAGAGAACAGAGAGAGAGACGAGAAGAGAGAAGAGAAGAGAGAGAGAGAGACAGAGAGACAGAGAGACAGAGACGACAGAAGAAGAGAGAGAGAGACAGAGACGAGAAGACAGAGAGAGAAGAGGAGAGACAGAGAGACAGAGAGACAGAGAATGGAGAGAGAGAGAGACAGAGACAGAGACGAGAGAGAGAGAGACAAGAGGGAGAGAGACACAGAGGGAGAGAGAGAGAGAGAGAGAGACAGAGAGAGACAGAGAGAGAGAGGAGAGAGAAGAGAGAGACAGAGACAGAGACAGAGACAGAGACAAGAGACAGAGACAGCGAGAGAGAGAGAGAGAGAGAGAAGAGAGAAGAGAGAGAGAGAGAGAGAGAGAGGAGAGAGAGAGAGAGAGAGACGAGAGAGACAGAGAGAGAGACAGGAGAGACAGAGAAGAGAGAGAGAGAAAGAAGAGACAGAGACGAGGAGAGAGAGAGAGAGAGAGAGACACAGAGGGAGGAGAGACACAGAGGGAGAGAGAGACACAGAGGGAGAGAGAGAACAGAGGAGAGAGAGACAAGAGGGAGAGAGAGAGCACAGAGGAGAGAGAGAGAGAGAGAGAGAGAGAGAGAGAGAGAGAGATAGAGATAGAGAGAAAAAAAGAGAGATAAGTAGGAAAGAGATCATCAGCTTCCAAATCGAGTTATGGTCTGCAAAACAATTCTCAAAGAACAGATGACCTCTGACCTGTTTAAACAACAGTGAATCAGTTTGCCTTTGTAATACACTCCATACTCGTGACAGGTTTGGTTGAAATCCCTTCAGTGGTTCACTAGTTATCTCGAGAAGAAAGATGTTCAACTAGAACAGCACCAGGTAGAGCACATAGTTCTGCCAAACTGAACAGTTTACATTTTGGATCCAACTGATAGGCCGGATCTGCATCCGGACCTGAACCAAAATTTAATCGGCTTGTTCTTGTTACCTACCCAACTCATCCACCAAGTCTTGTCATAACCCGTCCACAATGTTTTGAAATATTGTGCTATATATAGTTTTTGAACCCTGCCTCTCACTGGGGAGGAAGCACATTTATAATTCTAGTATCCAGATCCAGATCTTCACCAAAATGTAATCATTTCGTCCTGCTCACACACACAACATGTCCACTCAATTTCGTCAAAATCTGTGCATAACTTTGTGAGATTTCTTGCTCACAGACAGACAGACAAACAAACAAGAAGGCATCAGGTGGTAGCCTGACAGATATGATGAAAATCATGCAAATGACGTCACTGTTACCTTGACCTTTGAACATGGTTGCAATTTGATACCTGTATGTTGAAGCATTTCTGATTTATCGCCTTTTTGTCCCTAAAAAAAACAATCTTATACCTTAACAGGGGCGACTTTGTTGCCACGGAAATGACGTTATATTTCGTCAACGGAAATGACGTCAACATATTTCCACCATTTTGGAAAAGCATCATCTGTCCCCCAGACCCCACAGAAATCTTGCATTTTAATAACGATCGGACTATCGAATCTGCTCGGAATTTGTAAGTGATGTTTTCCAACTCATTTGTGTCAAGTTTGACGTCACATAGTGCAAACACTTATTGGTCATATCTGTTTTATGCAAATGACATCACTGTCACATTGAACTTTGACCTATATAGTCAAAAAACAATGACAGCCTCGATTTTGTCCTTCCGAATTCTCTGATAAAGTTTGACGAAAATAGCTGAAAGCATTCGCGAGTTATCGCACTCACAGCCAAACTTACAAACGAGACAGACTGACATATGATGAAAATTTTCATTTTTCATCACAATAAAAACAGACAGACAGACAGACAGGGGTAAAAACATAACCTCCGTGCACCTTCAGTGGTGGAGGTAAATAAAGGTCACCTGACCTTTGACCTTTTGAACCCGACATCTAAATATATCTAATGAGCTCATCTTTGTATTACAGTACATACTTGTGCCACATTTGGTTGAAATCCCTTTAGGGTTCTCATGTTACCATGGCAACAAAGAATACCCAATAACCGACGAAAGGACATAGCCTAAGCACGTACATGTGGACAAACAATCCAAAAACATAATACCTCTGGCCTTCAGCTGTGGAGGCATAAAAACAACAATCATCGTTAAGAGATTGCATATTGGACTGCGATTAAATTATGAAATAGGCCTGCTGGTTGCATCATTATTGGGGTATCACTGTGCCACTGATGCAGTGTCCCTGCAAATTAGGGCAGGATTTTGGAATTTGGCAGGGTCCTGGCATACAGTGGTCTACCCTTTTCGTGTTGTGGAAATGACTCCTTGTGGGTTAAAGATGGTTAATATACTATAGTTACTTCCTTAAAGTGAATGTCTAGCATAAGACAGTGTAAAGTAACTAATTGTGATATTACATATGCGTCGCTTATGTAATAGTTAGACGATGTCTACCCATCCCTATGTCTGTTTGTAAAATTATCAACCCGTTTGACCCTTTTATTGGTGTTTTATCCTTTGGAATCTCTCCTTTATGTGTGATTTTCATGCTCGCTCAGCCGTCTGGGATAAGTCCAGGCAGGAAAGCCAAACAAGAGTCATGACCACCAAGGCTTGTGGAAGAAAGTTCATGGCGGGGTCTCTTCACCAAGCAGGCCGATGGGGACTGAGTTTGAGGGGCATGGGACGTCACCGCATGAGGTGAGGCCAGAGAAAATAAAGGTGCACAGAGAGGAGAGAGAGAGGAGAGAGAGAGGAGAGAGAGGAGAGAGAGGGAGAGAGAGGGAGAGAGAGGGGAGAGGAGAGGAGAGAGAGAGGAGAGAGAGGAGAGAGAGAGGAGAGAGAGAGAGAGGAGAGAGAGAGGAGAGAGAGAGGAGAGAGAGAGGAGAGAGAGGGGAGAGAGGGGAGAGAGGGGAGAAGAGGGGGAGAGAGGGGAGGGAGGGGGAGGGAGGGGAGGGAGGGGGAGGGGGGAGAGGGGGGAGAGGAGGGAGGAGGGGGAGAGAGGGGGGAGAGAGGGGAGAGAGAGGGGAGAGAGGAGAGAGGAGGAGAGAGAGGAGGGAGAGGAGGGAGAGAGAGGGAGAGGGGAGAGGGGAGGAGGGGGAGAGGGGAGGGAGGGGAAGGGGGGGGAGGGGGAGGGAGAGAGGGGAGAGAGAGGGGAGAGAGGGGAGAGGGGGGAGAGGGGGGAGAGAGGGGAGAGGGGGAAGAGGGAGGGGGAGGGGAGGGGGAGGGGGAGGGGAGAGGAGGGGAGAAGAGGGGAGAGAGAGGGAGAGAGAGGAGAGAGGGGAAGAGAGGAGAGAGAGGAGAGCAGAGGAGAGAGAGACGTCGAACAGACACAACATTAAATGCTTCTACCTCTAGTTATGGTCTGAAAAACGATTTTCAAAAGGCACATGATCTTTGACCTGTTGTCCAAAAATTGAATCAGTTAATCTTTGTATTACAGTCCATACTTGTGCTTTCGGTTGAAATCCCTTCAGTAGTTCACAAGTAATCTTTACTGTAAGAGAGCCGTTTGGCTTGTGTCTGTCTGTCACCATTTTTCTCAAAGATGGCTGAACGGATCTTCGGCAAACTTTCAGAGGTTTGTCAGTGAGTGCCAGGGAGTGTTTTAGGCAAAAATTCGAAAATTTTGAAAAAAACAAAAGAAGTTCAATCTTTTTTTGGATGTTTTTTATCGCTCTTTAGTGCTGAAGCCTTTTTGAATAATGACAGTTATATTCAAGTACACATATGTATGAATAAATACAAAACAATTACCAGACATTTAAATACAAATCAACCTTTTCCAGAAGCAAAGTTAGCAATACATCTTCTTCATCTTCCTCCTGAACGGCACCATATTTATAGATCAGGGGCAAACTTAATACACAAACATCAATAGCACATTTATGAGCATCCAATTGATGAATAACATCAAATTTCACTTCCAAGGTAAAACTTTTACAATGCCTCTTAGCCAATAATCTACAGGGTGTTTACAAAATCCAGTTACCCCCTCCACAGAACTTGATAAATGAATATAATGAACACACAAGAGGCATAAATGTAAACAATGAATACACGAGAATTTTATTGTCATAAAAAACAAAGTATTACCATGAACATATACAGTGCCTATAGAAAGTCTTCACCCCCTTTCAAAATGTTCACCGTTTGTTGCCTTATAGCCTGGAATTAAATTGCATTAAATCAGGCTTTTCTCACCTTTATTTACACATCGTAATCCACAACTTCCAAATGAAAAAAAATGTATACAAATTTCAGAAAATTAATTAAAAATACAAAACTAGAATATCTTGGTTGGATAAGTGTCCACCCCCCTGAGTTAATACTTGGTAGAAGCACCATTGGTAGCAATTACAGCTGTGAGTGTTGGGATAGATCTCTACCAACTTTACACACCTTGATTGGACAATAATTGCCCATTCTTCTGTCCAAAACTGTTCAAGCTCAGTCAAGATGCATGGGGAGCATTGATGGACAGCAATCTTCAAGTCATGCCACAGATTTTCGATTGGATTTAGGTTGGGGCTCTGACTGGGCCACTCAAGGACATTTAACTTTTTGTTCCTTAGCCACTTCAGTGTGGCTTTGGCTGTGTGCTTCAGGTCGTTGTCATGCTGAAAGGTGAGCTTCTGTCCCAATTTCAGCTTTCTTGAGGAGGGCAGCAGATTTTTCTGTATCTTGCTCCATCCATTTTCCCTTCTAGCCTGACAAGTACCCCAGTCCCTGTTGATGAGAAACATCCCCATCACATGATGCTGTCACCATCATACTTCACGGTAGGGATGGTGTTCTTTGGGTGATGTGCTGTGTTGAGTTTGCGCCAAACATAACGTTTTGCATTTGGGCCAAAAAGTTCCATCTTGGTTTCGTCAGACCACAAAACTTTTTGCCACATGGCTTCAGAACCTCTGGAGTGTTATTTGCATTCCTCAAATGGGACTCAAGGTGAGTTTTTTTTTTTTTGAGTAATGGCTTCCTTCTTACCACACTACCGTACAGGCCAGACTTGTGAAGTGCTTGGGATATTGTTGTGACATGCAAACAGTAACTAGTCTTTACCATAAAGGCGTGTAGCTCTTACAAAGTTGCCATTGGCCTCTTGGTGGCCTCTGATCAGTTTCCTCCTTGCTTGGTCATCCAGGTTTGGAAGGACAGCCTGATCTAGGCAGGGTCTTGGTGGTACCATCCACCTTCCACTTCTTAATGATTGTCTTTACTGTGCTCCAAGGGTTAATGCA
Organism: Eptatretus atami; assembly: GCA_035128595.1. Taxonomy (NCBI): domain Eukaryota; kingdom Metazoa; phylum Chordata; class Myxini; order Myxiniformes; family Myxinidae; genus Eptatretus; species Eptatretus atami. The sequence continues at coordinate 26,727,805 of CM068967.1, forward strand.
ATTTAATTCCAGGGTATAGGGCAACAAAAGGTGAAAATCTTGACAGGGGGTGTAGACTTTGTATAGGCACTGTATAAACGAAACGTACCAGGGTAAATGATGATCATAGTTGGGGAGGGGGGGGGGGGGGGGGGGGGACGGGACTTTGTGACCACGCTGTTGGGTACAGTACATTTCTCCATGTGCGAAGTTGATTTTGCGATCTCTTGGTTTCGGGTCTCATCGTCATGGACACGATTGACAGTTGCAATTCCATGGGGTTTCCGCAAATCTCACGGGATTTTGAGTTGGACTGGCAACCCCATTCTTATTGGGTGTGGGGAAGTGTTTTAGGCCCCCATAAAAAATATACCGGGCAATGCCGGGTACCCCTGCTAGTCATGGTAATAAAGATTTTCAACTAAGAGGCACATGACCATCGACCTTTGACCCATTGAACCCAAAATCTCTTCAGTTCATCTATGTGTTAAAATCCATAATTGTTTGAAGTTTGGTCAAAGCCCTTTCAGTGGATCCAAGTTACCATGGTAACAAAAAAATGATAACGAACTGATGCACGGACATGCGGCAAACCTTAATACGTCATACCTCTTGCCTTCAGCTGAGGATCATAAAAACTCAACCACAAACTACTCAGTCTAATGAATTATATAATCGCTTCTGACATCGTTGTTTTTTTCTTCTCTTACAAGTACAAATAAATGATGAACAGGCTCCCTCTTCTCGTGCAACAAATGATGAATGCCGTAAACATCAAGCGAAAGCCTGATGTTGGCTTAACAGTTAAGGTGGCTGGCTTAAGGTCTTAGGGTCTTGTGTTAGAGTCTCTGTTGTGTCGTTATACAACACCAGATGGGTTGACTCAGCCTGTCATCCTTCCGAGGTCGGCAAAATGAGTACCAGCTTACTGGGAACAGGGGCACTGTTCCCAGTAAGCTGGTACATTTCATGCTACATCAGGGGCACAGCTACACTTCTAGAAAATGATGTAACTAGTGGCCACAGGCTGCATATGAAACAACAACAACAACAAGAAGTGAGATGTCAGAACAGCATCTCTCGAAATATTTTGTGCATTGGACCTAGCATATCATACAAGATCTTGTTGGCTGAGCAATCAGCCAATGGCATTCCCAGAGTCCCTCCAGACCTAACTTGCGGATGTTCTCTATAGTCCCTCTCACTGAGAATGTCATCACAGCACGTCTGAAATACGTGACCATTTCTTACAATGCACCACTATAGCCCTCGATGACCATGACCATATCGGTAGATAATTATTAATGGCATTGCAAAGAACATGATCACCCCAGTACAGGGAAAGGCTCTGTACTTACATAAACGACAGCGCCGATGTCTCGTGCCTCCACTTTCAGTGGGATGCACTTGGGTTCCTCCTTCGCCTTCTCCTTGTCTATTGTGCTGAAAATAACAACAAAAAAGGAGTCTCTTCACAATCTTTTCCAGAACCAACATACAAGTACATTTTGTATAAATATACAAAGGCCCAGAATCCTGACATTTCAGCTGCAGAGTGGCCTACATTGAACATCAAATTTATTATCTGTCAAATAAGTTACCAAATGTAGAATGAAGATCCAAAATGACAAGTGATTCATTCATTCGGCACCCTTTGGCTTAACACAAGTACCGTACAAGTGAGTTCTCTCACCAAAGACAACAACCCATGAGAAGTTTGAATAGAACTGGAAGCGTTTGCCTTGAATCGTTACCCGTGTTTCTATAAATATTGACACGCTCACGTATACCTGTAAAGATCCCATGTGATGAATTACCGGTAATCGAAAAGCGACAAGGACAGTAGGCTTTCCAGGAATGTGACGTTAAAGCATGATGGGGGCACTGTACGTGAACAGGAAGGAACTTCCAAAAGCACAAATGGCGAAAAGAGAAAGACAAAAGGTGCACGTGATTTCAGCGTGACATTTCACAGTCGAGTTCGGTTCATAATGCATCCGTTATAAAAGCTGCTGAATGAAGGCCATGACAGCGAAAGTGGCTGGGGACAAACATGAAGTCAAAATGTCAGGAGCACAGTTTGTGGGTGGGTGATGGGGGGAGGGTAAGGAAGAGGGGGTGGAAAAAAGTCAGAGATGAAAAGTATAAATAATATTTTATAACGACTTCGAGAGGCTAGAGAAAACGAGCATACCTCTTCAAGATGGTCAGGCAGGTGTTTCTGTGCTCAGCACAGCTGAGGGAGGAAAGCGGGGGTGGCAGGAAGAGCATAATTCAAAATCCCTTTCTGAAATCATGGAAAATGTGAGAAAAAAAAACCCGGAAAAAGAATAACTTCATCAAAGGATCTGTTAGAGTTAGAGGAATGGACGGTATTGCTTTGTACACGCATTATCGGAGGAAGCAGGTGGCTTTTAAGCCCTCTATTTTTACGCCACTGAAAACAGGTTGATAGCTTTGGAAAATAAAATACAGTATTCCAAAGGTGCTGATTATATGCAGAAAAAGTTGGCTGGACTGTTCCTTGTGCTGTTCAATGCCCTTTCTTGTTAAACACATAATCCACAATAACACTGGGATAATCAAAGAACAAAGCAATTTGATTTAAAATGTTATTGGAACATTTGCTTTCAGATCGTTTCAGTTCCCTTTGTCTCTTGTGCATCTGATGGGATGGTGCAGAGCCAGCGTACTTACCTTTCAGCTGTCGAGGCTGAGTTTGCTTCTAGGCCGGACTATAAACTGTCGGATTGGGGTTTTGCATGCAGGTCATTGCATCACAAGGTGAGCCATCTCTAAGATGGACATTAAGCTTGGGGACCAATCTGCATGCATTAGTTGTTGGAGGTTAAAGATCCCTCTGTGTCTTTTGCGAAGAGTAGGCAAGTTATACTGGCACTAGGGCTAAATTCCAAATTCCTACCCTGACTATCGCTGTGAAAGTGAAGGCATAAACCACCCAAGGTAATCTTTCCATGGGGGTGCTTTGGCAGAATGAAGCTGCCTTGAGGGGTGAGATGGACATAACAACAGGTGGGGGGGGGGAGAGAGGAGAGAGGAAGAGAGAGAGAGAGAGAGAGAGAGAGAGAGAGAGAGAGAGAGAGAGAGAGAGAGAGGAGAGAGACAGAGAGAGAAGAGAAGAGACAGAGAGGAGAGAGAGAGAGACAAGAGACAGAGACAGAGACAGAGACGAGAGAGAGACAGAGACAGGAGAGAGAGACAGAGAGACAGAGACAGAGACAGAGACAGAGCAGAGACAGAGAGAGAGACAGAGAGAGAGACAGAGAGAGAGAGAGAGAGAGACAGAAAGAGAAAGACAGAGAGAGACAGAGAAGCAGAGAGAGACAGAGAGAGACAGAGAGAGAGAGAGAGAGAGAGAGAGGAAGAGAGAGGAGAGAGAGAGAGAGAGAGAGAGAGGAGAGAGAGAGACAGACAGACAGGAAAGAGAGAGAGAGAGAGAGAGAGAAGAGAGAGAGAGAGAGAGAGAGGGAGGAGAGAGAGAGGAGAGAGAGAGACAGACAGACAGAGAGGAGAGACAGAGACAGAGACAGAGACAGAGACAGAGACAGAGACAGAGAGAGAGAGAGAGAGAGAGAGAGAGAGAGAGAGAGGAGAGATAAGAGACAGAGAGAGAGGGAGAGAGTAGAGAGAGAGAGAGAGGGGGAGAGATAGAGAACAGAGAGAGAGGGGAGAGATAGAGAGACAGAGAGAGAGAGGGGAGAGATAGAGAGACAGAGAGAGAGAAGGGAGAGATAGAGAGACAGAGAGAGAGGGGAGAGATAGAGAGACAGAGAGAGAGAGAGAGAGAGAGGGGGAGAGATAGAGAGACAGGAGAGGGGAGAGATAGAGAGACAGAGAGAGGGGAGAGATAGAGAGACAGAGAGAGAGAGGAGAGAGAGAGAGACAGAGAGAGGGAGAGAGAGAAACAGAGAGAGAGGGGGGAGAGATAGAGAGACACAGAGAGAGGGAGAGATAGAGAGACAGAGAGAGAGAGAAGAGAGGGGAGAGATAGAGAAACAGAGAGAGAGGGGAGAGATGAGAGACAGAGAGAGGGGAGAAGATAGAGAGACAGATGAGAGAGAGAGGGAGAGAGTAGAGAGAAGAGAGAGAGGGGAGAGATAGAGAGACAAGGAGAGAGAGGAGGGGAGAGATAGAGAGACAGAGAGAGGGAGGATAGAGAGACAGAGAGAGATTAGAGAGACAGAGAGCGAGAGGGAGAGATTAGAGAGCAGGAGAGAGACGATGAGAGCGAGAGGGAGAGATAGGAGACAGAGAGAGAGAGAGAGGGGAGAGATAAGATGACAGGAGAGAGGGGAGAGATAGAGAGACAGAGAGACAGAGAGCGAGAGGGGAGAGATAGAGAGACAGAGAGAAAGAGAGAGAGGGGAGAGATAGAGAGACAGAGAGAAAGAGAGAGAGAGGGGAGAGATAGAGAGACAGAGAGTGAGTGAGGGAGGGAGAGACTGTTATACAGCCTGTAACACCTGCGTCACATCAACATCACATTCGATTAGCACATCCTCATAACCTTTCATGTATAAATCTGTCATTCTACTTCTTGCTTGTTATTTTCTTTTTATCTCCTTTACTCTATTTCTCTTTCTTTATCTAACTGTCTAGACTCTAGAAGAAGTGAATTATTGCAGAAATTTTTCTGTAAGGCTCACTTGGTTGTGCCTGGATGAGGGTTGTGGAGTTAAGGCTGAAACCCGAATCCTATCCAAATTCCTCCTGATGACTTCAACTTTGCTCTTTACTTCTTCGGGTTCCTTCAGATGACTCCATTGCTATTTGATCTTCCGTTTGATCAGATAACTTACAAGTAAAATCCATGTCCTCTTTACAAACTCACATAATTGATTGACTTTATCAGCAAGGTCTCCATGAACATGTGACCAACCAAATGTCCACTCATACAAGACCTTCAATGGCCACAATGGAATAAACATATCCAGCTGGTGGATCATTCAATATTTTGGAAGTGGTGTAATTGATAACATGAAAACTGAGAAATGGAATTGGATGGTAGGGGACAGAGAAGAAAAATGAAGGGAGGAGAAATGCTCAGGAAAACTGAGTGGACAGGTGGGAGAGAAAGAATTATGAGACTTATGAAGAAGAGGAGTCAAATACTCCACTGTTTTGTGCATATGTCTACATTTAGCTGACTCCTAAATGGCTCTGAAGGATGGCATGCTCCATATTGCAGTGCCCTAACTGGCACCATACAAGAATGTTAGTTATTGTCAAGTCAAATCCGACCAGGTGTGGAAACTGGAACAGAACTCAGAAACTAATTGGGTTGTAATGCTATTTTAAATGTTCCTCAATCCCAGTGCTCAGATCATGACAGGTCAAAAACCTTTCTCGGCTTCACGCTGTGGAAACCA
>CM068967.1:26733486-26764845 GCA_035128595.1 Eptatretus atami
CTTTCCCCATCCAAAACCATGATCTTTTCTACCCCCTGCTAATCCACCCCAAACCCACCTCCTTCAAATTCTCTGCTCTCCTTCCTGAAAGTCCCTGCAGTGTAAGGACCTAAAAGTCTCTGTAGTGTAAGGACCTAAAAGTCCCTGTCGTGTAAGGACCGAAAAGTCCCTGTAGTGTAAGGACCTAAAAGTCCCTGTCGTGTAAGGACCGAAAAGTCCCTGTAGTGTAAGGATCTAAAAGTCCCTGTAGTGCAAGGACCTAAAAGTCCCTGTAGTGTAAGGACCTAAAAGTCCCTGTAGTGTCCATCTTGTTTACCCTGTGTACCCCACCCCATCCCTCTTTCTTCCACAGATCTCCTCATATTTCAGTTCCACACTGTTTTTTTCTTCCCTCTCCCACCCCTCTTGTCTCCTGTTCCCCTTGTTGTACATTCTGTGTGTTAGCTCTTGTACGAGCCTCAACAGTGTATACAAAAAAAAAACACCCCTTCTCCATTGAAATATGTTCAAGCACTGAGGAATGGCAACCCCCCCCCTCCCCCCACCGAGAGAAGCCCCAATCTCTTGGTGCAGCCGAGCGGTGTAGGAAAACCACCAGCACAAAGCAATATTCCATCATTATGCAGGCACGAAACAGATTTTGAGAAAGACACCATTTTTAGAATATGTACGATATTCCTAAAAGTTTGATGTTGGAGCTAAGATATTAAAATCGCTCCTCTACAAGAAAGATAAGCATACTGAACATGATCTCAAGAAATGCAAATATAAATGGTGGAGAATCTTAAACAGCTCAAGTTTCATTTGGGGTGAGGGGAGAGGAGGACGACCTTCGTGGACATTCCATGGCCCTCTCAGCTCCGATATTAACCGGATGAAAAACCTCAAAAGTCATCCAGAGCTTCGTTATGTACCACTGACCACACAAGAAGTTTTACAAGTCCACAAGCTATTTTTGCAGCACTCATGAAATAATTGTAAGATGTCAAGAAATATAGCTCATAAAAAATAAAATACATGAATATCTGATCTGTTGGAAGCTATACCCCTTCATTCAGTCATCCTTAAGGCGATTGTAGATCGGAAAGAGTGCCAAGGAGGCAAAGTGTTGGTCTGTGTGGCTTTCCCATCGGAGCACTTCTATCATGATGCTGCGATCCCATGTTCAAATGGCATATACTTCTACATCTTCTTCCTTCAAATACAGCACACGGCAGTGGGAGAGCATAGTTGTCTGAGGGTGCGGTTGTTCCGCTGATGCAATGCCCTCTGCTGGTTAGGGCAGGAATATGTATTTTTTATGGTGCCGGCGATAGCTCGCCTACTCTTCACGAAGGACACCATAGGGTCTTTAACATCCATTAACGAATTCTGGCAGACGGGATGCCTGTTTAGCATCCATCGGAGGGACGGCACACACATTGATGAATCACCTTGCCTGGGAAACACTGGGATGACAGTTTATAGCTGGGTTGGGATTCAAACCCAGGCTAGACAGCTCAGAGGTGAGTGTGCTTACCTCCAGGTTATCCTGTCAGCCAATGGCATATACTGGTTTGATTTGTCAATTTTCTCCTAATGCCCTCGTCCTTCATGCGCTTATATATACAATCTGCACCATGAGCCTGAGATCACTGAAAAAGAAAAAGTGACTTAAGGAGAATCTTCAACAACCATGTGCAAAGTTTGGAAGGGATAGTCAGCTTAACAGATTCTCTAAAGGATGCATGCTCAGGATATTATGGTAAATTATAATCCGTATGGCAGGATATCTCTTAATTTCCTGTTGTAGGTTTTCTCCACCAAGCAAATCAGACTGTTAACGTTTGTCTGATGCACAGGGAGAGTTGTACCATGAAGCATGCTATTCATTAAATATATTCCTGCAAATTAACATGATAATAAACCATCATTGTGCACTAATTAAGTACGAGTATAGTTCAACTGAAAACAAATCAAAATATAAAACTACAGCTCATGATGTCAAGTTCATGCAATGCCATACCAAAACCATAACCGCAGGGACTGGACTGGTTTAAAGAAAGAGCCACAGTCTGCTTTCACGACAATCTTCCCAGAGCATGTATAAGGATGTGCACCAAATCCTGCCAATATATACAGCTCCACCCACATCTCATAAATGAATAAAGAAAATAAAAATTCTCGAATTTTTAATGCAAAACAGGAAGACAGAACCATGGAACAGAACCATTTAGTTTCAGACAGAAGGCACCAGCTTTAGAGAAATGAGAACGAATGAATGAACGAAGGAACACACGTCGTGGCTCATGGAAGAGCTTGACGACGGAGGACAGCTGATAGACAAGAGGGTGATTGTTATGAAAAGGGTGATTGGTAAATGCAAACAGCATTTTATGAAAATAGTTTCTATGTTTTGAAATGGCACTGAGAAAGGAAAGTAAAATTGCCTCAGAGAACAAAAATAGATACACTTAAGATCAATCTGAGATACGACAGGCTGAAAGGCAGTATCCAGGAGATGAAACATAGATTGTCTGCCTCGCTGTATAATGATTAATCACAACCTCGGCAGTAAAAAGAAGAAGAAGAATAAGAAGGAAAAAAACATAACTGTCCCTCAAACCGTGCCAATCATAAACCCAAGGTCGAGGCTGAACCCAAGATCCCATCGATCATGGCATCTTGCCTGAACAGCAGGACGTGATTGCTGATGGGCCATCCCAGCACGAAGGCCTGGTCAGAAGGTACGCTGAGCTCACAAACCTCGTCCACACATGAGGAAACCCACGCTTCTTGTAGCCTCACGCGAGCTTTCACCCGAGACGCACTGTCCAGCCTGTGGTGGAGGGCGTGGAGCAGGAGGGTGAGGACGGCGGCGAGCTTCGATCAAGGATTTCACACAGATGACAAAATTCTGCAAAAGTTTCCACCTTGATAATTTCTGGGAAACAATTTCTATATCTGACGCCGGTAGTAAAGTGGATGTGACTCCGCAAAGCAAAACTGCTCGGGGAGAACAAACTGGAAACGATAGGAGAAGTTAATGAAATTAAATGACTGGCATTGCAGAGAACCGAGTGTTTCATGCAAAAAATAAAGACTAGCCTCTTGTGTGAATGTGGTTTTCGTTCCACGAGAATATAAATGTCACGAACATAGCAGTCCCTCAAAAGGCCCGCTGAAAAAGCATGTCAAACGCTGTGGTTCTAAATCACCGCTTCGTTTTCAACAACCTCTGTGTGACAGTGTTGGCAAGGCAATCGGACAATCGTTTTTTTAAGGCCTTTTATGACAAATCGCTGAGTGTGGAGAGACCCAGAGCGATAAGTGTAATGGGACAAAGAGCTATCGGTACGACAAAGTACTTCTCATAACAGGAGATTGGCTGAGGAAACGTGAAAAGTGATTTTGGAAAAGCCGGCAAGGGAAGTTCTGCCTCGCGGTGCCGTGTTTAGGGGCGTCCATCGGTGAAAGGGGAACTCACTTGCTCTTGGCAATGAAGAGCGAGTTTCCACGGATCACAATCGAGCGCCGTTGGATCCGAGGTCCCGTAATCAAGTGCACGTCATAGTGGAAAGATTCCAAAGTCCTTGGACGGGCATCGCTTTCGCTCACCCCTGGTCCCGAGCATAATCGCGCGCCACCCTTTGTGCACGCGTGCTGGGTCGATGCTTGGATCTGAGATTCCAAGCCTAAAAGATCCTCCGGGGGGAATAAAGGTAGTTGATTGAAAAGGCTGTACCTGGAGGGTCTGATAGCGTCCCTGGAGAGGGGTGGAAGTGATGTAGAGGGGGAGCAGGGTCGAAGGAAGAAAAATTATCAGGAGGAAAAGGAATAAACCACAGCCATTGTGTTCTACTACAATGTAGAAATGAACGGTATAGCCGAAAATGCATTGTACTATTTTTCAGGCAATGAATCGGGTTCTAATACATTCTGAATTAATGATTTTGTGGATTTACTTTTAATCATCAACCGTTTTTGAATCCTGGTCTCATGAAAACCATAAGCTGCGTTTACAGAGCGTTTTAATTCCCGTTTACAGAGCAAAAACTAGAGGGACGTCGAGATTCAAAGCAGCATTTGCAGAGAATGTTTATTGGCGTGTTGCGGCCACAGCTCGAGGCAGTGCAGAAAACGAGATAAGGCCAAGTACGCAAGGGAAGGATTGTACGCAAATGTAACCACAGCCTTATCAGCTTACAGCAAGCTTGGCTCTGTGGGCAAACAGCACACAAACTGGGCCCGTGCGCAGGCAGAGCCAATGAGCACACGCCGAATACGTACGTCTCAAGTCGAGTACATTAAGCTCCGAGTGGTAGCCACTTTTTGGAAGTGTAACGTCGCGATTAATTTAAGGTGGTTGATTGCCATTACAGAATGAATCACTCTACTCTAGATATTACAGCCAGGAAATGCAACCAGCTGTCCACTTGGTAAACCATAGCCTTCAACGAAACACAAGTGGCTTCGCTTGAAAAGTTGAAAAGTAATGGTTGGTTTTATGAATAACGGTGAGAAAATTCCATGTACCATTACAATGTGATGCGTTTTCCTGATTAAAATTGACGTGGTAGGATGTCATCATATTCCTGTCCATCATGGCTCATCTGGTTTGTTCACATCGACACCAGCTTGGAGCTTCACGACGTGTGCACAAACCAGCCAGAAAACATGCTGGTTTCGTATTTGAATACTGTAATTGCCATTTTTAACACCAACATGGAAGTAAACAGGTGCGGCCTATTCTAACGAGTTTTTACGGTCTAGTTACAAGCAATTCACAATTTTCTCTTGCTGATGATTCCTGAAGGCAGACGTGTGTCTTCGACTTATGATTAAAATGGAGAGCGGTAGTTGACTTGAAGAACACAAGATCACTCTTTCTCTCTCTCTAACAGACAAGTCAATCAAATCTGACAACATTGATGATGATGATGTTTGAGTTGTCTAAATCTAGCAATTACTGGGAGAAAAAGAAAAGAATTCTACCCACGTGTCCCAGACTGAAGCTTAGCATTAAAATTCTGGCTTGAACACTACTACGAGGGGGTGTTGTTAATGTCTATGTATCTCTATCACTTGCACATACACACGAGCAAAGGTTTAAGGAAGAAAACTTTAAATGATGCTGAAAATTGCAGGCTTACACGCTTCTCATTTGGGGCTGGTGTCTTTGTTAATTGAAAAATAAATCTTTCATTTACCTGAGCAAATGCACGTCGATGCTGATCCCACAAGGAGCGGAGCGTCTCCTCTGCAGTAAGCCCTTCGCCTTTAACTACAAGGAATGGTTGGGAAAAGAAATGAGACTCTGAAACAGAGAGACATCGCACAAAACCTCGTTGTTCAGCAAGCAATGAAAAGGTAATGCAGTTCCGCTACACAACAGCCTGGTGTGCTGAATGGAGACCTAACGACGTCGTGTTTATCAGAAGCCAAATAACTGGTAGGCAGCTCCACATCGGACGAACGACTTCCATCCACAGGTGAAAATAGATTCTCTATTATTCAGAAAACTTTCATGTCCATGTGTGAGATGCATTTTTGCTTTAGTCTGTGACACTTGTAAAAGGTATCACTAAATTATATATTAACAAGAGCTCAAGTGAGCACAATATACGCCCGAACAAGAAGGTATATACAGAATTGTGCTACTACATGGAAAACAGCATCCTTGGTTGCCATGGCAACCACTTTAGATGACGAACGTATGTCGCGACACACCGTCTCCACAGTCTGTACCTATTTACCAAATATGAAACGTGAAAGTTGAAAACTTTGGGAGTTAGAGTGCGGACAGGAACGGACGGACGGACGGACGGACGGACGACCGGTATCACATAATACGCCCCGAATATATTATATATATATATATATATATATATATATATATATATATATATATATATATATCGGGCGTATAAAAAGGAATCCGAGCTGTGGAATGGGACACTTGGATGGTGGACGTTGGATTTATTAATTTTACGGCTCTGAACGTCCCATTCCATATTTCAGAGTATCAGATACTCAACCTCCTATCAGTCATGTATGCTTGTGCGCACACAATGAATTAAGAAAAAACAATTTCAACACCTGATGACACAACCAGGATACAAAGATTACAGATATTTCCACATTCAAGTAAATCTGCCTATGGACTCACACACTCACCAACACACAGACTGGTTACAATTGCCTTTCCCGTTCCTCCGGCAGCGGGCGAGGTAAAAACCAAACAAAACACCGTTACACTAAAGCTGCCAGGGTATGTTACAGGAACAATTACTTTTTAATCATCATCATATGCAACGCCATTAACCGCTTTACAGTTCGATATTCCGTCGCATTCAAAATGACCATCCATCCACATACACAATTTTCATTGACGCAGTCCAAGTGGTTATCGATGAAACAAAATCACACAATTTGGACATAATTATAACATCAGGCATTAATATAAGGACGCATTTCTCACCCAGCAGCTCGGAAGTCAATGACTGTTCGACTCGAAGGAAAAGGAACTCCTGCTCAGAAGGGAAGGGCTGGACCTGTGGCTTTCTATTATCGATGAGCCAAGCCAAACACTCGACCAAAGTCGAGAATCGTATATAGCTCAAAGCCACCAAGGATCCCAGAGGTGTGAGCAGGTGAAAGTCGACACCTCCTAAATTATGATGTTGTTGTAATGCAACTGGAACATCATTGAACTGAAAGGTTTGAGATTTTGCCCAGTTGTTATTTCTTGTGGATATGATGGTTTACATTGCTTTTTGATATATTATGGTCTAAAATGTGAAGGTTGATACAAATGGCTTCAAAACCAAACTTGTGAGGAAAGGGGTGAACTTCAGTATCTTCTTGTTCTTAAGTCGGCTCTCAGGCCGAACTCAGATGACATCAATCCTCAACTTCTAGTCCTCTCGATCAAGCATTGCTGTGTGCAGCTCCTCTGTCTCCCAGTCTGTATCCTTCTTCAACATGTTGATGTACTTCAGTATAAATTGCGTTTAAAACCATTTTCGGTGTCTCATGGGGTCACCATGAGAATGGTGTGTTAAAAATGTGGCTATTAATGAAGGACAAGGTCAACCTATGCGGAGTGGTTCACTTGGCAAAGGACACCATTTTGTCTTTAACTTGTAAAGTGTAATGTGGTGTTGTGGTTAGAACACATACTCCGAGTCTAGGAGGTTGGTGGTTCATTCTGACCCTGGCTGAGTCACACCAAAAACTCAATAATGGTACGTGTTGCTCCCTCTCCAAAGACTCAGCATTTAGAGGATAGAGCATGGAAAAACCTGTATGTTGGCCCCCCTTAGGGTAGAGATTTCTCCATAAAAGCTCACAGCTGACTACGCGAAGAAAACTGCCTCCACCAGTGTGTTTCGGGAAGTTAATTCCCCCAAGGTCAGGTTATCCTGTGTTCTCTGGTGTCTCTGTCTGCATGTGTGTGCGTGTACATGTGTGTCATTGTTCATCTCCAGATGTGGGTTTCAAACAATGGAATGGAATGCTCCCAGGTCCTGAAGTAGCTACCTCCGATTCAATAAGGGATCACGCTTCATGGGCCAAGCGGTGAAGTTTTCTTGTTCTCAAAGTTTGGTTTCAAGGGCTCTTTTCAGGATCATTATCAAGCCCAGGACAGCTTGCAACGGTAGTTTGTTTGCAGTAATATCCCCAGGGATGGTTTTAAGATCTCCATGAGGTTCTTCATCATTCGCGTTGCTCCAATTATCACTGGTACAATTTTTGCGTTCTTCAGCTTTCAATATCTTTTCACTTCATTTTTGAGGTCTTGGTATTTGGTCTTTTTCTTGATTTCTGTGTTGTTTAGGCCAAACTCGCTGGGTACAGAAACCTCAATTAGCAATGCCGTTCTTTCTTTTTTGTACCTAAGTATTATATCCGGTTGCAATGCTTTGTTTTCTATGTTCACACTCGATAGGATCAATAGATCATACGTGAGTGTTATGGGCTTGTTTTCAATGATTGGTTTTGGTTTGTGTTTCCATGAGTTTTGTGGGAGTGGCACATTAAAATTTTTGCAGATGTTCCCGTGGATTACTCTACTTCCTTTGTTGTGTCTTTGTGTGTCCAGCTCTTCTGACATGAGTTTCTTACATCACGATAAGAGGTGACTCGTGCATTCTTTTTCTACCTTCCAGAACCTACACCTGTCCGAATGACTCAGTCCTGTTTCCTTAAAGCCATTGGTGCAGTGTCCTCGGTCTTGGGCATTTATCATGATTCGTTCTCAATGCCGCGTGAGTTGACCTCTTCTTAACCATTCCAATGAGCCTTCTTTGTCGATTCCCAATCTCTCCAACTCTTTCTTTTTCATATCTCCTTTCTCTTTTATCGGTCTCCCAGTTGTCGGTATATGTCTGCTGATATTTCACTTTATACTGTATTTTTCTTTTTTGCAATCGTTGGGGGTAGTATTCGTTGCTGTTTCGGTTCCATGTGCTATCCTCTATTCACACCTATCTTTGGAAACTCTGTGCAAGGTGGGATAGGGATACTTTTTCGCTTCAGGGTTTACATACAAAGTGTGTGTGTGTGTGTGTGTGTGTGTGTGTGTGTGTGTGTGTGTGTGTGTGTGTGTGTACTTGTGCAGTTTCCACAAATACAAGAACCTAAAAATTAAAGGAGGCCCTACAGGACTCCATTATGCAGCGACCCTCTCCCTCTTCCCCAGGCACTTTGCCAAACGGTGATTACAGTCGTTTATACATCCGCACACATCCGTCCGTGTACCCACGTGAACTGTAAGATTTCCACTCGGAATAGATACGTGAACTGTAAGGTCAACAAGTGAATGTCAGTCGAGAGGAAAAGCTGGCTTGATGTCCTCTGCAAAAGCCGATATTTATTTGTGGTTTTGACGAAGCAGTCATGCTGATCAATAGGTTTTATCAACTTAAACTTAACAAAGGTATGCTGACCACCGTGGGAAGCAGTGTTTTTCATCAGCCTGACGTCTCTGCCTTCGATGGCAGCGTGATAACACAGGTGGCCCGAAAGTTCGTTTACCCAAAGTGTAGTGTAAACTGACAATTACATCCACCACCGAAGGTGGACAGAGGTCACCCACGTCTGCCTGTTTGACTGTGAAGAGGGAATCTCAAAAAATTGTGGACGGATTTGGACGAAATTTGGTGCAGTGTTTGGGTGTGTGACAAGGACGAATTGATTGGATTTTGGTGAAAATCCAGATACTGGAATTTCGGAAGTGATTCTTCACCATTGAGAGATAGGACTAAAAACGATGTACAACACAATTTCTCAAAAAGTGGTGGACGGATTTGGACAGAACTTTGGTGGAGAGGTTGGGTGTACGACAAGGACAAATCCATTCGATTTTGGTGAAGATCTGAATCTGGATACGAGATATTTTTTGATTTTTATTTTTTAACTCTGTAAGTGATTCTTCACCATTGAGAGATGGGGGCCAAAAACGATATTATACAACATGATATTACAAAACGTTATGGACGGGTCATGACAAAACCAGGTGGATGAGTTGGTTCGGTGACAAGAACAAGCCGATTCGATTTTGGTTCAGATCCAGATGAACCAGATCCGGCCTATCAGTGGGATACAAAACGTCAACTGCTCAGCCTGGAGGAGGTTTACCTTCTAGTTCCAAAATTCTCGCCTGTTCAGACTCAGATATACGAGTCATGACATTTTGACTCGTACCTGCAAAATCCCCTGCAGGCACCGAATGTACATGAGGTTGGGCCGAGTTATACATGTCATTGTTGTCCGACGGTTTGAAAACAAACACGGTGATCTGCGATCATGGCACTGCGCACCGTTTCTTTTATGCCTCCACGAAACCCTCCTGGTCTATAACGGCCGAAGTGGCCCCGTTAAGGCTTCCACAAATGACTGAGACCTTCAATGCTGACACGACCACCTGGGGATGTGTTGTCCAGCCTGATGGGACGACACAATGTGTGACGTCCTGAAGATGATGCGTCCGTTAACCCCCATGGTGGTGTCCATTAATCTGCACACGACCCCCCTTACCTTTGTGGCAGTTCTCACGCTTGCAGCGTCCGCCGGACACTCGTCCTGTCCGTGTCGCGAGTTCTCCTTCATCTCCCTAATCGAGACGAATCGAAAACGAAGGTACCACCACCACCCGTTGCTCTGAGTAATTAACCCACAACCAAGCCGGGTGGTTGTAATTGCTGGAAGTTTTCACTTTTCAGCAGACGACGCTTTCGACGGTGTGTGCCGAACGGCCCCTCCTCCGTCCCCTCCCTGTCCCTCAGAGGTCTCTCTGTTCCTCTTCATTTCCTTTCTCCTCCCTTGCAATACGAGGTCATCAGCGTCTGGTTACCTGCAAGTTCAGCCCTAGAGTGAGGATGGGGGGGGGTCATGTCCTCGCGAATGATCACACTTTCTGCGTTGCTCCGTATTACGAACCACATTCACCTGTGCACAAACTTACACCTCTTCACCACGACAACGGCGCCCTCTGACGTCAAAGCGCGTGTTGACGCACCGTTTTTTTATTTTTTAAAGACAATCATTTTTTGAATAAACTTTGTGAAACAATGCGTGTCCAGCTACCCTCGGGCCACGTCGTCATAAAGCAGGGTCACGTGACTTCAAAAACACTGGTTTTAATCGTGGTCTACCTTCAGAACGGCATCCATTTATTACGTACGCACAACATACAATTATTGAGCCCCGCCCCACGAGAACCGCTCTGTTCCGGATGCGTACGTAATAAATGGACGCCCCCCCTCTCGCACGATCACAAGGCGCTTGCATTCTATTAAATTTTAATAATGAAATAACAAAGTTCTATGTACCGACGAGTTTTCCACGGCACTGTCACTAAATATTCATAAGGAAGGCCCGGGGGTGACACGGAGAATACAGCGGAATACATCTGTCACAACAAAGCAGATGAGGCTGCTCGTGGAAACGTCGCTTTGACCGAGGACCTGAGGAGAGGCAGAGAGGTGAGAAAGGCGTTTGGCCGTCACGCCTGTGCTTTAACCGCATTCCACGTCCTCTTCAGTCAATCATTCCTCAGGGATTTTAAATAACTAGTGCTGGCATACATGAAAAAAAAAAACAAAAAAAAAAAACAAAGAAGAAGAATTGTGACGTCATAGCACCGTGTCCTGTCATGGTTTGGTAAAAAAATGGCCATAACTTGGAACCGCTTGTCCGATTAATATAAACCTTGAAAAGGCACCTCCTCAGGTCCCCAGCATATAGCTGGCAAGTTTCAATTAGATCGGACCAGTGGTTGTCGAAGAAACAGCGGTCACAGACAGACAGACAGGGACACACAGAGATTGCTGGAATTACAGATAGATTATTATACTTGATAGCACTGCACTGTAGTAACTTCAACTTAGCATCCACATCCCATTAATCACGAGGCCGGTGATTGAGCCAACGTCTCCGTCACACATACGGTCAAACACTTTTCGAGAGACACAGCCTGACATCGATCACGTCAGCAACCAACAAGAGGAGGCAGCACCGTCACGTCTCCGTCCGCGCTTAAAACAAGGCGTATATATACCGAGGCGGAGCGCCCCCTGCAGACACGATCCGAACCCACGGACGTTTGAGTTGCGTCGACGGCGTTCGTGAGGAAACATTCCTGATGTGTTCAGTTACCAAGCAGCTCGTATGTACCGACGAGTTTTCCACGGCACTGTCACTAAATATTCATAAGGAAAGCCCAGGGGGTGACACGGAGAATACAGCGGAATACATCTGTCACAACAAAGCGTGATGAGGCTGCTCGTGGAAACGTCGCTATGACCGAGGACCTGAGGAGAGGCAGAGAGGGTGGAGAAGGGCGTTTGGCCCGTCACGCCTGTGCTGTTAAGTGAGATGTATGATGCATGTATACATGGGTGCAAGAATACGCAGTGGGGGGATGATTGGGAAGACTATACCGATCGTCTGAAGCAGTACTTGGTGGAAAACAAAATGGACACCGATGAGGACGCTGAAAGGCGGCGAGCTGTATCACTGACCGTAGGCGGTGCCCCGACGTACAGCCTCATCAAATATCTTCTTGCCCCAGCCAAACCTTCTGACAAGTCGTACGAAGAGCTCGTCAATCTCGTGAAAAGACATTATCACCCGAAACCGGATCAGATATAAAGTTTATACCCACCATCGTCAAGATGGTCAGTCAGTATCCGTTCGTAGCTGATTTACGCCGACTCGCCGAACATTGTGAATTTCCAAATAAACTCGAAGAGATGTTACGTGATTTCTTTAGAATCGGCATCATCGACTCAATTCTGCAGAAACTCCTCCCTGAATCCGACCCCAATTTGGCTAAACTCATGGAAATAGCCCCTGCGTAAGTGCAAACTGCCGAGAGCCTGCGTGTGACCTCTCACAAGTCAAAAGTTATCCAGCAGGACACATCAGTTAACAAGGTAACCTTTGGCTACAAGCAAAAGTGTTTTTAGTGGGGCAACTTAGCTAAATATAGCATAACAATTGTGCATTTTGTGAGGAAAGCACCAAATTTGGCACACTAGTAGCCTAACATATTATGAACAGATTTGGATATTGGGCCATCTCAAATTCAGCCGCTGATGGCTGTGGCAGCCATTTTCCACTGCCATCAAAAATTTTGAGATGGCCCAATATCCAAATCTGTTCATAATATGATAGGCTACTAGTGTGCCAAATTTGGTGCTTTCCTCACAAAATGCACAATTGTTATGCTAAGTTGCCCCACTATTTAGCAAGCCACCAAATTCACCTCCACCTCCTGACATTTCTGAATCTACCTGGAACGTTGGGGTAACTTGTTGGCGTTGTGGTAACCATCAAGCTTTCCAATGTCGGTACAGGAATTATACCTGTGATAACTGTGGTAAGCGGGGACACTTGAAGTGTCATTCTCGATCCAAGTTGAAGTACTTGTCTCCTGCTTATCACATTGGGGTGAACCCTAATGCAGCGGACGATAGGTCAACAGAGCACAGCCTGCACAGTCGGGAGTCAAGTGAGGTACTTTATGAGGTTTTCTCTGTTGGAACAAAGAGCTCCGATGCTCCAATTATAGTTGATGCAACAATCAATAACATCCCGGTGAGGATGGAAGTTGATACCGGCACTTCCAGATGCAATTGTGAGTAGAGCAATGTTCACCTCCCATCTACCGCTCCGAGAAAGGCTCCTGCACTCCGGCCTGAAAATCTACTGACTTGAGAACATACACCAAGGAGGTGGTTCCTGTAGTTGGCTCACTAAGGTGACTGTAGGATATGGAAATCAGCATTCATGTCCTACCACTGCTGACAGTGCATGGAGAAGGACCAAACTCTCTCAGGCCAAGATTGGTTACGGAATAATCAGACTTAATTGGAGTGACGTAAACAGAGTCTCCAACTCTGATGCTGGATACGATACCATGCTCAACAATTACCCTGGCCTGTTCAGCGATGGTGTGGCACCTTTGCAGGGCTCAAAGTGAGGATTCATGTTTCTGCCGATGCTCAGCCATTGTTCACAGGCTAGACCTGTGCCCTACATGATGACATTAATATCGAATGTGAGTGTGACCGCCTGCAGAGTGAGGGCATTATCTCACCAGTCGAGTATTCCGACGGCGGCAGCACCTATCATTCCAATACTCAAAGCAGATGAACAGTGCGCATTTTGTGGGGACTACAAACGACGAATCAACCGCTCTTCAAAGATGGATGGCTACCCTTTGCCCAAACGAATTTGTTCACGACTCTCATGGGTGGCCAAACATTTCACTAAGCTTGACTTGATCTATGGCCTGTGCTCAAATGGAACTGGATAAATTCAAGCCCTATACATGCGCATCAACACTCATCGAGGACTCTACATGTACAACAGATGCCCATTTGGCATCTGCTCTGCTGCACCAATGCTTCAACAAAAGATGGAGACATTATTGAAAACGGTAACCAAAGAGAGTCGTATTCCAGGAGCGACATTCTATGTGACTGGCACAGTCACAACATGAACGCCTCGAGAACCTAACGAAGTCCTCAATCGGCTGTCACAACTGGGTTTGCACCTAAGACGTGAGAAGTGTACCTTGATGCACGTGAATTTGAATACCTGGCCATCAAATCTCCTGTCAAGGCATTTGCCCTCTCCGAGCAAAGTTGAAGCAATTGCGATGCACCAATGCCACTAAACATTAGAGAACTCGTGCATTCCTGGGTATGTTGACCTACCTTGGTAATTTCCTGCCTCAACTAAACACAACCGTCGAGCCTCTGCATCTTCCCCTCAGGAAAGGCGTTGTCTGGAAATGGAAGCTGCCCAAACAAGATCGTTCAGGCCGCTAAACCATGCTGTCCTCCTCACCGTTACTTGTCCATTACAACCCATCCAAGGACTTATTCTCAGTTGTGATACTCTTCATGACGCATGTGGGTGTGCGTTGTTGCCAACCAATGAACCGGTATCTCGAGCCTGTTTGCGTATGCATCACAACCGCGATCTGACATTGAACTTCGCTATGCTCAAGTAGAACAGAGCCATTAGCGTGTCTGGGCACCTCAAAGATGCACCGATATGTCTTTGGAAGACATATTACCATCGAGACTGATCACAAAACCCTTGTAAGTCTCCTGGGAAAAACGAGAGGCCATTCTGCCCACATCATCAGGTCGTGTACAAACGTTGGGCGTTGACCCTTGCGGTTATGACTATTCATTGTTTACTGCGCGGTAAAGAAAGGTACTGTGCTGACGACGCTGTCACTTGCCGCCTCCTGTAACCATCACCAAACCTCCACAATCTGGCAATATCATTAATCTCATGGCTAATGTCATTCACAGATGAGGCGCCGTAACCACTAAGCAGATTGCTTGTGCTACCAATAGCAATCCAGATTTGCACAAATTAAACGCTGTGTTTGTAGGTAATTGGCATTACTACCGGAAGGGGCGAAACTGTACCTCATCCGGAAGGATGGGCTCTCTATTATGCAGACTGCCTGCTTTGGGGTGGCCGAGTGATAATTCAACCTAAACTCGCGGGAATTTATCAGTGAACTCCACAATGCTCATCCAGGCATAGTCGCCATGCAGGCTACTGCCCGAGCCCATGTTTGGTGGCCTGGTTTCGACAGTGACATTGAGCCATGCACGCCATTGTTACTTGTCAAGCTCATGCCAAGACACCCACACAGTCTCCATTGGCTATGTGGTCATGGCCATCAAAACCATGGTCCAGACGACACATCGACCATGCTGGTCCATTTCAAGGGAAGCTTTTCCTTATCATAGTTGATGCCCACTCCAAAATGGATTGAAGCTCTCGTGGTGCCATCCTCATCCTCTGCTGTAACAATTGAAGCTCGACATACCATTTTCGTGCAACATGATATTCCTAGCTCCATTGTATCAGATAATGGATCGTCATTTACGAGTTCACAGTTTCAGAACTTTTGTAAAATGAATGGCATTAAGCAGTACACATCTGCCCCCTACAAACCTGCCAGTAATTGTCAAGCTGAACATGCTGATCAACTCATCAAGAATGGTCTAAGCCCCATCAAGGAAGGCTCCATTCAATCTCGTCTAGCTCATGTGTTGCTCAACTACCGCACCAGACCACATCAAAACACCGGTCACTCACCTGCCGAGCTTTTGATAGGTCGTGAATTGACAACACTGTTAACATTAGTGCACCCGGACGTAACGGTCGATTGTCGAGAAGAACAAGTATCAACAGAAACATAATCACGACCAAACATTTGTATACCGTAACTTCCAGATCAATGATTCTGTGTATGTATGAAACTCCAGATGTGGAACCAAGTGGTTATCTGGCATCATTATGGACATTGGTGAAACGATGTTTCTTGTGAAGTTGTATGATGGCAGATACATGCGTAAACATGTTGACCAACTCAGGTTACGTCATGGGGAGCCAAACATTGAATCGGCTCAAGTGCCTTTGTCACTCACTCCTGTATTAACACCACCTGCATTTGAACCAGAGGTGTTTCCTCATGAAAGCTTTTCACCCATCAATATACCTGTAATGTATCAGGCAGGGAAAGCAGTTTGAGTGCATCATCAATCTTTTATTGTGCTCCACACACAGAAACCTCCATCCGTGAGCCCAGCTTCATCGTGCGCAGCTATATTCCCACTTGCCAATGACCACGCTTCTGGTTTATCTCTTCGGGTTAGGGTTAGAGATGCATTAAAGGCATTAAAGATGAAAACAAGAGTAATGAAGATACTAATAAATCATACAAAGTTCATGATTGTATAAGTATTGGCTACAAATCAAGGTGGACAGGTGCCTTTGGAACTCTGGATGATCATTGGGGTACAAAGCCGACAGAAGGCCCCGCTGGTGGCGCTGCAACAGCGTTATTGGGGTCAGCCTCAGGGAGTGGTGCAGTACCATCTGCAGCACCGTCACTCTTCACAGGTTCAGGAAGTGGCGAGACATCATTTGTGAAGATGACAGGATCACAAGACCAATACCAAACATGATCAAGATGCCTCCGGACGACTCGATTGTCCTCGAGTTTGATCTTGTAGGACAACGGTCCCTCGTTTTTGTGAACCCTCCCTGGTAGCCAAGCCTTTCCGCGACCAAAGTTTTGCACAAACACCTGGTCCCTGATGTTTATAGAGTGCTGTCCAGCATGTTTGTCATGATGAAGTCTCTGTTTCCACTGATTTTGATACACCACCGACGCCACGTCTGGTCTTTGACAATATAGTCGTGTACGCAAAAGTCGTTTCATCAGCAGCTCAGCTGGTGTCACCCCCATTGTAGTGTGGGGAGTGATGCAGTAAACGTGATAGTCTGGTCTGAAGGCTTCCGCCGTATATCTTATTTAGACCAGACTTGACGAAACTCACTGAGCTTACGGAGAGTCCATTTGAAGCTTGATGGTGTGGGCTCACAAACTTGTGAATTATACCATTCAGGCAGGTGAATTCAGTGAATTCAGAGCTTGAGAAATAGGTTCCATTGTCAGTGACTATCAAGCGTGGCAAACCACGAGTGGCAAAGCACTGGCGCAGCCTCTCTATTGTAGCGTGTGAGGTTGCTGTACATGTTACATCAGCATCAATCCATTTAATGTGAGCATCCGCAACAATAAGGATCATACGGCCTTTGATGGGTCCAGCATAGTCAAGATGAATCCTCTGCCATGGTTCAGTGGGCCATTCCCAGGGGTGCAGTGGTGCCTTTGCAGGGGTGTTTCGACTGCTTTGGCATAGATAACAATGTTTCACACACTGTTCAATGTCAGAGTCAAGGTGAGGCCACCAGACATAGTTCCGTGCCAGGGATTTCATCTATCTATAATTCCAGCAATCTCTGTGTGTGTGTCTGTCTGTCTGCGACCGCCTTTCTCGACGACCGCCGGTCCGATCTCATTGAAACTTGCCAGGATATTGCCGGGGACCCGCAGATGTGCCTTTTCGAGGTTTGATATCGATCGGACGAGCGGTTCCCAAGTTACGCCATTTATCTGTCGACCAATGACAAGACACGGTGCTATGACATCACGAATGACGTCACAATGTTTATTTTTATTTATTTATTTATTTTTTTTTTTTTGCACGATCGACGGTCCGATCTGATTGAAACTTGCCAGGAATATTGCCGGGGCCCCGCGGATGTGCTTTTCAAGGTTTGATATTAATCGGACGAGCATTCCCAAGTTACGGCCATTTATCTGTGACCATGACAGGACACAGTGCTATGACATCCAATATGTTTATTTATTATTTATTTTTTGCACGCTTGACGGTGCGATCTGATTGAAACTTGCCAGGAAATATGCCGGGGACCCGCGGATGTGCCTTTTCGAGGTTTGATATCGATCGGACGAGTGGTTCCCAAGTTACGGCCATTTATCTGTCGACCAATGACAAGACACGGTGCTATGACGTCACGAATGACGTCACAATTAATGTTAATTGATTTATTCTTTTTTTTTTTTTTTGCACGATCGACGGTCCGATCTGATTTGAAACTTGCCAGGAATATTGCCGGGCCCCGCGATGTGCTTTTCAAGGTTTGTATTTAATCGACGAGCGGTTCCCAAGTTACGGCCATTTATCTGTCGACCAATGACAGGACACGTGCTATGACATTACGAATGACATCACAATTAATGTTCATTATTTATTTATTTTTTTTATTATTTCTTTTGCACGATTGAAACTTGCCAGGAATATTTGCGGGACCCGCGGATGTGCCTTTTTGAGGTTTGAGAAGAGAGAGAGCTGCACATACTGGCACTGACCTACGGGCACGCACCTACGGGCCGCCCTACGGCCGTACTAGTTCTTACAATGCCTGCATGATAATCATGAAGCTGATCCAAAATCTTTGCACAGTTTGGGGGAATGACACCGGCATCCCACAGCAAGCAGCCATTCTCGACACTTAGTTAATTCTACCTGGCCTTGTATGAATACAATTCAGGGTCAGCGTCGTGTAAAAGGCCCCACCCATGCCCAGTAGCATGAATGACCTTGGAAAGAAGTGGGTCATGCCTGGTGAAGGTCCGTATCTGGTTGGCATCGATTTGGTTGTCATTCAAAAATTCCATCAGAGATATCACGCTGCTAGGTGCAGGGTGGTCAAACACTGTGTCTGGACGTGGCAGGCCAATCATGGCGTCTGCACTTGAAATTGTGGAGCCAGGTCTGTACGTAATGTCATAATCAAAAGCCGAGAGTGAAAGTGACCAGCGTATGATGCGAGGCGGTAAGACCTCTGAGGTAGCTTTTGTTGGACCAAACAAACGAATCAGTGGTTTGTGGTCCGTGTAAATCGTGAAATGTTGACCGAAGACGTACTGGTGAAATTTGTTAACTCTGACTACAATGCCAAGTCCTTCTTTGTCCAGTTGACTGTAGTTCTTCTCAGCCAGGGACAGTGTACGAGATGCGAATGCGATTGGTCTCTCTCTGCGATTTGGCATGATGTGTGACAAAACAGCACCAACCCCGTACTGACTCGCATCACACCACAGGACCATGTCTTTGTCTGGGTCGTAGTGAACTCGCACATTTGAAGACTGCAGCATGTCTTTTGACTTCTGGAAGGCTAATGACTCTGGAATGTCCCATTTACAGCTGGCGCCTATTTTTTAACAGGCAATACAGTGGGCCAAGCATGGTAGCAATGTTTGGGATATACCTGCTGAAGTACTGCAGCATACCAATGTAAGCCTTGAGTTCAGAAATGTTGGTCGGAGCTGGGGCGTCTTTGATTGCTCTGATTTAATTTTGTGGGATGTAAGCTCCGCGCATCGATACGATGGCCCAAATAGGTCACAGACGCGAACATGAACTCGCACTTGTCTCTCCGCAGGCGTAGTACGGAGTCGGAGATAATGCGTAGCAACGTTCGAGGTTGTCACTGTATGAATGAAGCTCTGAAGCGCATGACTAGGATGTCATCTTGGTAAACGACAACGTGTGGTTCAGCAACGAACAGGTATCCTCCAACGTTTGGTAGAATTCCTGGTGCTGATTTGACACCAAACTGAGGCGGTTGTATCTGATGACCCGATGTGTGTTGTTGGTGAGATATTCTTTGGAATTCTCATCCAGAACAACTTGGAGGTAGGTGATCTCATGTCGAGCTTGGTGAATGACTGTCTCTGCTCAGTTTTGCGTATAAGTCATCGATCCTTGGAAGGGATATTTGTCCAAGGTGTAAACATTTTGGATGATCGACATTTTGTAATCCCACAAGTCGATCAATTGTCTGTCTTCACAACAGGAAACAATGGAGCAGCCCAATTTGTACTAACGACTCAATGATACCTAACTTTCAAGTCTGAGCTAATTCTGCTATCAACCCCCTCTTGCAATACGAAAGGAACTGGGCGTGCTTTGCAGAAAATTGGCTTCACATCTTTCTCAACGTTGAGCTTGGCAGTGAAACCCTTCAATGTCCCGAGTTCATCCTTGAAAATGTCCGGGTATCTCGCAAGGAGGTGCTGTCATACAGTTGGTGGCTTGGAAGCCTGCAGTCGATGGATGTGTTTCAATTGAGTTTGACAACATCGAGCCAGTTTCATCCGAGAAGTGTGCGTCCATCCCAGGGGACGACCAAGAGTTGTAATTGGTGAGTGTTGTTGCCGTAGGTTACTGTGACATCACATGACCCGTGGGCTTGTATTGACTCACCGGTATATGTAGCGAGTCGGATCGGGGACCAACGGATACCTGAACTTCTTCCCGACCCAGTACCCCTTATTGAGAAGCCCACAGTAGTCGCAAGCAAGGACAGCTCTCCACTAGCCCTTAGAAGATCAGCTCGTGTCCGTAAGCCTCCTGAGCGTCTTGATTTTTGAAGAAAAAAAAAAGGGGGGGGAGTAGATGAGATGCATCAGAAGTTTATGATAATGTATGCATACATGGGTGCACCGGGGCGTGGTTAAAGAGAGCGATGTGACCCGCCCAGGTTCTGATGCTGTGCTGTGCTGCGTTGTGCCGGTGTCCGAATTAAACCTGTTGTTCCCACTTCAGAGCCTTTGTCCCTGTCTATTGGGTACATTACATTAAGCCAGCCATTCCTTGCCAAGCCAGCCGTTCCTTAGCAACTGTTTCAAATGGAGTGCTTGCTTGAGTGCTTTAGCTACTTGGCCAGCTCTCTGCAAGTTCATTACTAATGAAACACACCGCAGCCAATAAGTAAGCCATCCCACCATCCCTCAGGCTCGAGCAACTTCCACAGTGGTCTCCACTCAAAGTAGTAACCGGGATCGACACTACTTAATTTCTGAGATCGAACGCATTCAAGTTCATCAATTCTCAAAAACATAAAACATCGAAAAACAAAAAAGATGGAAAACGATTATGCTATTTTAACATACTAATACACCGCCTAAAAGGTTCTCGTACGTGATGCCAATACTCTACAGTATTTACCTCACATCCACTTCCCACAACAGGAACAACAACGCACAAACATCCCATTCAGTGCAATTAATTCTCAGAATCATTTTTAAAAGCCTCTTACAGCATAAATGACGTTCGTTTCGTTTGTTATAAATGTAGGACTGGCAGGATGGCCAAGAGGTAAGTGCACTCACTCGCCTCAAAGCTGTCGAGCCTGGGTTTGAATCCCGACCCAGATATAAACTGTCATTCTTGTGTTTTACAGACAGAGGGATTCATCAATGTGTGTGCCGTCCATCGGGTGGACCTCACCTCCAGAGGGCATCGTAGCAACGGTACAGCCGCACCCACAGCCAATGATGCTCCTCACAGCCTTGTGCATGCTACATATGAAAGAAGAAGAAAAATTATTCCCACCTTCTTGTGGGGTCATCCAATGAATGCTTTTGGACCAAGTATTTTCTGAACAGACTGGTTCGGTCTGCCACGACCGAGGGTGGAGGAATTTGTAATTTGTTCAGGGTGCTGGCGACAAGTAACTCACCTACTCTTTGTGGAAGACATCATGACCTTGAAAGTCCATTCGGTCCCATCTGCCGGCATGAGTTGTGGATGTTAAAGATACCACGTGTCTTTCGTGAAGAGTAGGCAAGCCATCGCCGGCACCTTGAATAAATTTCAAATTTCTGCTCCAAACCTATACAGCAGGCACTGCATCAATGGCAAAGCTGCACACTCTCAGCCAATGATGCTACCCTACATACAAAAGAGGAAGTTATAGTCATCAATAATCTGCATTATCCAGTTTGTGAAGAATACAAGGTTCAGTTTCGAACAGGTGGCATACATGAGTTCATGGGCCATGATGAGGGACTCCGTTGTCCCTCCCCCTCTCACTCTTGGCAAAGGACAGGAGGGGATATTCCCCCTGCTCCAGAATCTCTGGCCATAACTGATGAAGGTCAATCACGATGCCATTCATGACTTGGATCCATGTTTATATAAATTATTCCTCAGCTCGGGTTTCTCAACATTTAATTAATTCCACCAAGACGACATGGAGACCCTAAACTGGCAGCAGCGCAATGGCCTTTCAAAGGAGCACTTGAATGAATTATTCTTCAGTCCAGCTCTGCTGGTCAACATTCAGCGGAAATCTCCTTGCAATAGTGGTTGAGCTCCAGTACTTGTGGCACAATAAGAAAACCAATTACCATCATATGGTCTCATAAGGGCAGGGGATCTTGGTATTTGCAGACGGTCCACAAGTTCCCTCGTCACCGTATTTGCTCAAATCATTTGTCTACAGCCGTGTTGTATACTCGTACAGGTCAGAGCGGTGCCTTTAATTTGCTCCCTCAGGAATGATCTTAACAAGCTCGAATGAGCTAAGATCCTCGTCCTCTTAATGATGACGTCATAAAAACGAATATGACGTCATTGTGATGTATCAGGTTTGCGATAAATTATCTGTGCTAATGCCCGGCTTGATTCCCGCAAACACAATTCAAACAGCTTGCCTAGTTTCGGAGATAATGGTATAGGCGATTTCCATTAGCGGCGATATTATGACATCAACTTTTTTTCTAGGAAGAATTTCCAAAATCAGAGATGGTTACTGCCTGTGAGTGGGCTTTCTGCACATACGTGGCAAGTTTCACGAAGATCTCGATGAAAACTCTGGGTTGTGAACAAAAAATGGCAAAAAATAGGAATGACGTCATAAAAATTGATATGACGTCATAGTGATGTATCATATGTGCGGTAATTCATCTCTGCTAATGCCCTGTTCGATTCCCGCAAACAGAATTCAAAAAGCTTGCCTAGTTTCGGAGATAATTTTTTTAGGCGATTTCCATTAGCGGAGATATTTTGATGTCATAACTTTTTTTCTTGGAGGAATTTTCAAAATCGGAGATGGTTACTGTCTGTGCAGGGTATTTTTACATATATATGCCAAGTTTCAGGAAGTTTCGATGAAAACTGTAGGCTGTGAAACAAAAAAGTCCACAAGAACAACAACGTGAGTAAGACTGAGAGATCCTCCACGAGGATCTAAAAAAACGATCTCAAAGCATTGGTTTTGAATTGAGAACACAGCAGGGATTGCCTCTCAAACCCCCAGTCAAGGTTGGTAGCCATTCCAATACAGGATCAAATCTCGTTAGCAAAGGGCTTCATGATGTTATGAGCCATGTGCGGGAAATACACACAATGTATGGTTAAAGTGAAAAGACCAATATAATCATGACACTGGGATTGTTTTATATCACTCCTTAGGGGCATTTAATTATGATTTCCAGAGAGACACATCGTGTTTAATCTTGGTGTCCCACTTTTTGAAGAACAAGGACAAAGATTTTCATTGGGCTTGACCGTGATTCGAACCTGGGACCTCTCGCACCCGAAGCAAGAATCGTAGCCCAAGCTACACCCCCAAGCCATATCGTTCTGCATATTGCATTCATTATAAAATTTTGTTTGAAAATAAATGTTTACCTTTTATCACCCAGGTTTGTAATCCGTGGCAGATCTATTACAATGACCTTGACCATTCGATGATGAACTCGAGCAAATAATTTATAAATAAAGAGGAATTCATTGTCACTTAAGGATGCTGTTTCATTGGAAAATAATACATTTGTTTTCATTATGAGGCAGAATTTTAAATGCTACCAATTGGCTGATATTACGAGTTTCCGATACCGGGAACCGTGGGCGATATCACATCGCAGCCTTCTGGTTACACGAGCAAGTGCGGTGAAAATTTTGACCCCGTGTCACCCTCCCACCCAAAACGGAGCAATCATGAGCTCTTTTCAAATGCTTTCGTGTGTTGTTGTGTTCGTCTTTCGGCTGCTCCCGTTAGGGGTCGCCACAGCGGATCATCCGTTATGATCCGCATACCGATTTGGCATAGGTTTTATCCGGATGCCCTTCCTGACGCAACCCTGGTCGCCTCTTACGACACAGGGATAAGGATTGGGTTTCGCCATGATTCCGGGCTGCCCTACACCTCTCATAGCGTGGCCCGTGCGGAGCTCCCATCCTCAAGTGATCCTCCAACCCAAGCCTCTGAGTAGCCGGATTACAGGCGCACGCCACTACGCCCAGTCTTTTCAAATGCTTTCG
This sequence comes from Eptatretus atami, assembly GCA_035128595.1. NCBI lineage: Eukaryota > Metazoa > Chordata > Myxini > Myxiniformes > Myxinidae > Eptatretus > Eptatretus atami. The sequence goes on from CM068967.1 coordinate 26,757,498, forward strand.
TGTGTACATCATTAAATAGTTGGCTCCTTATACTCTTGCTCATGGAGTTCAAGGGCATGTGTTTTGGTGACATCACAAGTGCTGATGGAAATCACATATTTGAATCCTTGCCCCAAATGAAAAATATTTTGGAGGAAAAAAAAAGTGAAGTATCTGGGCTTGAATACAATAATTACACACAGATATAGCAGCTTAACCCCTATTTTATGAAAATTTCACAGGATAATCTTGTATTATCTCACATGCTCAGCCTGGCTTAACGGTTAAGGTGGCTGGCTTAAGATGTTATGCTTGAGCCCTTGTCATCCCATTAAATAACACCAGGTAGGTTGACTCAGCCTGTCTCAGGTGAGCAAAATGTTGACTCAGGTCAGCAAAATGAGTACCACCTTATTGGAAACAGGAGGCACTGCATCAGCGGCACAGCCAAGCTTCCAGAAATGATGCAACTAGCACAGACGCTGCATCCAAAATAATAATAACAATGATGATCTCACAAGCTCAGACTAAAGAAAAATAGATCGTGGTGCGTCAGCAACATAAATGGTTAATATTATGGATATTGAAATTCATATTACTTCTACTTTTAACAGCCTCAGTTATTTCCACGGCGTGGCAGACTGGCCAAGAGATACGCAGACTCACCCTCAAGCTCTCCAACCTGGGTTTGAATCCCGACCCGGCTATAAACTGTCTTCCCGGTGTTTCGCAGGCAGGGCAAGGCATCAATATGTTTGTTGATCAATATTTGTCCCTCCGATGGATGTTAAACGGGTGTCCCATCTGCTAACATTCATTAGTGGAGGTTAAAGATCCCAAGGTGTCCTTTGCAAAGATTTGATGAGTTATCACCAGCTCCATGAACAAATTACAAATTCCTACCCGAACCTACAGAGGGTGTTGTAGCAGCAGTACAGCCACACCCTCAGCCAATGATGCTCCTCACAGCCTTATGCTGCATATGAAAGAAGAATTATTCCCACCTTCTTGTGGGGTGATCCTGTGAATGCTTTTGAAGCAAATTTCTTCTGAACAGATTGTTCAGGTCTGATACAACTGAGGGTGCAGGAATTTGTAATTTGTTCAGGGTGCTGGCAAAAATTCACCAATCCTTGCGGAAAACAGCGAGATCTTTAACGTCCAACGACCACTGCTGGCAGACTGGTGCTCCAGCTCAACGTTGATATTGCCCTGCATGTGAAACACCAGGTTGACAGTTTATAGCCAGGTCAAGATTCAAACCCAGGCTAGAAAGCTCAGAGGTGAGTGTACGTACCTCCAAGCCCTCTTGCCGGCTCAGTGTGAATATTAAAAAAAAAACATAATGGTGCTATGCCTATCACTGATTGTAGTCACCCCATTAACCAGCATTTATTTAAAGAAATTTTTCGCTGGCAAAAGTGGTTAACTGTTGAAATAACGTGCATGATTTGAGGTACAGGACGCATCGAAATAAATTATCTTGCAAATCCTCTCCACTCTCTCAAGACTCGATGCGAACCAATTAAGGATTTCAAATGCAGGTCGACCCATTAAAGTATCTTTGATGCAAATGTCACTCGTAATGTATTCGGGTGTCATGAAGGACGATCAAATGCAGAATTATTGCTGGGTCAACTGGTCCTTGGTAATAAAAAGGTGATAATTTGACATCGAATATGCAAGTTAAAGACAATTGGGGTGGGGGGGGGATGTCTTCATTTAGAAAAGGTGACACAGAGCCTCCATTATTTTTTTTTTTTGCTGTTGTTTTGTTGTTCCTCCCAAACATCAGCCCTGGTATTCTCTTCAAAAAGCATGGGATAATAAACAGGACAAATGTACAGGAGAGAAAAAGAGAAGGGAAGCTATATGAATTGCACAATAGAGAGGGAAGGTAGAAGACAGGATTTCTTCTTTTATCCACCAATTTTACATATTAGATCTACTTAGATACCCCCCCCCTCCCTCCCAAGTACTTTCTTTAGTTCAACTTAAGTACTTTGATTTAGGTCTCCAGAACCTCCATCCTCTCACCCCCCAGTACTTTCCACAAGTCCAAGTTGATGATGATGCATTCTTCATAAATGGCCCAATGTTGGAGGCTAGGCTGGCAGGATAGCTCAGGAGGTAGGGTCAGACGTCTATTCTGGGTTCAATTCCCAAGATTATTAACTGTCATCCTGATGCTTTGTGATTGACATCCTTCAAAGGAACACAAGCTGTGTTACTTTCACTTTTAACACAATTATTTCTACAAACTAGCACGATGGCCGAAAGGTACGCATACTCACCTCTGACCTGTCCATATCAATGTGTATTGCAACTAGAGGGCCCTGCACGTACTACCGTGTACATTCTGTGGTAGGTGTTTAGGGCCTGTGTGTGCTTTTTTTTTGTCTTTTACTCTTAATTTCTTTCCTTTTTTCTTTTTCTGGTGTCTAAGGAGAGGTGAACTCTTGTAAATTGTTTTTGTAAGGCTCACTTGGCTGTGTCTGGATGAGTTTGAGGGTAGAGGAGCAGCAGCCAAAACCCAAATCTGATCCAGGTTCCTCCTGATGACTCCAATGCTGTATTTAGTTACCAGAGGTGTGTTACCATTTGCTGTTGGATGTTAAAGACCCTGTGGTGTTTTTCACAAGATAACACCATTGTGTAATGTAGTTTAACTAAATTCCAGACCGAATGTGCAGGGGCACTGCATCAGAGGCAAGGCACACCTAACTGATGACACACTGATCACAATCAGTGGATGAATTCAAACTGAATCACAGTTCAATGAACTGTCCATGCTTTATGATGAATATACATTCCCAGTTAATATATTTTTTAGGATAGCAAATGGAGGGAGCCTTGTTACCATTACAGCAGTCAATGGATAAACTTATTGAAAGGTAGCAATCCTTCACTCCACACACGAAACTGAACAGGCCATCCCCACAAGCTTTTGCTCTCTGCAATATTTAATGATGACTCTTTTGTATCCACATTGAAGGAGATCAATGATGCTGTGATCAAGGTCCAAATCATCTTTGGTTTTTAGAAGCAAAAGCTCATTTTCAAGACAATTTATTTATTTAATTTGTTGAGGGGGCACATTGCTTAGGACCAATTGAGTTCCAGGAGAAGTTTTCAATAACAAATTAAAAAGGAGCAACTCGACAGGCAAAATGATCAAATGCTCAAAAAACAGCAACACGTCACCAATGACATCTTCAGTACTAGAACTTGCTCTATGATGGGAGGCAGAGATAAAGGCCTCACAGTGCAACAAATGGTAGCAAATCTCTTGGAAGGCATGTCAGGATAATTTTCACTTCCTGGCAGCAATCAGTCTTTCTCCCACATTGTCCCAGTTGACAACGTTCCAGATTGCTTTCACGTAGTCCGGACGGACATTCTTGTACTGCAGGTAGTATGCGTGCTCCCACACATCGATTCCCAGCAAGGGAAAAAGACCTGTTCATGGAGAGTGATCACATCAGTTTAGTTTGTTGTGGAATGAAGAACTCGTCTTACAATTGCCAATGTCGGCGGACAGGAAGAACAGTGGATAGAATAAACAGAACGTTGATCGAAGTATGTTAACCACCGTGGGAGGAGCTCTTTTGCTCTGACAAAGGGCTGAGGTGAAAAATATCAGCTTATCCTTGCTTCCAACAGCAGCAGTCATATATTAATCAACATTCTGTTGATTACATCCATAGTTCATTGCAATACCAACTTGTACTCTTATTGAGCAGCTAAACTGCTGAAGGAACGGCGATCAATATATCCGAGATTTTTCAAGCTCCGATTACTGCAGCAAAGACTCCTTAGTCAGTGATGGCCATGAGCAGTTTGAAGAGAAAAGCTTGTCCACAATATAATCGAAATTCCACAAAGCTTTTTGCAAGAAAGGGATAAACTTTTTTCTATTTATTCTGGTATCCGGATCCGGATCTTCAACAAAACTGAATCAATTCCTTCTCATCACACATGACCTGACAAGTTTCATCCAAATCTATTCATAAACTTTTTGAGATGTAGTGTTACATATTTTTTTAGCCCCATCACTCAATGGTGAACAATCATTTAAAAAATTCTCGGACCGTATCCAGATCTTCATGCAAATTGCATCAATTCGTCCTGGTCACATACCCAAGCTGTCCCCCAAGTTTCATCTGAATCCATCCAAAACTTTCAGATATCATGTTAATATATCGTTTTTGGCCCTATTTCTTAATGGTGAAGTATCACTTTAAAACATTCTCGTAGTCGGATCCAGATCTTCACCAAAATCAAATCAATTCGTCCTTATCACACACCCAGACCAAATTTCGTCCGAATACATGCACAACTTTTTGAGATACCCTGTTCACAGACAAGCAGACAAAGACAGGGTTGAAAACATAACCTCCACCCACCCTTGGTGGCAGAGGAAACAACCCTTAGATCCACCATTTTTTTCCCCCCTTTTTTGCATACAAAGCTCCTGAAAGAACCAGATGGGAATCGTGCCAAAGCTTCTCTTGGCCAGAGGGCTACCAGAAATTAAAAGTAAAAGCAGGCCCCATTCAACCTGATGTGCATTCCTTAAGCTCTCCTCCACAAGAGTATACCATCAAGGTATCGACTCTTCCATTGTACCCATTCAGTCCAGCTTAACTTCAAAGGAAACACTTCAAATCCAGTTTTCAACTTTATGAATGGATTCAGGTCCAAATGGCCACTGTCGATAAACCAAAAATCTGTTTAACAGAATGCTTCCTCCCACAGCACGTCCCCTACTCCTTAGCATCTCTCCCCGGATGAATGTCTCCTCCAATTTGAGAGGCCGGAACCATGCCCCAGTGGCAGAGTTGCTCTTTGCATCAAGAACTCAATTTCTCACTGCCCTTCTGCTGACCTAACTCCTCCCAAAACCCACAGAGTACCTCTGGATGCGACTTCCCCTCTGATCCCACCTCTTGGTCTTCCGTTTCATTGTACTGTCCTGCTAAGAGCGACGACTCCATCTACATCTTTTTCTCAGACAACATGAACAAACTTTTAACTCATCCCAGCTCTCTCTTCCTCATATGTGTTGATTTCAATCGTCACGAGGCAACTTGGCAAGGTGTTGGTACCTCTCTCACCAGCCATGGCACTACAGCAAAGGACTTCTGTGACTCCATGGGACTGAATCAATCTGTAAACTTTCCAACCCAGATTTCTCCCAATGACAAATCCCCCCTTCTGGAGTGATGACAAACTTTCCCACAAATGTATCCTGCTCTTCCTCTGATCATATGCTTGTGAAAGTCAACATCTCTCTGGCTATACTCAAGAGAGTTGCCTCAACAGCAGTGAGTCTGGCAGTTCGCTCAGATTGGCAAGAACTGCAAGCAGACATCTCTCTTCAGAACTGGTCTCCCATATCTACCTGCCCCTGCTGTTAACTAAGCCTGGGAATTCTTCCACAGAAACTCGTTCCCTCGTTCTCTCAGATCCATCCCATTGGTTCACGAAAAAATAAGTGACCACTAAATTCGTTATTGGTGTGTGTCTGTCTGTCTATCCCGAGCATAGCTCCGTGGGTTTTGATCCGATCCTGATAAAATTTTGGTGGGAGGTTTATATCATGATCGAGTTGTGTTTTCCTGAGAATGGGCACGGTACACCCATTATGGGCGGAGCCACGCCCAAAAAAACATGTGTTTTTAGGGGTAGCCGATTTCAATTTGAATCTTCTCCTAGGGGGTTTGTCGAATCTGACAGGGGTTTCGGTATTTGGTTAGCCCAATATCACCTGCATAGCCCCACGAAGCTCGATTTTTCATTTTCGTCCCAAGGTCAAAGTCACAAAGTCACGAACTTAGAAAATTGCGAATTTTGACATAAAAATCATACGACCGCCCACTTTGGAGAAGCTAGGATGACAATTTTTTATGCATAATCTGAGGTCATTCCCCACCTAAGTCTTGAAACCATTTGCTCTAATCTCGAACACCTTGCCCGTGGCCCCTTCAAGTTTGTTTTTACGCTGATTATCCAAAGTATGGATAATCGAGGAGTGAAATGCCATATAGCATATGACGTTATATTGTACCTGAATGTCTAGGAAGTTTGCGCCAAAGTTCATATCCTTGACCTTAAGTTCACAAAGGTCAAACTTTCAAGTTGTGGGAATCGAACCGGGTTTTCGACCTTCTTCGACAAACTAACTCCAATAAGCTATAGCACGTATCCCGTTTCCTTATTTTAATGTCCACAACATCGTTTTGTGACCTTTAAAGGTTATGCAAAGGTCAAATTTTGAACGTTGTTGAACGAAACCGGGTTTTCGAACATTGTAGCTAATAACCTGTCATCTACCACATCTGTTGATCATTTATAACTTGGTCAAAATTATACGTTGTTCTCCTTGACTTCTGAAACAATCTACATCGTCAAATACCGCTCGTGAACCATTGCCGTCTCCAGACTTGTCTAATCTTAAATTATTCTACCCTTCTTCCTACCCATGATACACTGAATCCTGTGGTGAGGCAGTTGCTCTGAAATAACTTGCCTTCTCTTCCTGGAAGGCAAATCTGTCCGAAGGCAATCTCAGTGCTTTTGAAAAAGTCCACAACAAATATGTGTCCACTCCCAGGAGAGCCAGAAAAGAACATGTCTTTCCTCAAAAATGAACTTTCTCACTTATCTCCCTCTTCTAAAACCTGATGGTACCTCAACAAGTCTGTCTCTGGCTCCCTTTCCATCCCTTCTCTATTCCCTCTCTTCAAATGGCATCACAGACTCCACATATGAGAAGGTCGAATGCCTCAATTCTGTGTTTACTTTCAAATGTTGTGTCCCCAACCCCTCATTCTTGGTACCCATCATTCCCTGTCGTATCCAATAGCTCCTGGACACTTTTTCACCTGAGAAGTTGGACGCAATTCTGTCAACTCTGAACTCTGATTCTGATTCTGCTACTGGACCGGACAACATCAGCTCGCATGTCCTAAAATACCTGCTAAATTACAACCAATAATAAAAATTGTCAGACATGAGATCAGGGCCATCTCTCTCTGGATATATTTGTGCTTTTGATTGTTTGGCATCCTACCTTACTCTCCGCCTATGTCATCCAATGCCAACTCCACACATGGCTTACTGATTTGATTGCCTCGACTCTGTCAACATGTGGCACTCAACAGAATCCTTTCATCTCCTCTCCCTGTCAAGGCTGGAGTGCCCCAAGGCAGTGTTCTGGGTCCAGACCTATTCCTGATCTCTGACTGTAAAATCGTCTTCATCTATTTGCTGACAACTCCACCCTCTGCTGTGACATCCCTGATCCTTCAGACAGGCAGGCTGCAACATCTTCCCTCTCTTCAGACATTGAAGAAAAGAAAAAAAA
>CM068967.1:26780821-26794950 GCA_035128595.1 Eptatretus atami
TTTCTCACTTAAACTCAACAACTGATTCTGTGACAGAGCAGTATCTGGATAACTTGTCAACCAACAACTCATATTCACAGAGTGGTGATCGGATGTGTTTATGCCTTCATAATCCTCGGCAGGACTGGGGGTGCTCCAGCTCAACTCGATTGAATATTGTCCCTGCATGCGATTTGAAACACCAAGCCGACACCCAGGATGGACAGTTTTCTATAGCCAGTGCTCAAGGAATTGCAACCCAGAGGCTAGAAAAGCTCAGATAGGTGACGCAGGTGCTACGTCACCTCCAAGCCCTCTTGCCGGCTCATACGTGAAGTTATTAAAAAAAAAAAAAAAACATAATTGGGTGCCTACGTTATGCCTATCACTGATTGTAGTCCACCCCATTAACCCAGCATTTATTTTTAAAGAAATTTTCGCTGGCAAAAGTGAGACTGTTAACTGTGAAATAACGTTGCATGATTTGACTGGTACAGAAGTAACAGGACGCATCGAAAATTAAAAATGATTTGCGCAAATCCTCTCCCACTCTCTCTAAGACTCGATGCGCGAACCAATTAAGGATTTCAAAATGCAGGTCGATCCCCCATTAAAGTATCTTTGATGCAAATGTCACTCTAATGATATTCGCGGTTGTCATGAATAGGAACGAATCAAATGCAGTAATATTTGCTGGAGTCAACTGGTGCTTCCTTGTCCCTTCCGGTAATAAAAGTGAAAGTGAGATACATTTTCTTGACATTTTCGAATATTGCAAAGGGTAAAGACAATTGGGCGGTGGGATAAGACAGTATAGTCAGTCTGAGGGCGGGAGATGTCTTCTTTCTAATCATTGTCTAGTTTTTTCGTAAAGGAACAGAACAAAAGTGCACACAGAGACCTCCATATTTTTTTTTTTGACTATGTTGTTTTTTGTGTAATGTTGTCCTCCACAAAACATCAGCCCTGTATTCTTCTTTCAAAAAGATGGTGATAATAAACAGGACAATGTACAGGAGAGAAAAAGAGAAGGGAACCGCAATAATAGAACATGAACCTGCACCAACTCGACAAACGGCGATTCTCAGAAATCGCAGGCAAGAAAGACACGAACAGCGCGACACCACCCACTAATCACAAGCCACCAAAGACACACGGCCTGGTGCACCCCAACGCACCCACACAACTAAACACCTAATCTCCCGACACTTCCTCCTTTACGCAACCACCACTCCTGCTCGTATCAACCCTCGTATCCTCCCAGGACACAAAGCCAATAACCTCCACTAGTGAATACACCCCCCCGCCGCCTACCGCTCCCGCCCACAAGACACAACAGATATCAACACTTTCTCAATCATCCAGCTCTCCACCACACCATACCATCACTCAAAAGTACTTTGAGTTAAGGGCTCACAGAAACACCGCCACCACCTCATACCTCACCAGAATGCAACCCGGCCCACAACCCACCACACAACCCGCACCACATAAGACCAGTACTTTCACAAAAGTCCAAGTTGTAATAGATGCATGCCATTCTATCAATAACAATCGGGTAGAAATGCTACCCACAGCTGTATGAGAGGCTAGCTCGGCAGGATAGCCCAGCAGAAGATAACGGCAGGTCATACGTCTTTCTGGCGTTTCAAATTCCCCAAACAATAGCACGATATAACAATACAACTGTCATCAACTGATGCTTTGTGATTTGACACATCCTTCAAAGGGAAACCACAAGCCATCAGTCGCTTACTTTACCACTCTTTTCAACACAATGATAATGATCTCCCCCGCGCGCCCACCAACTCGACACGCGTCCCGGCGAAATACCCGCGTGGACGCCCCGCCAAGCGGGTACTCAACCTTCTGACCGCATCAATGCTGGTCCCGTAACTCAATGGGTAATTGCAACTACGCACGGGCGCGGTCGCAACGACCTCGCCCCGTCCCACCCTCGCCAGGTGATAACACATGCCCTAGACTCGATACCCGCCTGCTCCCGGTATCTGTACTCGCCAACACCGAACACAAAGACTAGTCCGTCGCTTTTTTTTTACGCACTAGTCCTCGTTATAGCCCCTCTGCACCTTCCCTAAACTCTCCTTTGTTCTATCTTTTTCTCGGTGTCTAAGGAGAGGTCAACTCTGAGCAACAACAATGTGTCTTCTTCCTGTGAAGGCCCCCCTCCACTTGAGCACGTTGTGTCCTGGCTCGCGGAATACAGAGAGTTTAGAGAGTAAAAAGTAGAAGGAGAACAACGCAGCCCACAAACACCAAATCGATGCATCCCAGGACATCCCAGTTTGCCTCCTGATGACTCCAATGCTGTATTTAGTTACCAAGAGGTGTGTACCATTTGCTGTTCGGATGTTAAAGACCCTGTGTGGTGATTCTTCACAAGATAACAACCATGATGATTAATGCTAAGCATATCTCGTTTAACTACAAATCATGTCCAGGAACACCGAATGTGCAGGGGCACTGCATCACGAGGCCAAGGCACACCTAACTGATGAACACAACACGTCCCGGAACTATGATTAATTCAAAACTGAAAATCACACCAGTTCAAATGAAACTGTCCCATAGAGGAACTTCTCATGAATGAATACATTCCCAGTGTCAATATTTTTTTAGAGATAGCAAATGGAGGGAGCCCTTGTTACCATTGACAGCAGTCAAATGGCCATGCCTAAACTATTGAAAGGTAGCCAATCCTTCACCATTCCAAACACACAGAAACCCGAACAGGCCATACCACCACAAAGCTTCTGCTCGGGCAATAGTTAATGAGACCTCTTTTGTATCCACATTGAAGGAGATCAAGTGATGCCTGCTGATCCAAGGTCCAACTCACACCTCTTCGTCCTTTTAGAAGCAAAAGCAATTTTCAAGACATTATTATATTTAATTTGGGGGGAGAGGGCGTGTTGAGGGGGCACATTGCTTATGGACCCAACTTGGCAGATTCCGACGAGACGAAGTTCATTCCCAAATAACCACAATAAAAAAGGCAGCAACTCGCAACACAGGCAAAAATGAATCAAATGCTCAAAAAACAGCAACACGTCCACCAATTGCACATCTTCAGTACTAGAACTTGCCTCTATGATGGGAGGGCAGAGATAAAGGCCTCACAGTGCAACAAATGCGTAGCAAAATCTCTTGGAAGCATGTTCAGGATAATTTTCACTTCCTGGCAGCAATTCAGTCTTTCTCCCAACATTGTCCCACGTTGACAAACGTTCCAGATTGCTTCACGTCAAGTCGGACGGACATTCTGTACTGCAGGTAGTAATGCGTGCTCCCACACACGAACTTCCCAGCAAGGAAAAAAGGACCCTTTTCATGCGAGGCGTGACTCACATCAGTTTAGTTGTTGTGCGAATGAAGAACTCGTCCTTACAATCGGCAATGTCGGCGCGGAACAGCGAAGAAACATGGAATAGAATAAACGAGGAACGTTGATCGAAGCATGTTAACCACCGCACATACATCTGGCGATGAGCATTCTTTGCTCTGACAAAGGGCTGAGGTGAAAAATATCAGCTTATCCTTGCTTCCAACAGTAGCAGTCATATATTAATCAACATTCTGTTGATTACATCCATAGTCATTGTATAAATACCAAACTTGTACTCTTATTGCAGCAGCTTAAACCTGCTGAAGGAACGTCGAATCAAATATATCCGAGATTTTTGTCAAGCTCCGATTACTGCAGAACAAAGACTCTTAGCGTCAGTCGATGGCCAATGAGCAGTTTGACACGCAGAAAAGCTTGTCCACAATATCAATCGAAATTCCACAAAGCTTTTTGCAAGAAAGGATAAACTTTTTTCTATTATTCATGGCTATCCGGATCACGGATCTTCAACAAAAACTGAATAATTCCTTCTCACTCACACATTGACCCTGAGACAAAGTTTCATCCAAATCTATTCCATAAACTTTTTGAGATGTAGTGTTACATATTTTTTAGCCACATCCACTCAATGGTGAACAATCATTAAAAAAATCTCGGACCGTATCCAGATACTTCATGCAAAATTGCATCAACTCTCCGGTCTGAGTCACCATTACCCAAGCGTCCCCAAGTTTCATCTGAATCCATCCAAACTTTCAGATATCATGTTAATATATCCGTTTTTGGCCCTTATTTCTTAATGGAGGGAGCGGGGAGGGGGCGTGAAGTATCACTTTAAAACATTCTCACGTAGTCGGATCCAGATCTTCACCAAAATCAAATCAATTCGTCCTTATCACCACCCAGACCAAATTTCGTCCGCAATACACGCTGCCACAAAAACTTTTTGAGATACCCTGCTTCACAGACAAAGCAGACAAAGACAGGGTTGAAAACATGCAACCTCCAACCCACCCTTGTCGGCAAGCAGGAACAACCCTTAGATCCACCAATTTTTTCCCCCCTTTTTTGCCATACAAAAGCTCCTGAAAGAACCAGATGGAATCGCCAAAGCTTCTCTTGGCCAGTGGCGGCTACCAGAAATTAAAACAGATAAAAGCAGGCCCCAATTTCAACCTGACTGTGGCATTCCTGAACGCTCTCCTCCACAAGGAGTATTACATAAGGTATCGACTCTTCCATCTGTACCCATTCAGTCCCAGCTTAACTTCAAAGAAACACTTCACAAATCCAGTTTTCTCACACATTTAGAATTGGACTATCAGAGACTCCAAATGGCCACTGCTCGATAAACCCAACAAACTCTGCAATTTCAACAGCACTGCCTTCAACTCGCCACAGCACGACTCCCCTACCTCATCACTACGCATCCTCTCCACCGGGATGACATCGTCTCCTACAATTTGACAGAACGCGCAGGAACATGGCCCCAGTGAGCAGAAAGCTTGCTCTTATCTATCAAGAACTCAATTTCTTCACTTGGCCCTCTCTACTTGACTAACTCCTCCCAAAACCAACAGCCCAGTACCTCTGGATGCGACTTCCCCTCTGATCCCCACCTCTTGCGTCTTCCGTTTCATTTACTGTCCTGCTGAAGAGCGGACGACATCCATCTACTCTTTTTCTCAGGACACACATGAACAAAACTTTTAACTCATCCCAGCTCTCTCTTCCTCATATAGTGTGTGTATCAATCGTCACGAGGCAAACTTGGCAAGGGTGTTGATACCTCTCTCAACCAGCCATGGCACTACAGCAAAAGGACTCTCTGTGACTCCATGGGACCTGAATCAATCTGCAAACTTTCCAACCCAAGATTCATCCCACATGACACAACATCCCCACTTCCTGGACTTCATGAAAACATACTCCCACAAATGATCTTCCTGCTCTTCCTCCTGATCCACTATCGCTTGTGAAAGCGTCAACATCTCTCTGGCACTATACTACAGAGAGTTGCCTCAAACAGTCAGTGAGTCTGGCAGTTCGCTCAGATTGCAACAACTGCAAGCAGACATCTCTCTTCAGAACTAGGTCGTGCCCATCAGTGCTACCTGCCACATACTAGTTGTCACGTCAAGCCTGGGAATATCTTACCACAGAGAACTCGGGTATCCCTCGTTCTCCCTCAGATCCATCCCATCTGGTTCAACCGAAAGAAACTGAAGTGACCACTAAAAATGGCAGCCTTGCCACTCTCGGTGACCCTCCTGCAGATCTCTAAATGTGCCTGCTCGATACACTCCGCAGCCAATAACAAGCCTAACGACGGTCATATACTAGATCCGCATCCTGACTAACACATATTTACTGGGGGAGACGGATACTCATATCAATTCAGACCCGACAGTCCTGAGTGTTCTCCTGAGAGCCCCAACACACCACAAAATGGGCGCCCCGGGCTACACCCCATTATGGGCGGCAGCCACACGTCACCAGAACAAAACAACAATGTGATCTTTAGTGGCGTTCAGCCGAAATTTTTCAATTTAATCTTGCTCCTCGGGGCGCTTTGTCGAATCTGACAAGGGTTTCGGCTATTGTGGGTTAGCCCGCAATATCCACCTGCATAGCCCCCCACGAAAAGCTCGATTTTTCATTCGTCCAAGGTCCTAGAAGTCACACAAGTCACGAACCTAACAAATCTGACGAATTTTGACATAAATCCATATTCTCCGAGGGTTGTCGGAATCTTGGCAGAGCGCGTTTCAGCATTTGGTCATTAGCCCCAATGGCCAACCTGTGCCATAGCCCCACAAGAGCTCGATTTTGCATTTTCAGCTCCCAAGGATCCAATGTCCCAAAGGTCACGAAACTTAGGAAGAAAATTGGCGAATTTTGGACATAAAAATCATTACGAAACAACGCCGCCCAAACTTTGAGAGTTTAGGATGACAACTATTTCTTTATGCAATAATCATCTGACGGTCCATCTTGCCACCACCTACAAGTGTCTTGAAACCCAACTTTGCTCTATCTCGAACCACCTGCCCGTGGCGCCCCCTAAAGTTTGTGTTTCTTCACGGCATCTCGTCATACAAAAGCTATGGGATAATCGACGGAGTGCCAAATGCTCATACTAGCCTATATGACGTTATATGTTCCTGGAATGTTCCAGAGGAAGTTTTGCACCAAAAGGTTCATAATCCTTTGACCCTTTGACCTATTCAAAGGCCAAAAGGTCAAATTTTCAAGTTGTGGGATCAACCGCGCAAAAAATTTCGGAACCTTCTTCAGAACTACACCAATAAGCTATCGCACGTGATCCCGTTCCTCCTTTTTAATGTCCACAACATGTTCTTGTGACCTTTAAAGGTTATGCAAAGTCAAATTTTGAACGTTGTTGAACGAAACTGAGTATTCGACATTTTGTAGCTAATAACCTTGTCACTCGTAACCACATTCTGTTGATCATTTTTATAACTTTGGTCAAAATTATCACAATTGTCCTCATCCCTTGACTTCTGAAACAATCTACAACTTGTCAAAATACCGCTCGTGAACACATTGCGTCTCCAGACTTGTCTATATCATTAAATATATATCTTACGCTTCTTACTCCCATGTATTACACTGACAAAGATCCTGTGGGTAGAGGCATAATTGCCTCTGAAATATACTTCTCCTTCCTCGAAGGCAATAATCTGTGCGAAGGCAAATCTCATAGTGCTTTTTGAAAAAGTCCACAACAAATAAGTGTGTCCACTCCCAGGAGACCAAAAAGAACATGTCTTTCCTCAAAAAATGAACTTTCTCACTATACTCCCTCTTCTAACCTGGATAATGGGTCGGTACCTCAAACAAGTCTTGTCCTGGCTCCCTTTCCATTCCCTTCCTCTACTTCCCTCGTCTAATCACAAATGTGCCCCATGCACACGATCCACATAAAATGGACAAGGTTCGAATGCCTCAATCTGTGTTTGACTTTCGAAATTGTTGTGTCCAACATCTCCTATTCTTGGTTACACATCCATTCCCTTCGTATCTCAAGAGCTCCTTTAAGCGACACTTGTTCACCTGAGAAGTTGGACGCAATTCTGTAACTCTGAACTCTTGAGTTCTGATTCTGCTACCTGACACCGCGACAAACATCATGCTCGCATGTTCCTAAATACCGCCTAAATTACAGCACCATATAGAAAAAATTGTCAGACATAATGAGTGTCGTGAGCCATCTCTCTCTTAGGTATATTTGTCATATTGATTTTGTTTTTGGCATCCTAACCTTACGCTCCGCCTATGTCAGTCCAAAGTGCCAGTACATCAACATCATGGCTGTACTTGTTTCGATTGCCTCGACTCTGTCAACATGTGCGCACTTCAACTAGAATCTCCTGTGTTTGCATCTTCCTCCCTGTCCTTTCCTCAAGTGCCTGGCATTTGCGATACCCAGTACAGCGTTTGCGGTCCAGACCTAAATCGTTGCCTATGTATCTTCTATGTAAATCGTTCTTATTATTTGCTGACAACTCCACCCTCTGCGTTTATGTGATAACATCCCTGATGCCGTGGTCACAGACACAGCTGTCCAAGCATCGTGTCCCTCTTCAGACATTTAATGAAAAGAAAAAAAAAAAAATCAAGGTTAAAGCTGGTCAAAACAGTTGGATATGTCTTTCAATTCCTGATAAATCTTTACACGATCACATCCTCTCGCCCACGAAGGATCCGACTCCGCAAGCCCTCCTATCTACTTTCTATGACAATCCTCGTTTGAGGATTTAAAGTTCACTGATTCCGAACACCTCCTCCGGTCTCACCAGTCAGCCGAATGATACTTTTCTTGGAAAACCACTTTCAAAGTTGGCCTCCAAAGCAGCCACACATCCGCTGGGCATCTCTCCATCGTACAAAGTCCTCCTTGTACACCTGACTCAAATCATCTAAAACGGCCTTTCATCCACACTTGATGTTGTAGTATATAGGAGTCTACACCTCTCTGCTGGCTCGCCTCCCACGCTACACATGTCGTTTCAACAGCGTTGATTGCCACGAGCAGATAACAGAGCCTTCAAGATTATTGGAATTCTCCCGCGATGAGCTGGTCGGTCTATGTACATTATACACTGTGCATCTCTCCGACAGGTCGGTGATCTCTGTCTTCTGCCCTTCTTTGTCTGTCTTGCACCCTTATGCCATTTCCATTCTTTGTCCTCCAGGTTTCTGCTTGACTTCACAGTTTCGTACATCAACCCCTCCTTTCGTGGTGAAAACACACTAATCCAGCGATACTGGTGAACCACTGCTCCAGTCATCTGTTCCGTCTCCCCCCCCCCACCTATGAAACCCAACTTTCACATTCTCTTCACATCTCTCATTCCCCCCCCCCCCCCAGTGCTTCAGACAGGAGCTGTTCACCACAATCTCAGATCATTTCCCCAATCCCAAAAACAATGATTTTTTCTACCCTCATTTAACCCCACCCAAATCCGCGGTTCCCCTGAATCCATGTCGATTTCCTTCTTCGTGTCTATCTTGTGATCATAACTTGTGATGTGTGTTTTGTCTGTGCGCTTGCATTTGTGTTGTTACGATCCTGATCCAGTTTCAGTTTACGAGTTCTTCCACAGCCTTGCATGTCTAATACAAACATATATAAGATAATAACTATAAAGACATTCTATATATAGTTATACGCATCACTAAGAGTTAATAAAACACCTCGGAATATACATCACAGACTATAGGATCATCCCCAAGAATGCATCGCATGTCGGTTCAATCTGTGGCCATCGAAGCGATGCAAGTGAGTCCAGATCAATAAACTCTTGCTTACTCGCGCAGTAAAGGTTGTGCTCTTGTTTCTAATGCAGCCACCGATGACTTAATGCCCTATAGCCCCTGCATTTCGGTAGTTATATAATTGCAGCGAGTCAGTCGATATTGAAAATGCGTCCCTATGCTCACCTGTAGCTCTCTCCCTCAGGAGACTGCCCTTGGATACGCACATGTTGCGCGAATCTGCAGCCGTTTGGACCTCCTTGTTGGACACCCCAGACCTGCCCGCCAGAACTTGCACACCCACTGCAGCACGGACAACTTATCTATCGTGCGTTGTCCCACCGCGCAAGTCTTCTCAATTGCCTTTCAGCAAGATCACCGTCTACGTGATCCGAGTTGTCAAAATCTAAGACTCGGATTAGTTTATCCCCCATAACGAGACGGCTTAAACCACTAAAACTGCATTGCTTCCCATTTCCCAACGCCCGCAGAAGTTCGTGACTCCTACTTCCAATAATTGCATGATGGATCCATTCTTTCTCACCACGATGGTTGGCCACCTCCACTATGCGGAGAAAGTTCCGCCCAGAATATCGAGTGAAATTGTGTGACCCCACCATTGAACCGGAAAGCAGGCTGCAAGGGATAACTGCGGCATTGTTTACATCTCCTGTGCACAGGTTGCATATGATTGGAAAAAAAAAAACCCTAAAGATGCCATGCCAATTTTGAATACACAAGATGCAGGCATCAAGTCATCTCAGGTTTATTACCGCCAGGATTCGTCCTTATCCGAATACTTTTGTTTATCGTTTGCTGCACAAGACTAAAACACTCCTTTTTTTTTTCATGACAACTTCTCTACCAAGACTACGCTAGGACTTGATGTTGGCCAACATTAACAATGCACAACGCGCTCCTTACCTGTAACAGATGAGAGGGCTCCACCCAAATCTACTCCTGAGCCATTACTTCCAAAGGCGAAGCCGCTACCCTTCCTAAGCCTCAGCCAATTTCTCCTCAACGACATTGACGTTGTTGACGATAAGCAGCGTGGTGCTTAGCTGTTGATGCAAACTGGCATTATCCTCACAGGCGCATACTGATAGTGGAGGCTCCAAACCGGCACCGTTCACCAGTCCTTACAAGTTCTAGCGGTTATGTTTTGTCGCCATTATGGAAGGTCAAGGCTACATGTGTGCTTGGCTCCCAGGGCAACCGCACAAAAGCGAGCCGATGAACGCAGCGACAACATCGCCACTCGCCCGGCCAAGTAAGTCCAACCCGCCCAACCCTCGGCTGGAAACACCCATCCCGTGCCACGGCACAACATGCAACACGCATAAGTACTAGCAAACACTAAAGACTTACAACCACCAGGATCCTTAAAGACACAATTGACAGGACAACTCTTAGCTTCAATTAAGCCAAGTATTAAGTTAGTACCACCCACCACCAAGCAGACAATATTTCCAAGGTTGCTCGATTTTCAAGACCAGGGACTGTGTGATCATCTAAAAAATTCCAAATGGTGTAAAGGGCCCCCTTTCTTCAACATGGCATTTATATCCTCCACATTTCCTTTAAGGGCCAGTCAACCTCTTTGCACGTTTTAGCACCAACGCACACCATCACCATCGCCCGACTGATATTAGACACAAAACACCACTTGTACTTACCCATAAAACGCTGTGCGGTACACGTCGAATACGTTATGGGTAATTTTCGATACATTGTAGAGCGCACGCTGAAAAAACACTTAGCCCCCATACTTCGTGCACCTGGCTTTAAAACGTTGTACTTTCGATTGTCCTCAAAGCTTTCCGATGCCTTTGAAATTTACGACTTATGCCAGCGTATGACTCACCACGTTCCACATAACGCTCGTCCATAAGTTGTAGGCGACGTCACCCATCATCGTTTGACACACGTTACTTGCAGAGCTTTACTCAACTAATGTCGACCAACACCGCGTCGACCCACCACGAATGGATAACCATTGTATTAGCGTACGCCAACCCTTATGCATGGCACAACGCCTCAGATGGAGTCACGTGATCAACCCAGCTACAACATGACTACAACACTACCACCACCACTGTACCTAGACCGTTACCGCACACGGACGTGGCGTACACACATCGCAACACCACTTTTACTTGTCAAGCGGCTCATCCAGGCACTCGCAAACACTACCGTCAGACACAACACCCTAATTGCTAAGACGTCAGTGTTCCAGACTCCCTGGTTTAATTCGTTTTCATCTTTATTTTTTTTTCTATCCTATACCATATCGGCAACTATAGATGTCATGATATAGAACGAACTCGCTCAGCTCACTCTCCTAGCCTCCTGCAACCGCGCCGACGCTCAATCACCATACGATACAATACACTCCAGATCCCAATGTAGAGAACATCAGCACGACCGACACGCATCAGAACGACATGCCATCTATATAAGACATACAATATCAACCGCACTGTGTACACGTCAACAACAACAGATACATACAACCGAAAAAAAAAAAACTCGGAGGTCTAGCGACCAAACCACTCGCAACCCACGCGCAACCATTACCCCTAGCACAGAGATGCTACAAAGCGACCCTTCCCGCCCCCACAATGCCGATAGCCCACGCCATACAAAACTATGAGACACCTTTACAAGTAACGTTGTAGACTCGATGATGTCCTCTTACTTTCCGATAGCCATACAACTTATTCCCCTCCACATACGGAACGCACAAACACCAATATACTCCAACTGAATGTGTCATAGTCGGCCACGATCACCCGTCGTAAAATTTCTCCCTCACATCGCGCCTTAAAATTACAAGACGTACTCCACTTAATAGAACCCGGATATTGATCCCGACTACCACGTTACGTACTCCATCATCACGCCATACCAAACTTACCCCATCACCGCTCCCCCTCCACAATACGCACGTAGCCAGCGCTAATCGCACTATCAAAATGACACGCACTTATTTCAGAGGTCGGCAGTACGCTGCAAGATCGCCACAAGGTGTGCGCGATACTGTGACACTGTCCATTTCTGCGGCGGGTTATTGATTTGAATCGTTGTGCGCCAGCCTTTCCAAATAACCTACGCCACGTCATCGTCGCGCGATGCGTGCAGCGTGGCTATGCATGAGTTAGACTAGCGTGCGGCATAGGTGTGAAGGCCGGACAACAGGCCTCACACATTCCTTGAGTATATATCTCAAAATAACACAACAGCCCACATATCTGTGTCCATTCCTAATACCAAATATCTATGCAGCAAAAGAACCAAGGTATCGTTAACGACCATACGTCCGAAATCTTCTTTAAAAAAAACATCAAAGTCAACGTAAGCCAGCGTTTTGCATACATTTTAATTACGTTAGCTATCGCTGGCTAAAAGTCAAAGTGTGACTGGGCCAAGAAGCTGGGTTTCTTAACAGAGCAGGTTTGGGTTTGCTGATGACTTCGCGTATTCGAAGGTTTAAATTCTAATTTAATAATCGCTGGATGCATTATTTCTCTATTACATTTGAACTGACAACAATATGCTAAAATAATTTTTAGTCCAAGACTTTTGTCACAGTGATTCGAAAAACAGACCGAATTTGCCCGAAGATCTGACTCACGTTCTCCGAAAACTTCGGTGAAACATTCCAGGAAAACAACGCGTGTGACATTGTGAGGATGCGATATCAGAGAGCGAATTTCAGCGGCTGATGATATGAGTGTTTCATTCTGATATGCGGGACGAGCTCGTGAGGAGATGGCGATGATATAATTGGAGTTTCTGGTCCTGAGCATATAAATTGAGCACTTGCAAGTGCGACAGCCGCCTTATTCGTGTTCAAGTGGCAGATTGACTGCCCGGCCAGTTCACCTGACAGGACTCGACCAGACGATAATAGTGTTTGTAGATTTCGATTTTCTTGTGTCGATGCATTAAATAATGTAAAGTTTGCATTTCATCTGTGACTTGAGATTATTAATTTTTAACCCTCTCGGTCATCTCAAGTCAGAAATAGAATAATGCAATAAATGGACCCAAATATTTATCCACGTAGACCTCTTGCGTTGTGTCTTTTGACGCGGAGCTTGACCCCAGCGAAAGTGACAGTTGACAAACCCCAACTTTCAAGATGACTTGTTAGCTTCTGAAAATACCCAACATGTTTAGCTATGGGGAATAATTCTGACCAAATTAGAAAAAAAAAGCTCGAATTTATAACTTTTTACATTGAAATACAATAGCCCAATTTTCTGATGGCTGTAAACAAAGTATTTCAGATCACACAATAAGTTGTTTGTCGAGATAATTTTCATGTTGTGTTTTCAGAAGTTTATTTTTATGTGTTTTCCATGTTACTTTTAAGACTTCATTTCAAGTTTTTCTCACCCTTAACCTCAACAACATGATTCTGTGAAGGAGCAGTATTGGCTAATTGTCAACCAAAATTCATATTCACGAGTGAGTGCATCGGATGTGTTTATGCCTCATTAATACTCGGCCTATGAGAATGCGTCCCAAATGACAAGTCTATGCCAAAGTCCTCTTTCCGTTTTCTTATGGGGAAAATTTCGCCTGTTTTGTTGACAAATCTTATCCACTGCACGAGCGAATGGTTTTGATTTCCTTTGTAGGATGCGTGGCGAGTGAATTCCCATTTTCAGCCATTTTTCAGCAAACATGACACCAACGTGTGGAAGGCCTGACGTCACAAAATCCAATATAATTTGTTTACATATAATTTAAATAAAAAGGATAAATGCAGTTAAGCAAGCTCAAAGAGCGCAAAAGAACGGCCGCTGAGAACTGAACACTCTTCAATTGCGCGACGTGAGCGTCGCTTTGTTTGCGAGAACGTGAGTCCCATCCATATATGGCACACTAGCTGTTTTTTTCAACCAGCCCTCGAGAATAACACTTCGGAGTTAATTTCATTAATTTTCCAAAATAGTTAGGCAACCACAATAGGTTTGCATTCAAACTTATT
>CM068967.1:26795447-26809883 GCA_035128595.1 Eptatretus atami
AACTAGAACGGTACTCAGTAGAGCGCAAACCTGCACCAGGCTGAACAGTTTACATTTTGTATCCCACTGATAGGCTGGATCTGGATCCGGACAAACAAAATCTAATCGGCTTCTTCTTGTCACCTTCCCAACTCATCCACCATGTTTTGTCATAACCCATCCACAACTTGATGAGATTACAATGTGCTATATAAGTTATAGTATAGCCTATATAGTTTCTGACAGAGCTCTCCAATTATGAAGAACACTTTAAATTTTCTCCTATTTGATCCGTATCGTCACGAAACCGAACCAATTAGTTATTGGCAGAAACGCAAACTGTCCACCAAGTCCCACCGAATGCTCCATAACTTTTGAGATATTCTGCTCACAAACAGACAGAGGTGTGAAATAACATACCGCCACCTTAGGTGGGCTAAAATAAAAAAATAAAGTATTTTATTGTACTCTGCAAATACAACCCGTCGCTTTGCTGAAGGGGATATTAAGGGAGGGAGGGGGTTTGGGAGGAGGAGGAAGAGAGAGAGAGAGAAGAGAGAGAGAGAGAGAGAGAGAGAGAGAGAGAGAGAGATGAGAGAGAGAGAGAGGAAAAAGAGAGAGAGAGAGTGTGTGAGGAAGGGGGAGCTCGGAAGGGGGATGGAGGTGGGGAGGATGCGGACTCATGCCTTTCACCTAATCATTGCTATCCACTGCTGAAGGAGGGTGGCGAGAGAGAAAAGGTGGGAGGAGAATGCTGCATTTATCGGAGGAGGAGAGGGACAGAGCAAGAGAGTGAGTGGGGAGGAGTAGTAGAAAAAAAAATAGAAAAGGTGAGGGGTGGAGTGGTGTTAGCAAAGATAGTGATATGTTATGCTTAATGACCAAACACAAAAAAAAAAATAGAAGGGCGCTCGGTAGAGCGTATACCTCCGCCACTCAATGGCCGATGCCACGAGAACACACGGGCCCATTGCATTTTGTGAAACATCTTGCTATACAGAGTACGATATCGTTTTTTTGGTCCATCTCTCAATGGTGAGAGATCACTTTAAAAAATTAAATAACTCTCGCATCAGGATCCAGATTCAGATCTTCACCAAAATCGAATAAATTCGTCTTGCCACCCACCAACCTGTCTACCAAGTTTCGTCCAATCAGTCACAACTTTTTGAGGTTTCCACCATTTTTGGCCCATCTCTCATTGGTGAATAATCACTAAAATTCCAGTCAGATGCAGATCTGTATTGGTTCACGAGCGCCAGCCAGAGTGACCACTATATTTGTTATTTTTGTGTGTCTGTCTGATGGGTAGTCGATCTCGTGAGAAAAAATCTCAAAAGAAAAATTTGAGATTTTTTTTTCTTTCTACCCTTAAGTTTTCCGTCGATATGTTTGTCTGTCTGTCTGTCTGTCTGTGTCTGTTCGGTCCGTGGCTCCGTTAATACAATGGCGATTTCGATGAAACGTTGGTTAGGTTCATACCAGGACCTAGTGTGGTGCAAATGAGAACCGTTGCTATGGACACCACCGTTGCCTAGCAACGGGACTTTGAAATTTTTGAAAAATCATAAAAAAATTATTTTTTCGAAAATCAAAAATCGGGCCACGAGCGACTGTGGGCAGACATTCAGCCATATGTCAAAATTTCAGCGGATCCTATGAAAACTGTCGGAGAGATAGACTTTGAATGACCCTGGTCGAAACAATAAAAAAACGAAGTTCTTATATCTCAGAGACTACGAGTCAGATATACATGAAACTGGTATGGTAGGTTTATGTATGTCGAGTTATGTGCGAGAAAGACCGTTGCTATGGACCCCTCAGTTGCCTAGCAACGGCTGAAAAAAACCTCTAAATGTGGGGGTATTTTGGACGAAAAACAATCTGCAGCATTAACCCTTGAAACTAGATCATTAATTTTCTTGTGCTTAATCCTCAGGTCACTCCCATCGAACGGGCCCATCGCGTCAGGTTCTATTGGGTGTCGACTACCCATGTCCGCCGACCGGCTTGTCTGTGTGTCTGTCTGTCCAGAGCATAACTCCATGCACTTTGATCGATCTTGATGAAACTTGGTTATGTGTTCAATATCAATGTCTCGTTGTGTTTTCCTGGATGAGGGCGTGGCTACGCCCATTGTGGGTGGAGCCAGCCCCAAAAATAGCCATTTTTAGGGGGTAGTCGGATTAAAATTATCTTCTCCTTGGAATTGACTGAATGGAATGGGTTCTATGGTATTTGAATAGCAAAAGGAATTATGTAAAACTTGTCGTTGTCCGATTTTTATTTTCGTCCCAAGGTCAAAAACTAGAAAATTGCGAATTTTGAACATAAAATCATACGACCGCCAAACTTTGATAGCGATGACAATATTGTTTATGCATAATCTGGTCATTCCCACCTAAAGCCTAAACCCATTTTGCTCCATCTCGAACACCTTGCCGTGGCGCCCCTTAAAGTTTTTACGCTGATTCCTCAAAGTATGGATAATCCAGGAGTGCGAAATGCATATAGCCTATATGACGTTATATTGTTCCTGGAATGTTCCAGAGAGTTTTGCACCAAAGGTCATAATCCTGGACCTTTGACCTTTAAAGGCCACAAAGGTCTCAATTTTCAAAGTTGTGGGAACGAACCGGGTTTCGACCTTCTTCGATGAACTAACTCCAATAAGCTATAGCACGTATCCTGTTTCTTATTTTAATGTCCACAACATTGTTGTGACCTTTAAAGGTTATGCAAAGGTCAAATTTTGAAAGTTGTTGAAAGAACCGGGTTTTCGACATTTTGCAGCTTATAACCTGTCACTGTACCACATCATGTTATTCATTTTTATAACTTAGTCAAAATATCACATCATCTCATCCTTGACTTCTTGAAACAATCTACATCCGTCAAATAGCCTCGTGAACCATTGTCGTCTTCAGACTTGTCTTCACCAAAATCAAATCGTTCATCCTCATCAACACCCAACCTGTCACCAAAATTTCATCGAATCAGTCCACAACTTTTTGAGATATCCTGCACACAAAAGCAAACAAACAGACAGAAAGGGGTGAAAACATAACCCTCTTTCACCTTCATTGGTGGAGGTAAAGATAGGAGTGAACATCATTCGTAAGCTCGCGAGCACAAATTGGGGTGCAAAAGCTGCCATTGTTCGCACTTCACCATAACTCGAGATTTCTTAACAGCTGAATACTACACTTCCTTTGGATTCAAGCTCATTGCACACAATCATCATTCAGCAAGCAGGGTAATCACTGGAACTCTGAAATAACTCAAGTTCAGTGGTTACCAGACGATCCTGTCAAACATCACTCCCCCCCCCCCCCGCACCTCCCTCAGCTTCCTCCATCCAGT
Source organism: Eptatretus atami (assembly GCA_035128595.1). NCBI lineage: Eukaryota > Metazoa > Chordata > Myxini > Myxiniformes > Myxinidae > Eptatretus > Eptatretus atami. Next base: position 26,798,790 of record CM068967.1, read on the forward strand.
GGGATGCAGCAACACACGAAGAGATTGAAAGATGCTCCAACTCTGCCATTGATCTCTTTTTGGCATGAGTTCAGTACCGCCGACTCCACAGAACCAAATATTATCAGGGAAGTGCGAGCTGAAAACACCATTTCAACAAATCCAGTTTCCGACCCAACAATTCAACAACTTGGATTCTTCACAAAAATCCAGGACAACCTCCAACAGGATAATGACTGGACATGACTGATGTGGCCACCTGAATCACAAGTGGCTGTGATTCAAACCTCAAAACATCGCGTGGCTGCGAGTGTGGAAACACTGACCAAACCATGAACACATGAAAACATCCTGTCCTCTGATGACAAGTCTCAGGGTGACGTCGGGACGTCGCTCCATCAGGGTGACGTCTGGGAGCTCGCCCATCAGGGTGACGTCTGGAGCTCGCTCCATCAGGGTGACGTCTGGAGCTCGCTCCATCAGGTGAGTCTGGAGCTCGCTCCATCAGGGTGACGTCTGGGAGCTCGCTCCATCAGGTGACGTCTGGAGAGCTCGCTCTCATCAGGGTGACGTCTGGGAGCTCGCTCATCAGGGTGACGTCTGGGAGCTCGTCTCAGGGTGAGTCTGGGAGCTCGCTCATCAGGGTGACGTCTGGGAGCTCGCTCATCAGGGTGACGTCGGGAGGCTCGCTCCATCAGGGTGACGTCTGGGAGCTCGCTCCATCAGGGTGAACGTCTGGGAGCTCGCTCCATCAGGGTGACGCCTGGGAGCTCGCTCCATCAGGGAGACGCCTGGGAGCTCGCTCCATCAGGGAGAGAACGCTGGGAGCTCGCTCATCAGGGAGACGTCTGGGAGCTCGCTCCATCAGGGGACGTGGGAGCTCGCTCCATCGGTTGACGTCTGGGACTCGGCTCCATCAGGGAAGACGTCTGGAGCTCGCTCATCAGGGTGACGTCTGGGAGCTCGCTCCATCAGGGAGAGCGTCTGGGAGTTCATCAGGGTGACTGTCTGGGAGTCGCTCCATCAGGGTGACGTCTGGGAGCTCGCTCCATCAGGGTGACGTCTGGGAGCTCGCTCCATAGGGTGACGTCTGGGAGCTCGCTCCATCAGGGTGACGTCTGGGAGCTCGCTCCATCAGGGTGACGTCTGGGAGCTCGCTCCATCAGGGAGACGTGGGAGCTCGCTCATTAGGGTGACGTCTGGGAGCTCGTCCATCAGGGAGACGTCTGGGAGCTCGCTCCATCAGGAGTGGGACGTCGCTCCATCGGGACGTTGGAGCTCGCTCCATCAGGGAGACGTCTGGGAGCTCGCTCATCAGGGAGACGTCTGGAGCTCGCTCCATCAGGAGGACGTCTGGGAGCTCGTCTGCCATCAGGGGAGACGTTGGGAGCTCGCTCCATCAGGGAGACGTCTGGGAGCTCGCTCATCAGGGAGACGTCTGGAGCTCGCCATCAGGAAGACGTCTGGGAGCTCGCTCCATCAGGGAGACGTTCTGGGAGCTCGCTCCATCAGGGAGACGTCGTGGAGAGCTCGCTCCATAGGAAGTACTGCTGGGAGCTCGGCTCCATCAGGGAGACGTCTGGGAGCTCGCTCCATCAGGGAGAGGTCTGGGAGCTCGCTCCATCAGGGTGACATGGTCTGGGAGCTCGCTCCATCAGGGTGACATCTGGGGCTTCGCTCCATCAGGGTGACATCTGGAGCTCGCTCCATCAGGGTGACATCTGGGACTCGCTCCATCAGGGTGACTCTGGGAGCTGCTCCATCAGGGTGACGTCTGGGAGCTCGTCATCAGGGTGACATCTGGGAGCTCGCTCCATCAGGGTGACATCTGGAGCTCGCTCCATCAGGGTGACGTCTGGGAGCTCGCTCCATCGCAGGGTGACTCTGGGAGCTCCGCTCCATCAGGGTGACGTCCTGGAGCTCGCTCCATCAGGGTGACGTCTGGGAGCTCGCTCCATCAGGGTGAACTCTGGGAGCGTCGCGTCCAATCGAGCGGTGAATCACTGGGAGCTCGCTTGTTCAGGACAAGCGAGAGCTGGGTTGTGTTCCGTTACCAAGCAGCTTGTAAAGCGCTCACCAAGTGGCTTAAGTACTTAAAGCAAGCACTCCAACGAAAAGGTTTATAAGGAACGGATGGCTTGGCGAGCGCTAGCAATCTGCTTAGTAATACAACACACCCTACGTCACACAACATGACTGCTGGCATCCGTAAACAAGGTCACACGACACGCAAGAGCAGGTATAAAGACCAGATGGGTTTAAATTAGACCGAGATCGCATTTGGAAGGAAGGAAGGTTGTAAAACTAAATAAATGTACAAACTTATCCGCAGCACACGTGGGTCGCTGTCAGTCGCGCACGATGTGGATGCGACACAGCGCGACACGGGGTTATCACATTTCATGGCAATGGCTTCAGAAATTGATCACAGGCTTCACAAAAATAACAAAAACCCCTTAGTAGGCGACAAATTGATAAACGCTTCAAGGTCTGAGGTAAATAACATTCCTTTTAAATTAATAATAAATGGACCTGGGGCCTCATTTCACGTTCAACTTCAAGGTGCTCGAGGCACAATGATGACTCCTTTACCTGCTCAGAGTGCGAAACCTTGGAAACATCGTCGTCATTTCGCCTGCGAAAGGAGAGAGAGAAAAAAAATAGCCAAGCCCAGAAGCTGCGTCCAAAACGACCAACAAGCACGCAACTTTATACACCGCCACCAACAGGTAGCGAAACGTCTCCGAAATACAAATTAGGTAAAATTAGGAATTACGTTTAAACAACGTATTCCTCAACACCATAACGTTAATGTTTACTTAGGAGTTTAACTCAAACTCTCGGTGATGTTAAAATGAATATTAACAAAAACGAGAAACCGACATACTTTACGTTTTGCAATTATACACCTTAAAAGAGATTTTTACACAAAATGTCGCAAAAGTTTAAAAAATACAAAAATATGTTAAAAAAATATTTGAAAACATAAAACGAAGTAGATTAAACGGAATTGTAAAAAATGTGAAATTATTTGTGGGTTCCTTTATGAGTGGGAAACATTGGTATTTTTCACACCAAATAAAATGGCGCATCCGCACATGTTGTCCTGCTTGGCTCTGATTGGCCCAATGGCTTTCTCATGCGTTGAATTCCCCCTTCCTGAACCCCTCCCTCCCCTCGAGAGGCTGCCGGAGCGGCCGGAGTGCTGCACCAGCACCTTAATCCATCTGATGTTCAGCCGGAACATTATAATAACAAATAATAATAAAAATTTATAAATCAACATATTAATATATATCCAAAAAAAAAACACATGACAATCGTTAATCATTTTCAACCGAACATTTGTCAACATTATTTATTTACTCAACATTTAACAAGTACCAGAGACCATTCCTCGTTTCTCCATATGGTCCTCATGCAGTTGGCACAGACCGGAACCGATCACTCGTCTCACAGTGAAGTACCCTACCAACTAGCAGGAGGTCAGAGCGTGGGAGTCGAGGAGGTCCGAGCATGGGAGTCGAGGAGGTCAGAGCGTGGGAGCAGAGGAGGTCAGAGCGTGGGAGCAAGAGAAAGTCAGAGCGTGGGGAGCGAGAGAGGTCAGAGCGTGGGAGCAGAGGAAGTCAGAGCGTGGGAGTCGAGGAGTCCGAGCATGGGAGTCGAGGAGGTCAGAGCGTGGGAGCAGAGGAAGTCCGAGCATGGAGTGAGGAGGTCAGAGCATGGGAGTCGAGGAGGTCAGAGCGTGGGAGTCGAGGAGGTCCGAGCATGGGAGTCGAGGAGGTCAGAGCGTGGGAGCAGAGGAAGTCCGAGCATGGGAGTCGAGGAGGTCATGAGCGTGGGAGCAGAGGAAGTCAGAGGTGGGAGTCGAGGAGGTCCGAGCATGGGAGTTGAGGAGGTCATAGCGTGGGAGCAGAGGAGGTCAGAGCGTGGGAGTCGATGAGGTCCGAGCGTGGGAGTCGATGAGGTCCGAGCGTGGGAGTCGAGGTCAGAGCGGTTGGAGCAGAGGAAGTCCGAGCATGGGAGTCGAGAAGGTCCGAGCATGGGAGCAGAAGAAGTCCGAGCATGGGAGTCGAAGTCTGAGTATGGGAGCAGAGGAAGTCCGAGCATGGGAGCCGAAGTCTGAGCATGGGAGCAGAGGAAGTCTGAGCATGGGAGTCGAGGAGGTCAGAGCATGGGAGTCGAGGAGGTCAGGGCATGGGAGTCAAGGAGCATATTTACGAGTGTGCTGAAGGTTGAACTGAGTGGGTTTGGAACTGTGATATTTGTGAAAGAACTGAATAATTTTTGTGAAAAGCATTTACTTGTTGGGAAGCAGAATAAGCACGACTTTCAGGTGTAAAAGAGAGTGGGGCATAAAGAAGGGGAGGGAGGGGCGGTGGTTTAGGAAGAGGAGAGGGAGGGAGTGAGTGGGATGGGGGAGAGGAGTCGAGTGTGGAGGGAGAGGTGCAGGCAGGGGTGAGAGTGGGAGCAAGTGGAGAAAGAGCAGTATGCGTGCGTGGCACGCACAGAGCATTATGATAATAGGCTAGGGTAGTAGGTCCAGCAGGTTAGCCCAAGCAGCGCTGCTGATTGATGACCAGAGTCCCAAACTGATCAAAGTAGTACTAGCTCTGCCAGGTGGAAGGCAGTGGTTCAGAAGTGAGGTCCAGCTAGGTGGTTTGAATGTGGGATCAATGGAGGGTGGAGGGGTCGAGGTGGTGTAGATGATGCAGAGAAGGAGGTTGGAAGTGTGTATGCAGGAAACTGGATAGAAAGCAGACAGGGTGAGGAGGTTGGTATGAGGATACAAGCTGTTACATGTGAGTAGGGATGGAAGGGGGTAGTAGCGTGGGAATAATAGCATCAGAAGAGATCAGCAAGTAGGTGAAGCCTGGTGTTCGCTTAGTGGGTAGGGTGGCTGACTTGGGATCTTAGGGTCCTCAGTTAGAGCTCCTTTCGGCTGTTGAATTAACACCAGGTGGGGTCGACTCAGCCTGTCATCCTTCCAAGGTCGGCGAAATGACTACTGGTGTACTGGTAGTAGGGGCATTGCATCAGTGGCACAGCTGTGCCCTCTGCCAATGATGCTACCTGCAGCCTTATGATGCACACAAAGGAGGAAGAAGAGCAAGCAGGTGGTCAGAGTGGAAAGATGGAAGGGATGGATAGTTTGGGCATGGGTGACGCATTAGGGCACAGAGTTAGGGCGCAGAGGCATATGGTGTGTTCTGTTGGTATATGGGCCACAAACTAGAAGGACTGGGGCGAAGAAGCAGGAATTTAGGGACGCACTGGAGAGGATGGTGGGAATGGTTGAGCTAGGCGTGATGCTCTGCATTGCAGGGAACTTTAACGCGCATGTGGGAGTAACAGAGCCGGGTGAAGAGGAATGTTTTGGTAAATTTGGCTGAAGAGCGAGGAATATAGAGGGTCAAGATCTGGTGCAGCTGGTGTTGAGGAATGGGATGGCCATAGCTGGTTCATTCTATCAAAAGCAAGAAAGCCACAAGATTACCTACAGTATATGAGTGGACAACATAGAACAGAACTGGATTTGGTGGTGGAAGGAAGCGACAGTTGTGGAGGGTTAAGGATTGTAAGGCAGTGGCGGGAGAGCATGTTACCACCCAGCACAAGCCTGTGGTGTTTGTGGTATGGATGGAGTAATGGAGAGAGGTTAAGAGCAGGGCTCGGAAGATTATTGGGTGGAGGAAGTGCAGAAGAAACATCTTCATAGAGTACAAGGAGAGGTTGAGGGCTAGATATGATGGAATTCAGTGAAGAAGTGGAAGGTTTGAAAAACGTCTTCATAGAGTACAAGGGGATATTCAGGGCTCGGTATGATGAATTCAGTGAAGAAGTGGAAGGTTTGGAGGAGGAGTGGAATAAGTACAGAGAGGTGATTCGGGGAATTGCAGAAATTTTATGTGGGAGGACGTCAGAAAAGAGTGCATCGTCAAGGGATATAAACCAGGTATGGTGGACGGAGGAGTTAGCAAAGGCAGTTGGTGAAAAGAAAGAGGTTTGGAAGAGGATATAAAAGATCAAGGACAGGGGGGGGGGCAGCTGAATGTGGGGTTGCTGCACCTGTATGGGCAGAAGAAGAAATCAGCAAGGAGAGCTGTGGATAAGGTGAGGAATGATATGGAAGTGGAGGTGTACAACAAGTTGGAAAGGATTGTGGGAGAAAGATGGTATGTAAGTTGGCTCGTGACATGGATGAGGATAGTAAGGACATGAAGGAGGAGGGGGGTGGTGGTGATTAAGGATGGTGGCAGGAGGGTAGTGACAGAGAGGGGGGCAGTATTGAAGATGTGGGAAGGATATTTCAAAGAGCTGTTTAACCTGGAAGGAAGCAACTGGTGAGCTGGAGCTAGGGGCGGCGTTAGTCATTTAGGTTCCCCATGGAAAACACAATAATGGCCGAGTGGGTGCCCTTGTCAACCTGTCAACCTGTCAACATGGCACCACACTAATATACACATTTTGAAGTGTGTCTGTCTGACGTCGATGTATTCGGTCATTACTTATGGAATCTCAACCAATTGAACTTGCAAAGAGGACTACGGGTCATAATGCAAAGGTTATCTCGATTTCATTTGCTGTCCCTCACCAGGAAATCCGAAGGTGGTGCGATGCAAATTATCTTTGGAAATGTATACCGTGTAGCGCCGCTCCGGTGGTGGGGGGAGAGGGTGTTATGAATGACTCTTCAGAACCATCAAGGCCTCAATTGTATCAGGACTCACGAGTCAGAGGACTCCGTGTTCTTTTCACACTCGCTTCGCCTGTGTTGCTTTAGGCTCAATTGCAAAAAAAAATCCAGAGGAATTCACGTTTTATTAGTTTTTTACCTTCTTCTGCATTGGAAAAGTGTATTTACAGCAGTTTGAGCACGGTCCACCTTATTGTGTCATTATTCCATGGATATCTCAGAATTATGACAACAGCATATTAATAATAATAGGAACATTACTGTATTGCAAAATATAATAACATTATTAATCATATTAACAATAATAATATGACAATAGTTGGCAGTAATAAAAAGAATAACGTGATCCCCCCCTGGGGTTCATGAGCCCTGCATTGAGATGGATCTCGGTCTCAACACCATGAACCTTGCATTGAGATGGATGTCAGTCTCGACACCATGAGCCCTGCATTGAGATGGATCTCGGTCTCAACACCATGAACCTTACATTGAGACGGATGTCAGTCTCGACACCATGAACCTTGCATTGAGATGGATGTCAGTCTCGACACCATGAGCCCTGCATTGAGATGGATCCCAGTCTGGGCATCATGAGCCCTGCATTGAGATGAATCACAGATCTCGAACCATGACCCTGCATTAGATGGATCCAGTCTGGACATATGAGCCTGCATTGAGATGGATCCAGTCTGGGCATCATGAGCCCTGCATTGAGATGGATCCAGTCTGGGCAATCATGAGCCTGCATTGAGATGAATCCAGTCTCGACCCATGAGCCCTGCATTGAGATGATCCCAGTCCGGCACCATGAGCCCTGCATTGAGATGAATCCCAGTCCCGGCACCATAAGCCTGCATTGAGATGAATCCAGTCCGGCACCATGAGCCCTGCATTGAGATGGATCCCGCTCGGCACCATGAGCCTGCATTGAGATGAATCCCAGTCCCGGACCATGAGCCCTGCATTGAGATGATCCAGTCCGGCACCATGAGCCCTTGAGATGAACCCAGTCCCGGCACCATGAGCCCTGCATTGAGATGAATCCCATGTCCGGCACCATGAGCCCTGCATGAGATGATCCCAGTCTCGGCACATGAGCCCTGCACTTGAGATGAATCCGTCCCGGCACATGAGCCCTGCATTGAGATGAATCAGTCCTGGCATGGCCTCATGGATGAATCCCAGTCCGCCATGAGCCTGCATTAAGATGAATCCCAGTCGCCTCGGCCATGAGCCCTGCATTGAGATGATCCGTCTCGGCATCATGAGCCTGCATTGAGATGAATCCCGTCTCGGCATCATGAGCCCTGCAGAGATGATCCCGTTCGGCATATGAGCCCTGCATTGAGAGATCCCGGTTCGGCATCATGAGCCCGCATTGAGATGAATCCGGTCTCGGCATATGAGCTGCATGGAGATGGATCCAGTCTCGGCATATGAGCCCTGCATTGAGATGATCCCAGTCTCGGCATCATGAGCCTGCATTGAGATGGATCCAGCGGTCTCGGCACCATGAGCCCTGCATTGAGATGAATCCCAGTCCTCGGACCATGAGCCCTGCATTGAGATGTATCCCAGTCCCGGCACCATGAGCCCTGCATTGAGATGTCCCAGTCCGGCACCATGAGCCTGCATTGAGATGAATCCCAGTCCGGCACCATGAGCCCTGCATTGAGATGAATCCAGTCCGGACCATGAGCCTGCATTTGAGGATGATCATCCCAAGTCTCGCTCCATGAGCTGCATTGAGATGAATCCCGTCCGGCACCAGAGCCCTGCATTGAGATGAATCCCAGTCCCGGCACCATGAGCCCTGCATTGAGATGAATCCCAGTCCCGGCATCATGAGCCCTGCATTAAGATGAATCCCAGTCTCGACACCATGAGCCCTGCATTGAGATGGATCCCGGTCTCGGCATCATGAGCCCTGCATTGAGATGAATCCCAGTCTCAGGCATCATGAGGCCTGCATTGAGATGGATCCGGTCTCGGCATCATGAGCCCTGTCATTGAGATGAATCCCAGTCTCGCATCATGACCCTGCATTGAGATAGATCCCGGTCTCGGCTATGAGCCCTGCATTGAGATGAATCCCGTCCGCACCATGAGCCCTGCATTGAGATGATCCCAGTCTCGGCACCATGAGCCTGCATTGAGAGAATCCCAGTCGCTCAGAATGAAAGCTCTGCTTGAGATGGATCCAGCGGTCTCCACATGGCCATGCATTGAGATGATCCCATGATCCTCGGAACCCTGAGCCCTGCAATGAGATTGATCCTGGTCTCGGAACCATGAGCTCTGCATTGAGATAGATCTCAGTCTCTTCACCATGACTGGCCGCTCCCGTGGATAAATTTCAAATTATTTTGAAGACGAGAATAATTTTAACTTTATTTTTGAATTTCGAAGATTAGAATAACTTTAACCTCCTTATCTCACCCACCAGCCGTAAACACAAACTCACGCAAAAAGCTGATCCATTATTAATCAGCTTGCCTAACCAGCATTTCCTTATCAACCGTTTTGTTGGACTGCTTGCTTGAGTGCTTAAGCCACTTTGCAGACGCTCTACAAGCTGATTGGGAAAGGAACACACCCAGCACATGTGCTCGGCCTCGGACCCTTTCTGGTTCTGCCATTTATGTAATGAAAAAAACTTAATTTCAGGTGATTTTCACCCTTTTCCTCCATTGTTGAGTTTTGTCTTTTTAGCACTGCTGGGGTTGTTTCGTTTCACCGTCGGACAGGTGCTCTGATTTTTAAAACCGTAACATTCTGCCGTACGCATGGGTTAGTCCATTTGCTAATGAGGGTGTGTTTTGTGATCTTACAATAAATTGTAGTTTGGATTTGCTAAACAATATCGATATGTATTAACATTAGGAATTATAGAAATTTAATTATGATTATTGTTGCATTTGTAAACATTAAACATAGTTATTATTCCACTTGCTTTCTCTACTACCCTAACTTCACCTCCTAATTTTGTTGTAGTCCTGTCTAGTTAAACATCAGGGAAAACAAGTTTATAATTGATTCATTACGTCACAATGCTTTCTTTCCTTTGGTGGAACATTCCCTTTGTGCTGTGTTTATCACCACTCACAAGTTGATATGTTTTGTGTCAAAGTGAGATCCCACCCTCGGGGGCCGTCTTGAAAGATTGTGAACCACGATCGGTTGTGTGGGGGGCCCCTTGTCATATCGGGGCCCCGTGCAATTTCACAGGACGCACGCCCCTAACGCCACCTCTGGCTGGAGCTACCGTGTTATGGAGAGGGGAAAGTGGAGTTTGTGGAGATCACAGAGGAGGAAGTGCAGATGGCATTGAAGAGGATGAAGAAAGGAAGAGTGCCAGACATTGAAGAGGTGTGTACAGAGATGATAATTGCAGCGGAAGAAGTCGGAGTCAGTTGGACGACGATGCTGTTGAATATACTCGTATGTCTGAGCAAGGGTTCAATTCGGGAGGATTAGAGTAGAGAGTTAATTGTGCCGATATGGAAGGGGAAGGGTGATGTTCACGATTGGAGGAAGTACAGGGGCATTACTGTTAAGTCATGTAATGTAGTTACTGGAGAGGATGATGGATGGGAGGATAAGGAAGAGTGTGAAGATGGAGATTGGAGAAGAGCAGCAGGAGTTTAGAAAGGGTAGGGGGATGACAGATGAGATGTTCACACTGAGACAGGTGGTGAAGATGTTGGAGGCGCAAGGTGAGATGGCATTAGGATTTGTGGACCTGGAGAAGGCCGAGGACACTGTCCAGATAGATATAGTGATGGCGACACCGAGATGGATGAGTGTGGAGGAAGCAGATGTTTGATTGGTGGAAGGGATGTACAAGGGAATGAAGGGAAGAGTTTTACTTGGTCCAAGGATGTCTGAAGAGTTCAGTGTGCACATGGGTTTGAGGCAGGGAAGCTTTTTATGTAGTTTTGAAATGGCCCCTTATTGGGGTTAAACAACCCGTGACTGTGTGACGAATCAGCTCGTTCTAATATAACTGTGGCGGAGGCTGACATGGATGAGAGGTGTCGAGTTGATATTTTAATAGTGCATTGAATGTGTTTCCCAATCGGCCTGTTGGCAGATTTTGTTGCAGGTTATGACCACAGTGTGGTCATTCTTGTTAGATAATAATAAAAAAAATGTACTGCATTCAGAATGTATAGTCCCTTGTAAATGTTAGCCACTATATTGCATGTGAAACGATTTATGACTTTCCACGACGCTTTTACGACTTGTTATGACAGCTCTGATAAATCCCCCACAATTACCATCTCTCCTTAAATTCTCATTATCCTTCTCACTCGATCTTCCGATCGCTCCTTAATTCATCCTTTCCTCATCCGAGGGAAGCTGACAGCATGTGATCATTTTACAGGTGTGTGTGTGTGTGTGTGTGTGTGTGTGTG
>CM068967.1:26820649-26839230 GCA_035128595.1 Eptatretus atami
TAGAAATGGGACAGAACATGAGGTGGGGGTGAGCAGAAGATGTGGAATCTTTCTTGGATGGGGGTGTTCGAGATTATTAACTTAGTAAAAGGGTTCCACAGCTGAGAAAATATGGATATCCTCCAACTTCATTTATATACATTCTTTCAATCCTCGTTTATCTCTTGCTTTGATGAAGGCTCATTCCCGAAGAAGGTCTCACAAAGTTATGAAGGGCTTTCCCCTGTACATGTGACACAGTACAAGTGGTTTACTGACTCCTGCTGGAGACAGGAGGGATTACTAGCCAGACAATTCTTTCATAAACAGCACATAGCTGTCGGCAGCATCATTTGCTTTGGGCAGAGATGTGCTGCTGATGCAGTGCCCCCTCTAAGATAGAGCAGGAATTTGTAATTTGTTCAGGGCACCAGTGATACTTCGCCTACTCTTCGCGAAAAATACCATGAGATCTTTATCGTCCATCAACTAATGCCGGCAGATGGGACACCTAGTTTAACATCCATCCGAGGGACAGCACACACATTGATGAATCGCCATACCTGTGAAACACCAGGATGATAGTTTATACCTGGGTCGGGATTTATAGACGGGAATCGCATCCCGGCTAGACAGCTTAGAGGTGTGCGTACCTCTGTACTATCCTGCCAGCCATACTTCAAATTGAAAAAAGATCAAAGTTGATCCACCTTTTTAATGACCATTAAGTCTTCACCTTGGTGTGAATTCATCATTGAAACCGAGGTAAAGTTATTGCACCACAAACAAAAATGAAATTGGAAAAAAAATACAATTAGGACTGTTTGAAGCCTGATATCCATGTCGAAGTGGAATAATGACAATGAGTGAACACAAACTTTATAAGATATGCTCTTCTCGATAAAGCAAACCCCATCAAAATATGTGTTTTCATTCAGTATTCAAAATGATACAAAATTGTCTTTTTTTTTTCTTTTTTAATGTATTATTACGTAAAATGGAGAAACATAAAAAATTTTTTAATGTAACAATGGAGAAACATGAATACAAAGTTTTTTGTATTATTACGATGGAAGATAAAGAAAGAAATAATTTATTTTTGTTAATCTCCATGATTATAAATAAAAGTGAATGACATCATCTGTCTGTTTGTTGTTCCTCCAGAACCCTGGAAGAGAAAACAGAGATTATTCAGACATTTATCAAACAAGAAACATAAATACAAAGATTTTACTTGAAGCACTTATTATACAGAAGGAAGGTGTTAAAGAAAACGAATAAATATTTTATATAATTGTTGCACCACTCACCTGTGTTATGATCCATAAAAGGTACAACAGATATTTGCATTTCATTTCGTGATTAGAGAATGATTTTTCACGATTATAACAAGATGAAAATATTCCTATTTCCTCTTTATTTTTACATGAAATTCGTTAACCCCCCTTCCCCAACCCCAATCTCTCCTCCTTCCAAATTTCCAGTTTTTCTTCCTTTGAGTTACCTTCTTTATCCATCTTGTCCACCCAACACATCGTCTACTGCCCCCAATCCTCCCCACACCATTGTTTGTCCAAGTCTCCATCTATCTTGTACTTCAACTTCACCGTTGGTGTGTTTCTGTCTCTCTCCCCCCTGTTCCTTTGGTCCTGTTTACATCCTGATCTGTTCAGTGTACTAACTCTTTCACGAGCCTTGCCTCTATACAAATAAACAACAACGGTGCAGTACTTGGGTTCACATCAAGTCAAGATTAACACACTGATATTAAAAGGTGCTCAAGTCATTCTTTCCTCCTTTCTTTCACCTGGAGACCACCATCCCATGGATGGACATTAGGCCTGGTAAGCTGAGACATGACCCTTGATTCACTGGTCAGCGCCTTCTGTGCATCACGCAGCACCCGGACTAGCTCGGGCTCAGATTAGATATTCTTCTTCCTCCATTCCTTTTCCTCAATGATAGGATTGCAATGCCCCATGCATTTTTCCTCCATTTTCATCTTTTCCCCCTTCATTTGTCAGTAAACCTGTTGCCTTCTACCAGTTTCCCACTCCGTGAGGTGAGATTTCAAAATAAAACAACAACAAGCTCTAAAATAAGACTCAACACTTTGCCTTGAGTTATTTAACAATCATGTGGAAAAAAAACATCACATTGTTTATTTACAAGTTGACTTGTTTTCAAAAATACCACCAAATGTCTTGCTTTTCCATGAGCCTCTGTCTTGTAAAGACAAAAAAGTGTGCAAATATTTTGTGTAGTGTAAAGTGAGTCCAGCCTTATATCAGTTTGTCACACATTCAGAAAGTACTCCTCAGACATGATGAGAGTAAGTGCAAGCTCGTCAGTTCCCTTTCCGAGCCGTCATCAAGTATTGGATGTAAACAACGAACAAGGGAGACGAAGAAATGGTCGAGCTTGTGCTATGTAGCAAACTGAAAATGGACACTCATGACTCATCACATTGTGGACCTAAGTGAGCACAATGCTACGACATGTGGTGGAAGCTGCCCAACCAGGGTAACAGTTAAGTGATAGCGTGAATTGTCGAACCAGATGTTTATCCATTGCAATGGGTCCCACACTGGGGAAAATGGCGGTAAAACCCGGAATTAATTTATTTGTATGCCTTTAAACCTCCTTAAACCTGCATTTAAATTTAATTATATACTTGAGACTGGAAAACACAAATCGCCTTCGTAATACTTCCAAGAACCATGCTATACAGTATATCGATATATAGTTTAGGAGGTGTGGCATGAGTATTGGGGTGAAGAAGAGACTGCCAAATGGATATGATAATGCTAATTAATGCTGCATTCTATGGTAATCAATAAAGCCTTCATCTCTGAAATTGCGACTCAATGTCATCTTATTTATTACAGTGTATAAGGGTGGTTGGTGTATAAGACTGCTTCAGTCGTGCTAAACTTTTGGATTTTTGAAACGATCATTAAAATCATTATTTTATAAAAATTGAAGTACAGGAAGGCCTTGCCATTCGTGGGTTTCCCCTACATGAATTTACTCAATCGCGATGAATTTATTGAGGCTCAAATAATCACAGGTTGACGAACTGTTGTCCACATTTATTCATCAAATTAACATGGGCTGTCAACACAATAAACCTCCTTAAACCTTCCAAAATCAATCATACCACCATCTCCATCAACTTGTCTTATCGTCACCATCAATATGCCATCACATTATTGGATGAAGTTTATCATTATTAAAGGTAAGTTTCATGATCTTAATAACTCAAGAAAATAAACTTTTTTTATGTTCTTAATACTGTTGGAGCCCGTTAGTCGCAGATTTGCAATTTGCGGTTATAAAATGCAATCTGCTTCGACATTCGTGGCCCTGTATATTCGCATATTCGCGTTTTTTTGTGGGCATATTCGCGGTTTTTACAGGTTTTTGATTTTACTCATGAATCACTTACCGCGGAACCTATCCCCCCCCCCCCCTTTTTCCCATTGAAACAATGCCCACTATTCGCAGCATTTTCCAGGAACGTATCCCCATGAATAGTGGGGTCCAACAGTGCAGAAAATAAGCCTGGTGTTGGCTTAACAGTTAAGGTGGCTGGCTTAAGATCTTGGGGTCTCATGTTTGAGTTCCTGTCATGCCATTAAATAACACCAGGTGGGTTGACTCAGCCTGTCATCCTTCCGAGGTCGGCAAAATGAGTATATACCAGCTTACTGGGAACAGGAAGCACTGTTGTGCTCCAGCAGTGATGCAGCCAGTCGCCACAGGCTGCAAACAAAATAATAATAACTCGAGAAAAGAAATCTTGTTTTATATTCTTATTGCTCTGTTATTCATTAAAATAAATGCCACAAAAAAATGCACAAACATGTTAATTAAGGGACATCCATCCATCCATTGGGACCATACTCTGGCAGACCATTGGTGCTGCCTAAGCAGTCTCCTTGGCTATTGGACACAATCCTGGACAAGTCGCCACTCCGACAGGATACCAGCAAGCTGGCACTCATTTTGCCACCTCAGAAGGATGACAGGCAAGGTCAACCCACCTGATATTAATTTAACAGCGAGTGGATTTGAATTCAGGATCCAGGATCCCAAGCCTCCACCATAACCATTTTTTTTGTATACATTGCCGAGGCTCGTATGAGAGCTAACACACAACACACAACAAGGGGGCAGGAGACAAGAGGTGGGGAGGGAAGGACAAGCAGTGGGGAACAAGACATTCGGAGATCTGTGGAAGGGAGAGGATGGGGCGGGGAACACGAGGTATACAAGATGGACACTACAAGGACTTTCAGGAAGGAAGCAGGGAATTTGAAGGAGGTGGGTTTGGGGTGAATTGAGGGGGTAGAAAAGATTGTGATTTTGGAGGGGAGAGATAAGAGTGGTGGTGAACAGCTGTTTTGAAGGCCTGGAGGGAAGAATGGATGAAGAGAGTGTGGTAGTTTATTCCAAAGGTGGGAAAAAGAGGAATGAAAGAGTGAAGGTGAGCAGTGATTCGTCATTTTGGTAGTTTTACCAGAAAGGGGTTGCTGGCGGACCTTGAGCATCCTGCAGAAATATGGCGGGGGGGGGGGGGATGACATATCACAGACAGAGCAGGGAGAGCAGACCAGAGAGGACACAGAAGACAAAAAGATCACGACCTGCCTGCGGTGAGAGAGTGAGAGGACCAAAGACTCAGCCTCATCGCTGGAGATATCAATGATCCTAAATGCCTTGGTTTCCACAGTGTGAAGCCTGAGAAAGGTGGGAGGCAGGAGCACCAGCCCAGAGGCGAGAGCAGTACTCCATCAGGCTGTGGACAAAAGTTTTGTATGTGGTCAGGGGCTCAGGTGGGCCGAGGAAGGACTTTGCATGACGGAGGATTCTTGGCGACTGGCTTTAGAGGCCAGGTTGGAAATGTGACTTTCCCAGCAAAGATCATGGCAGATAATAAGACCCAGAACCTTGAATGAAAGGACTTCTTCCAGAGAATTGTTGAGAAAGTCTATGGGGTAGTTTTCTGAACGGTCCTTACGGAAAGACACTGTGAGAGTATGAGATTTGTCAGATTGAAAGACAGGTTCCACGTGTTGGACCAATTTGTTATTTTATCCAGATCTGCAGAGAGTGAAGAAGCTGCTGCTTGCCAGTCTGAGGGATGACAGATAGTACGGCAGAGGGTGGAGTCATCAGCAAAGAGATAAAGAGGATGAAGCCAACAACAGGGATTATTAAGGGTACAGTTTGGGAAAATTTTAAAGTTGAAGTCCCTAACCATATTTTCCCCATTACCCACTAAGCTTTGTGGATTTTCAAGAACCTAACCCCGAGAATGGCAAAGCCCTCCTATATATACTTGAACACTATGTGGGGTATTGTGTTCTATGAACTCCCTAGTTTGTGAATGAAATGGAAGACCAAGAAGGAACCCGAAGAAGTAAAGAGGAAAATGGAGTCATCAGGAGGAACCTTGATAGGTTCTGTGATCTATGCTGTGCATCATGCGATGTCTTGCTTGACACCTTTCCGATCTCGAGGAAAAGTGTTTTTTTTTCGGTTTAATGTGCCATCTATAAAAGTTCACAAGTGCGAAATGTGGTGTTCTATTCTAAGTAAAATCCACATTTCACATTAAAATTGGGGCATCATCCTCCACACATGATGACATCAGCAGGAAGTACCTCAAACCATTTATTTGGTCCCTACTGTTTTGATGAACTGGTACACAGCACAGCTTACAAGCATATATTAGGAAACTGGCTGGTACCACAACTTGTTAGTGTGAGAATAGCTAAAAGTGTCTGGTTTCAACAAGACGACACACTTGCTCATTTTGTATTGCATGTTCGGGACTATCTCAATGAAACATTCCCTCAACAATGGATTGGACACGGATCACCAACATCACCAGCTACCTCTGTCGAGCTCTATGACTGGATCTACGACTCCAGACAACTATGTGGGGCTTCATCAAGGAGGAAGTGTCGACAAACCGGTACAGCATGTTTGAAGAATTGCACCCTGCAGTTGTGGCCTCTTTCGCACAGGTGACTCCAAAAGATGTTTAAGAGGACTTGGCGATGAATTCATTCATGCAAGGAGAATCATGGAGTGCATCCAGATACAATGACTGATTAATTATTGTAAATACCGTACTACACAATAAAAGCATATTAAAGGAGTTTCAGAAGGAATGCTTTATTGGGGAGGGGTAAAGCGACTTTCAGACCACCGTGTACAAAGACCCGACATTGTTATTTTTTTAATCTCCTCATAATCAACTTATTGGCGCTTGATGAAAAGGTGGTAAGCTAAGAGTGCCAAAGTAGTACAGATAAAAGGCTGCTCTCCAGTCCAAACTGCCATTGACCTTAAACCACTTGTGGAAGCTAAATCATTGGGGTCATTATTTTGGTCTTCAGCTCTCACTGCAGTCATCATACACCATTTTAAAGCCATTTTCCCTGAGCAGGGGTCAGCTTTTTGCAGGCTCCAATCATGGTACTCTTTCTTGTGGCAATGTTTTTACGGCCGCCAACCTGACGCCAACCCTTGAGTCACCTTCGACCCTCCAGGGATAATTACCAGTATACTGGTGCTCATTTCGCTGACCTCGGAAGGATGACAGGCTAAGTCAACCCCCCTGATGTTAATTCAGTGGCCAGCGGGGCTCGAACTCAGGACCCTGAGGATCCCAAGCCACCACTCTAACACTAAGCCAACATCAGGCTACCAGCTCTCACTGCAGTGACGGCGATTATTTACATTGGAGCATTGGAGCTTGTACATACTGCATCACATGTAGGAAAACAAGGCATTAGTAGACATTCAGTGTTTTTATTGGTTCAGGTCAGGTAATGGGAGCATGTGCCAGAACAAAGCGCGTCGCTGCGTCCACTTCCCGCGGTACTCTCCAGGGGCCTCCGTCTGGCCATCCCCAGGCAGATGCCAGGCCCATCCCCATCTCCTGAGATGAAATGGTCAACCTGCTGCAACCACGAGGCACGTGGTCGGCCCACTGGCCTCCTCCCACTCATGAGACTCCCGTCGCTGAGGAGAATCTGGTGAGTCAGGATCAGCGTCAGTAAAACGAGCCACATGTCCATACAGCCGCAATGACGCTCACGTGACTATGCAGGTAACAATCTCATCAGAGTCTCTCTCAGCAAACCGCTCGTTGGACACAAAATCCGACCAGCGATAGCCAAGGATTCCCGAAGAGGATCTGGTACCAAAGAGAATTAAGTCTCCGTCTCAGATTCCTTGGTCAGAGTCCAAGTCTCGCATCCATAGAGCAAGACTGGAAGTACCAAGGACCTGAAGAATCGGACTTTCGTCCTCCCGCACAGGTACCGCAGGCCACAACACCCATGATCCAGTAATCCATGACTCCCAGGCCGACCCAGACGTCTATTGACCTCTGACTCCACAGCCAGCAGAGACATGAATATCACTGCCAAGGTAAGTGAATCTCTCCACGACCTCAACATCCTCACACAAACAGACACAGACAGGACACAGCATCCAAGATGTCACCGAAGCCTGGATCTTTAGTTTGACCAAGAAACCATAATCCCAGTGGCTCCGACTCCTCATTCAGCACCTCGAGGGCCCCCAAAGGATATCTAAAGTCTCCGCAAAGATGACTGCATCATCTGCAAAATCAAGGTCCGAGATCTTTGACATTCCAAACGATGCACCGCAGCTTGATCTCTCCGACATCCTCCTAAAATCCAGTCCATACAAGTGCTGAAAAGTGTGGGGGCCAGTAACACCCCTGACGAACTCCAGTAACAACTGGAAATAAGTCAGAGATGGTACACCACACTTCACAGCACTCTCAGTACCAGAGTAGAGTTCAGACATCAGATTCGTTTTTGGTGGCACCCACGGAAGACCAAGAATCCTCCAGAGGACATCCTGATTCAATGAATCGAACGCTTTACAGAGATCAACATAGGCTGCAAGCAGCCCCTGCCGAAACTCTCGTCTGCGTTCGGTGAGGACACGAAGAGCAAGGATACGGTCAATCGTTGACCCTCTTGGGTGTAAAGCCTGACTGCTCTGGAGCGGTGCTCAAGCAGATGGTGGCGACCCTATCAAGAATTATCCGAGCAAAGACCTTGCCCGGCACTGAGAGAGGCATCAACCCCTCGGTAGTTGTTGCAGTCTTGGCGATCACCCTTCCCTTTCCAGAGAGGAACAACAAGGCCCCTCTTCAATCAGTTGGGATGATGCCTGTGTTCCAGGCAGAGCACAAAACTGCATGCAACGACACGAGTGCAGCTTTTCCAGCCTTGAGAAGTTCAGCATGGATGCCACAGACCCTGGAGCTTTGCCCCATTTCAACTGGTTCACCGCAGCCCGTGTTTCCACAAGCGAAGTTGGACCACAGTTGATTCGAGGGTCAGCAACAGAGATTGTAACACCCTTGACGTCCAACTCGACAGCTGGGGGATCAGCCTGGTACTAACCGCTCAAAGTAACCGGCCCAGCGGGGCCTTCAACTTCAGACTCTCTGTCAAGAGCCTACCACTCTCTGCTCTAACTGCAGTGCTCCGAGGGATGGGCTTGGATGAACGCAATGCGTGAATTCCCCTATAAGCGGGACGAGAATCACCTGTCCATAGGTGATGCTCTACCCCCTCACAGATTCCTCGCACATAGGCCTCCTTGTCCACCCTCAGTGCACGTACAGTTTTACGCCTCAGCTCCCTGAACAGCTCAGCTCTGCCATTCAGCCTGGCCCTGCGACTCTGGTCAATGGTATCCAGTGTCCCTTGAGAGACAAAATTCTTCTTTGCCCTGTGGTGAGTTCCAAGACATCCACCGGCAACATCAAAGACGGTGGTCTTGAAGGCATCCACAACTTTCAGGACCCCCCCAAAGCACCCAGACCCCCCAAGTGTCCACTCAGCCTGTTCGCAAACTCCTCAGCTACTCTCTCATCCCTGAGCTTGCCAACATCCAGCCTAGGCTGGGATGGTACCATTCTCCAGGATTTAAGGTGCAGCTTTAGAGTTGCTACAACAAGCCGGTGGTCAGTATTGGGAACTGAACCATCCGGTAGACCCTGCAGTTCTGGATCATCCTCCAACGACCATCAATGAGGACATGGTCAATCTCCTTTGCCAACACCGCCGCGTTGGAATAACAAGTCCAGCGATGAGCTTGTGGCGCTGAAACCATGAACAGCCACCCTAAGTCTATGACTTTCTTGCAAAGTCAAGGAACTTAGTGCTATTCTGGTTCATAGTTCCTGACCCATGGGGACCAACACACACACCTCATAACCATCCCTATCATTTCCAGTCGATGCTTGAATCCCCCAAGACTAGAAGTTGTATCTCGTCTGGGGCAACTGATCAACCACAGACTCGAGCGTGGCGTAGGAATGCATCCTTCACGGTGAGATCACTCGCCTCAGTCGGAAGCATAAACAGAGACCAGGGAAATGACACCTAAGGAGTGATGAATCCTTAATCTCATAATAGCTCGTTGACCGGTGTTACCTCAATTATCATTGCGGTCAGCTTATTGGACACAGCTAACAGCAACTTCCTTGGGTATGGTAACCATCCAGAGCGACAGACCAATAGTAGTGTACAACCCCCATTATCTCGCCGCAATCCGGTCTCCGACCTCAGAGAGAGCTGCATCCCGATGTCAAACGCTTGAGCTCAAGATAACAGAGACAGGTGATCATCCTCTCTTAGGGATAGGACATTCCAGGCACCCACCCGAAGGGACCGCCTCAGGTTAACCCAAGGAGACCGCCGTCTGGTGGACGACACCTCAGCACCACTCCGACACACTCTCCTGCAATCTGACCCAGGAGGTTACCCCGTGGTTCCCTCCTATCATCAAAGATTGGGGGTCCCGATGCTTTGCCCCAATCCGTCATCCGGTGAGCTCCCGCAAGGAAGCTGCACAGGAGTTACTCCCAAGGAGTGGTTTCAATTTTTTTGCGTTTTGTGTTTTGCGGAATGAAGGTTTTACAGTGGCCGGAGTGCAAATCTGCCTACCAACCTCCTAATAAAAAGTACCCAACTGCAGGAGACGTCTGGCAGACACAGTTGGGCACTAGATATGGATGGCCGTTGGCTCACAAGGAGCTCTCCGCCCTTTGACAGTTTTTGTTTTTAATCCTGCTGGGTGTCCATATCCAATCACCACTCCTCACCAAGAAAACCTGGTGGGGGATGACGGTTGTAAGTCGCGACAACCCGACCATGAACAGGTTAGTACAGGTTTACATGGTACCTGTAGCAGTCACAGATCTAACCTGACCTGACACATATTATTGGTTCACGAGTCAGTAAGTGACACTATAATTCCGTTATGGGTGTGTGTCTGTCTGCGTCTGTCTCTCCGAGCATAGCTCCGTGGGTTTTGATCCGATCCTGATAAAATTTGGGTGGGAGGTTACATCATGATCTAAGTGTGTTTTCCTGAGAATGGGCGTGCTGCGCCCATTATGGGCGGAGCCACGCCCAAAAAACGTGTTTTAGGGGTAGCCGGTTTCAAGGTACATCTTCTCCGAGGGGGTTTGTCGAATCTGGCAGACGTTCGGTATTTGATTAGCCAATGGCACCTGCATAGCCCACGGAGCTCGATTTTTCATTTTTGTCCCAAGGTCAAGGTCACAAGGTCACGAACTTAGAAAATTGTCAAAAAAAATCAAAAATGGGCAATCGAGCTCTTGGGTTTTCAAACTGTTTCGAATGAAAGTTGGTATGCAGTAGTGTTTCTTAGTACTACAACTTTCATCATTTTACGTTTTTCCGGATTCCCGCCATAAAAAATAAAAAAGGCGAACTACGTTAGGATTTCAACAATTCGTGGTCGATTTGTATGGCTCTTCGAGTACTACAACTTTCATCATATTACGTTTTTTCCCGATTCCCACAGTTTGCCCGTGGCGCCCCTCGAAGGTCAAAAAATAAAAAATGCGAACTATGTACTTGCTCGTGAACCATCGCCGTATCCAGACTTGTTTAAATTACAAGGAACGAGTAAAGAACGAACATATGTGTTACATGGGATTTTAGTCTGGGATCAAGCATGGCACCCCATGTTAGTTGACAATGTTCCCCCTGGTGAAGGATTCTGTGCCAAATGAAACACGAGTTCTACCCCAACTCATGATTTACTCTGCATCACCTGCGATGGCACGAGAATGATACAAACTGCTCAGGTTATCAAATATATTTTCCTTCATTATCCTGATTTCTCTGTACAATTGATTTTACCCGATTAAAGTTGTTTTATTTCTTCATTTTGCAGCAGCATCCGAAATTGAGTGTGAGGGTTATTAGCCACTGCCTTTGTTTTTCATATTAACCAAAAAGGCTTCACAACTGATTATTAAACAGCATTTCCAAATGACCAAACACTGTCCGTGTTACATGAGAAAAAGAAAAAGGGTTAGAAAACAATCAAAATTAACTTACCTTTGCTTTCTTAGGGTAACACGACACTGCCACTCCAGTAACTACCAGTAATATCCAAAAGTGACCCACCAATGATCCAACCAGAAAATACTTTTTGTGTTTTCTTCTGAACCTGCAAAGTGAACCCCCGTTGTAACAATCATTTTCACAGATAAATGTTAAACTGTTTGCAGTATTTAGAAACGTTTTAGTTTATAACAAATTTTTGACCATTTTGAAGGGGTTATTAATTATTTCTTTTTCACCAGTGTTTCCCTCCAATTCCCATGAAACTCCAATCTTGGAATACTGACCAGTCCGAAGGGACACAAAATGTGATTTTCCTCGAAAATGATTATTGTTGAAAATACAATGAAAATATTAGATTTTTTTTTTTAAATATTGTCAAGGCTCGTATGAGAATCACACACAATGCACACAGGGGGGCAGGAGAGGGAAGGACAAAACAGTGGGGAACAGAGAACATTAGGAGATCTGTGGAAGGGAGAGGGATGGGCGGGGAACATGGGAATACAAGATGGACATTACAGGATGTTCAGGAAGGAAAGCAGGGATTCGAAGGAGGTGGTTTGGGGTGGTAACAGGGAAGAAAGATTCGAGATTTTGGGATCGGGGAAGATAGGAGTGGGTGGTAAACAACCTGTTTTGAAGGCCTGGAGGAAGAATGGATTGAAGAGAGTGTGGGAGTTTAATTTATCATTTTTAGATCCTCGTGGAGGATCTCTCAGTCTTACTCACGTTGTTTGTTCTTGTGGACTTTTTTTTTCACAGCCTACAGTTTTCATCCAAACTTCCTGAAACTTGGCATGTATATGTAAAATACCTGCACAGACAGTAACCATCTCCGATTTTGAAATTCCTCCTAGAAAAAAAGTTATGACGTCAAAATATCTCCGCTAATGGAAATCGCCGAAAAGAATTATTCCGAAACTAGGCAAAGCTTTTGAATTCTGTTTGCGGGAATCAACAGGGCATTAGCAGAGATGAATTACCACACATATGATACATCACTTGATGTCATATCAATTTTTATGACGTCATTCCTATTTTTGTTTCACAACCCAGAGTTTTCATCGGATCTCGTGAAACTTGCCATGTATATGCAGAAAGCCCACGCGCAGGCAGTAACCATCTCCGATTTTGAAATTCTTCCTAGAAAAAAAGTTGTAACATAATATTGCGCTAATGGAAATCGCCTCTACCATTATCTCCGAAACTGGGCAAGCTGTTTGATTGTGTTTGCGGGAATCAAGCCGGGCATTAGCACCAGATAATTTATCGCAACCTGATACATCACAATGACGTCATATTCGTTTTATGACGTCATCATTAAGAGGATGAGGATCTTAGCTCATTTGAGCTTGTTATTTCATTTATTCATATTTATAGATTTGTAATTATTTCAACTTTTTATCATTTATTCAGTCTTTGATACAGTATTGCCATTCTTGATGTTCTTTGATATTGCAGAAAGTAAAAGAAGGAAAGATTGAAATGGGTTCAACGATAATATTCACAATATTTATTTCAGGCCTTGCAGCAAGCAGGTTTGACTTCAGGTTCGACTAGAATGCTGAGGTGACCGGAGTCTGCAGTGAGTGAGTGAGTACGCATCGTTAACCATTTTGTACCAATCAAATGTTAACCTCATTCTCATTAATGCCTTTGTATTTGAAACTTTGCAGATACTGAATAAGCAAGTGTTGAGATGAGATTGGTCTTTCCGCTATCATTGGGAAGATTATCAATATGTAAAGTATTGCATTTATCATCATTTTAATCTTTACACAAGTTTGGAGAATAACTTGAGTTGAAATGCAATTGTGGTTGAAACATCTAAACCTTGTCGTGTAACAAATAATTGATGAGAAAATGCTTATTTACATTTAGTTTTGTAAGTAGTGAAATACAATGATTATATCAGACGTGATTGAAAACCAGCAAATTTCATTATAAATATCGTTGAGTAAATCGTTAAATATCGTGGATTATTCAAGGAAATAAATATGGCAGGTTTACATTTGTGGATGAAGTTTTGATAAAATATTAATTTTAACTCAGAGTTCCATCGTGTGCTGCCTTTTTATTTGGCTGCTGGTTGCATCATCGGTTGGGGGCGCAGCTATGCCGCTGATGCAATGCCCCTATTACCAGTACACTGGTGCTCATTTCACCGACCTTGGAAGGATGACAGGCTGAGTCAACCCCTTGGTGTTAATTCAGTGGCAAACGCCCAACGGGGCTCGAACTCAAGAGACTCGGATCCCAAGCCACCACCCTAACTGCCAACACCAGGCTAACTCAGTGTGATGAGATAATGAATTCTTAACCCTCACTATGTCCCTCTCTAACCCACACGACAGGTACAAGATAAACATGGACACTTACCCATGTATAGGACTGTAACTGCAGAACCTTGGATGCAGTGAAGGTTGTTCACCTTGCAGGTATAATGACCATAATCATCAGGTTTCACAGATTGGAATGTTATTGAAAATGTACCATTAGGTACTTCAGACACGGATATGCTCACACCGTCCTTGTAATGTTCTCCTATTTTAGAAAAACGAGCAATTGAGCTTTTGTTTGAGTCTTTGAAGCACTCTATAGAAAATGCTGGGAAATCAATTGAAATTTTAACTTCATGTGAACCCGAAGAGAAGTTACAGGTGAAGGTAGATTCTTCACCAGGTGAAGCCTCAATGGACTTGGGACACTGAACAAACAGTTTAGCTGAAAAACACACAAACGATACGATTTGATTAACATTAACTCGTAGGTAAAACA
This sequence comes from Eptatretus atami, assembly GCA_035128595.1. Lineage (NCBI taxonomy): Eukaryota > Metazoa > Chordata > Myxini > Myxiniformes > Myxinidae > Eptatretus > Eptatretus atami. The sequence continues at coordinate 26,834,857 of CM068967.1, forward strand.
TCTTACATGCAATCATGGAACTATATCCTCCTGATGATACTATCACTCAGTAATCCTCAAGTAGGATTGAAAGAACCTTTAATAACTGATTTAACTAAAACGATGACATTCACTTTGCAAGACTGCAAGCTCATTGTGATGTTACATTTTCCTTTCTGTTCAAAAACTACAACATTAATAAAACATTTTTATTTTTCCCATTCTGTATACCTACCTGTTTTATTTAACATTATCAAACTCCAGAAACATCTGAACATGCACTCATTCTACACACAAAAGCTTACCTGGGTCTCAGTACAAGTCATAAAAATATTTGTACACAAGAAATCTTCACAATACTGTAGCAAAATGAACAAAGACATTTGGACAGTCTGATTTATCTCTTTGAAGACTTGTACCTTCAAGCTTGGTCCACAGCCCAACTGGATTTGTAACACACTTCAATAACAAACATCAAAATTCCCTTTCACCTCATTCTATCAATCCACACCAGCAGTTTTCCTCGTGATCCTGAACACACACTCAGGGGAAAAGAGTGATTGGGACACAAGTTGATGACAAAGTCTCGCTGGAACTTGTACAGTCTTGTTCTCGTTCTGGAGCTCAACCATTGTTGTCATACAACTCCCCCTACCTAACTCCTTTAATCGACCATTATTATATTTATATACTCATAATAAATAATAATAATAATAACAATAATAATAAAAATCCCTTGCAAAGAAATTCATAACAGGAGGAGGCCTCTAACCCCATTAAGCCTGCACAATGGTTGCTCATTCACGTCCTTCCTCTAAATGCTGTGCGTGAAGCAAAGAAGCAGCATGTTCCATTTTTACGTAAGCTGGCCGAGGGTGTGTTTTCACCCGTCAAAAAGTTGTGGATGGATTCGTACAAAATTTGTTGAACAGGTTGGGTGTGTGAAAAGGACGAATTAATTGACTTAGGTGAAGATCTGGATTCAGGTACTATAATTTTTTTTTTAATCGATTCATGCGATGAGAGAGGAGGCCAAAAACGTATGTAGCACAATATCTCAAAACGTTGTGGATGAGTTATGACAAAACTAGGTGACGAGTTTCTGACAAGAACAAACTGATCAGATTTTTGGTTCAGGTCCGGATAACAATCCAACTTATAGTGGGTAAGCCTGGCATTGGCTTAACGGTTGAGGTAGATGGCTTGAGATCTTCGAGTTGAGTTGAGCCCTGTCTCACCATTGAAATAACACCAGGTGGGTGACTCAACCTGCCATCCTTCCAGGTTGGCAGAATATAATCTTCCAAGTGTTTAAACAGTTTGTGATTTCTTTTTCAAGGTCTGAAGAGTGGGAAGAGGCTGCAACCTGCCTGTTTGAAGAATGAGAAAAGAGGCTGCAGCCTGCCTGTTTGAAGAATGAGGGATATCAAAGCACAGGGTAGAATTATCAGCAAATAGATAAAGAGGATTTTCCAGAAAGTCAGAGATATCATTGATGAAGATCAGGAATAGGACTGGGCCCAGAACACTGCTTTGAGGCACTCCAGCCTTGACAGGGAGAGTTGATGAAAGGATTCTGTTGAGTGACACACGTTGGCTATGAGAGTAGAGAAAGTCAGTAAGCCATGTGTGGAGTTGTCCTGAGATGCAATAGGCAGAGAGTTTGGAGAGCAAGGTAAGATGCCAGACTATATCAAAAGAAAAACGTTTGAATAAGGTTCAGGCAGGAATTTGTAATTTGTTCAGAGTGCCAGCGATAACTCGCCGACTCTTCACGAAGGACACCGTAGGATCTTTAACATCCACCAACTAATGCCGGCAGATGGGACGCCAAGTTTAACGTCCTACAGTGGGACAGCACACACACACACTGATGAATCACCTTGCCTGTGAAATACCAGGATGAAAATTCATGGTTGGGTCGGGATTGCTCAAAATAAACTCACATTAATTAAATCGACCATGTTATTAATTTAATTACACAAGGTTGGACACAGCTAGTCTCAGGATAATAGCTCTGTCTTGACGGAAAACCCAACTGGCACAAAAATGATCTTCAAGGAGGGGGGATGTAACACTGCAGGTTGAAAACATCACTATAGTAAGAGGAAAATATGGATTTCATAACAACACAAGCAGGAGCTTCTGATACATCCATCATGGTGCTCAGTACCTGGGAACATTGTGGGTTTTTCATCAACTTAAACAACAAATCGGATCAAAATTCCTATAAATTGTACAAATTAATTCAATAATTATAATTTAAAAAACCCACTTCGATTAAACACTGGCTTGAGGATCAGGGATAGATAGAGCACGTATATATAAGAAAACACAATAATATCATCTCACTCTGAACAAATAAAAAAAAATTAAACAAAAACCTAAATTTACAATACAAAGGGGGAAGATAAATAAACAGAGTGTGACAAAAGGGAGGATTTAAACTTACAGTTCAAAACAATTGTATCGCTCTGAGTTTCTCCGTTGTATGTAACAATACATGTTAACATGTCCACACGAGTCACATTGGTGAGAATCAACGTTGCATCTCCATTTCTCAGGCTTTGTTCACTCATCATTACTCGTCCTTTGTAAGAAGAACTTGGTTCAATCTTCAAATTTTTATAGGTGAGGATTGTGGCACCATTTATCCATTCCACCTCCAGCTTGGTGAGATCAATTGGTCTGGAATTATTATCCAAGGTGAAGGTGCAGGGAAGAGGAACATCCTCACCATCCACAAATCCCATTTCACGTGGAACCATGACCTTCAAGGACTCTGAAACAAGGAGACGGAGGAGTTTGTGATTGGAGGGAGCGCTAGTTTGATTATTCAGATTATCTATCGAAAAGTCGGTGAACTTCTAATGCAGGGATCGCCTGGACACTCTATTGGCTCAATACAACATAAATCCTCAAAGAAAATCTCCCAAGATAAAAGTTATAAACCTATAAATTACCGACTCGTCATCTGCGGAGAATTCTCCATCCAATAGCACTCGTTAAACTTAAGGACATCATCGCTGAACTAGAAAAATGAGACCCAAAAGTGACCGTTTGTCATTGTTATTTTTACTAGAATGAAAGAGATGTCGCTTCCAGAGAAAATAAATAAAAATAAACTTTCACCCTTTAAAAATCATGCGAATAAATTATTGAAATATCAGACCTGCTTTTTTGTTCATATCCTTTTCTCACCTGTGTTGCAAGTAGAACAACCTGCTTTGTGATGCTTAAAAAGGTGGTGTATAATCAAAAATTCCCTTTTGATAGGGATGATATGAATAAAATGTAAATGTTGACAAAAAAACCCAGAAGCATTGAATATAGCTAGCGTTCTGGAGGGCTCACTTGGCTGCTCCTGGATGGCTTTGAGGGTTGTGGAGTAGTGAGTGAAAGCCGCATCCTCTCCAGGTTCCTCCTGATGACTCCATCTTTGCTCTTTACTTCTTCAGGTTCCTTCTTGGTCTTCCGTTTGATACTTAAGAATCGCTGTATACATTGCTAATCGCTTGCCAAGCCAGCCGTTCAACTGACGTTTGTAAGCCATGGCGATCGTCCCAAGCGGTGCAATTGACTTTTGTTTTTTTATCACAGCTGACGTCGTTTTGTAAAATAAAATTACAAATTGACAATCAAGACAATGTTGAAGTCATAAGTTAATCAGGTAAATTCTTCAACCGTTTTTTTGGAGTCCTTGCTTGAGTGCATAAGCCACTTGGTGAGCGCTCTACAAGCTTCTTGGTTTGAACCATCTGTTTTTAAATTTCCTTTTATAAGTTGTTGTTGTTGTTCGTCTTTCGGCTGCTCCCGTTAGTGGTCGCCACAGCAGATCACCCGTTATGATCCGCATACTGATTTGGCATAGGTTTTATGCCGGATGCCCTTCCTGACGCAACCCGGTCACCTCTTACGACACAGGATAAGGATTGGGTTTCGCCATGACTCCGGGCTGCCCTACACCCTCTCATAGCGCGGCCCAGTGCGGAGCTCCCATCCTCAAGTGATCCTCCAACCCAAGCCTCCGAGTAGCCGAATTACAGGCGCACGCCACTACGCCCGGTCAAATTTCCTTTTACAAGACGGACTCTATATGACGGACTATACTGCATATATTTCAAAGTATTAAAGAGGAGGGGATTGATGTGTCGGATCTACCGAACATTTTCAACCATTTGAACTAGAAGCATTCCCAACTCTGCAAGGCAGTTCTGAGATTTTAAAAAGAGAGTGGGAAATCCATATAGTATTATAGATTATCTCAAGGCTCCTTAGGTCACGCTGTTATTTCTGGGCACATGGCATATGTAGAGCCTCTTGGCTCTGAAAACGCCATAGAGAGACAGACACAGAGAGAAACAGGCAGAGAGAGAGAGAGAGAGAGAGAGAGAG
>CM068967.1:26839652-26852553 GCA_035128595.1 Eptatretus atami
TTAGAGGCCACGACCAGCCCAGACCTCTCAAGCCACGACGATGACGATGACAGGAGCGCTCTCAGACCACCAAGGCCACGACGATGACGAATGACAGGAGCGCTCTCAGACCACCAAGGCCACGACGATGACGACAGGATCGCTCTCAGACCCCAAGGCCACGACGAAGATGACAACAGGAGTGCTCTCAGACCACCAAGGCAACGACGATGACAATCTTCCTTTTTATGCGCTCCGTACGTGCGTCGACCCCCCCCCCATCGGCGCGTGGGGAAATCCAGTGCATTTGGTGGGGGTTGACCTTGTTTTCTGCAGACCCGCCCCAGGTTTCCAGATTCGCAACAGTATTACTTGTTGTATGTGCAGATGTTAACTGCATACTGTACCACAGGTGACCACACACACACACACACACACACACCACACACACACTCTTTAGTTGTATTTTCTTTTGACCGTGAATTAACATTGTAATGTAGCATGGGTGGCACACGTGACTGAACTATGAGCGTAATACCTTAGCATTCATTTCACCTTCCCACGTCACTCACCCGGCACTGCACGTCACAAAATGACATGTGAACATTGTGGGGTCGCACTGTTAGTCTCTCTCTCTGTCTCTTCTCCTCTCTCTTCCTCTCTCTTCTCTCTCTCCTCTCTCTCTCTCTCTCTCTCTCTCTCTCCATCCGTGGGCCTTTCTTCTAAGTAGTAAACTGTTAAGTGCTTTTGCCTTGTACATTATTTGCATTTCATTTATATTAGTCGGGATAATTCTGCCTCTTACGTGCTCCCCTACTTCCCCCCATTATTGTTGAATAAATATCCCGATTGTTGAATGTATCAGCTCGTTTTGTGTTTCTTTCATTGGTTCGACATTAGTGTCGTAATATGTTCCATTTTCGGTCCGGCCAGGTTTTGTAACTCCGCTCGGTTACATCCGATCTGAGTCGGCGGATTAGCGACTCGTATCGACAAAGTCGCCGAGGGTGAATTTCCCCGGTAGATTTCCCGCGTGGATACTTAGGTATATAGAAATTTGGCTATTCACCCTATTCCATGCGGGTGACCTGTTGGCGAGTTCGGTCCGATAGAGGACCCATCGGCTCCGGAGTTATCCGGGGGACGACCTATAGATTCCGTGCGATCGGTCGGGTCGACTCCGCAGCTCCATCTGGTGGTCGTGCTCGTGGCCGATACCCAGCCCCGCAACAATACATCCTATTCTCCTTGGTCATAACTGGTCGATGGATCAAGCAACAAAGTGCAGACCCCATGATTCCTTGCATTGGTTCCCCTTTTTGTGCGATCTGCTTTAATTTAGGATGTTATTTCATTTCATTAGGAGCTTGTAGCGGTGTTATCTTATATATATAAAAGCGAATGAAACGTTGTTTGTTTGTTTGTGACACTTCTCCTCCTCTGAGCTCCCAAGGTTAATTGCGATTAAACTTTATGGGATAACATTTTTTACTATGATACACCTTTACTAGGGTTTTTTAACAGTCATTTTCTCACAATTCATAACTCATAAACACACGAGCCACCACCTGTCGCGGGGAAGGTGTGGGAGGAGGGACCCGCAATGCCGGGTACCTTTGCTGGTAAGGAATAAACCATTAGTGGAATTATTTACACCGACACACATCCGATGGGCTTGTTAGTTTCAGAACATTCCTCAACCCAGAGACTTTTATATTCCCCAGAAGTTATAACCTCTTAATGTGTATAAACCATTATCCCACAACATGGGTTTAACATTCATGAGGCATAAAGCTAACATTTTGTTTTGGAAATAAAAAGGATCATTGGGATCAAAGCAAACCTTTCACCATCCTGGGTTTGGACGATCAAAATAAAATTAACATTGATGAGGATTCAACAACTTCAGAACTCACCAGTGGGGGTTAAAAAGAAGCTAAACAAGAGGATCACCGAAACAACTTGAATAAATGAACTCTTCATCAGCTTGAACATCATGAGGTTCAGTTCCTGATTTCTTAATCCCGCAGAAAACATCATGAGATCTGTTGAGATTCTCATTGAGAAGAGATCTGAAAAATATTCAAAAACACAAGAAATTTATTAAATCATAAATATACAAAAGAACACTGGATGAGTTGATCATGGATTGCATTATATTGTTACGAATTCGCGCCCGCCCAGCGTGCGAACGACCGCTTTTCACTAATAGCTAGTCCGCACGCCCACCGACGAGCAATTCAGTCGGACTTCCTGAAACAAAGCCAGAAACCAGTCACGGTGGTTCTTAACCCCACCACGGCCTAGTCCGATATTCTACCCGCGCGCGACAGGGTCAATCGCCGAATATCGATATACCTAAGTATTGCGCGGGTAATCCGAGCGAGAACCGTACCTCGGCGAAGGCCTGTTGGACACGAACCGCTGAGCGGTTCGTTCCGTTCTGGGATAACCGAGCGGGTATTATCGCAGACCTCGCCGACCCGATTCTATTATCGGTATTCAAAAACCAACTAGTATTCTCGAAAAAACGATATGGCACTTCAATGGGGAAAATGACCACGAACGAACGGTACATTTAAACAAGCACATTTATTTACACTATACAAACAATGCAGGTATTAAACAAGCACGATAACACAAACAAGGAATTCAAAACACGCATGCGGTTGATTTGCGGAGACTGCGGATGGACAAAGACACGAGCAAGGCGAAAACACTACAACCGACTATTGTTTACCATGTACATGTACTTAACAACAGTTCTACTTCACGGACATGCGCGCACAACATTCATTTAAAGAAAAAGCACGAAAAGACCCCTCACAGACAAGGAGTCGACTGGACAGTGGCCTATAAGTGGGCTTTGGTGACCGAAAGGGCCCCACGAGACCGTTGAAGGTTACCTGCACCCTCGTGGTGCCTTGATTGGGCGAGTCGCGACGTCCCGTCCCCACGACAGCTGGCGTAGCCACGGTTGAGCTCGGGCCTTCCGCGTGGCAGGCGAGCTCTCTCTGGCTCTCCCCACACGCACGCGCAGGTTCGCGCGATACAGCAGGGCTGCGCCTCCAGCCCGCGTCTCCTTCGCGACGCCCGGACCTCCACCGACTGGCTGTTCCAAGCTCCCGACTCGGACACGAGCCCAGACCTCCACGCAGCTCCTTGGCTTCTCCAGACTCTCCGAACCCCGACAGACTCTCTCGACTGACCGCGAACTGGCGCTCCGCTCGCCCTTATATCGGGTCCGTGAGGCGAGATCTGACCTTCGATCCCCAACCTCTGACCTCCGACCTCTGCGCGGAAAGCGGACGTTGTGGAAATCATCGGTGCTGGACGGCAAGAGAACCCTTGCCTCCGACCTCTGACCTCTGTACGCAAAGCGGACGTTGTGGAAATCATCGGCGCTGCACGGCGAGAGAACCCTTGCCTCCGACCTCTGACCTCTGTGCGCAAAGCGGACGTTGTGGAAATCATCGGAGCTGCACGACGAGAGAGCCCTTGCCTCTGCCTGCAGCAATGCCGTTTGATCGGATCTCGCCGCTGCTGGCACAAAGATGGCATCGTTTCGGAGACGAAGGTGAGGCGATGTTTGTGGTGCGGAGATGTTGACGGTTGCTGGCGAAGTGGTGAGTGAGATGGCGTGGTTTGAGAGCAGGTGTGGTTTTGGTGGTGGAATAGGCGTTGGTCCTGAAGCGTGTTGAGAGGCGATGTTGTGGTTGTGGTGTTGTGTGAAGCGGTTGATGAGAGCGATGTGGCTGGGGTTTGTTGCCGGAGTGTTGAGAAGAGATGGTTGGTTTGGTGATGGTGGTTTGTCCAAAAGTAACGATAGCAAGAATACGGCTAACTCAAAGATCACAGGCCGGGGTACACGAATAAATTCCCATTAAACAACGTGGGAAATCTAACTGAACATAGACTTAATTGGCATAACTGAACTAAGGACTATAATGGTGTTACTGCAAATCGCCCAGCCGTAACAATATATTATATCATGTATATAGATTATATTATATATATATTTATAATAGTTAATATGCCATCATGAGAAGTGTCCTGTTTGTTGTTTTGACTCTGAAATGCATTTCTAAACCATCCATGCCATCAATTGGGACCATTCTCTGCAAAAGCGTTGTGCGCCTGCAGCAGCTCCTTGGCTAGTGATCACAATCTTGGACGGTCGCCATTCTCGCCACAGGTAATACCAGCAGCTGACACTCATTTTGCCGTACTCTCTGAAGGATGGACAGGAGAGTCACACGCCTACCTATCAATCACAGCATTGGGATTTGAGCTCAGGATCCTAGGACCGCAAGACACCTCCTAACATTCCTGAACCACGAATGAAGAGTTGTAAATTGGTGGTTATACTACCGGTTTGCATGAGGAAAATAGGACCCCATGTCTCCATGTAAGCAGTACATTATATCGCACTTGTGAAAAGCAGAGTATGACAAATTATATTCGCACAGCCTGGTGTTTGCTTTGTGGATTGGGTGCTGGCTTTGGATCCTAGGTCCTGGAGTTCTTGGCCCCGTTTTAGCACTGAATTAACACCAAGTGCCTTAGCCGTCAATCCCTTTCGAGGTCGCGAAATGATTACCGAGTGTAAGCTGGGCCCTGGGTATGCCCTCGTGTTAAAATAAGGTGTACCATATCCCCGTGTGTCGTAAAGAGGCGACCTTGGTATGCGCAGAAAGGCATCCGGCCAATAAAACATGCTCAAGAAGGGACCATGATTGCACGGAGCCACGAAAAAGGCTAACACCTGGCCAGTCAGGTGAAAAATGGCTGTAAAAAAGTATATAGCCTGGGAAATTTAACCCCGTACCTTAGAGAAGGTTGTTGATGTGCAATTTGCTGTATTAACTATAAAGAAAAAGACATCGTGTGGCCTGTGTGCCTTTTTCTCAGAAGATGGCAAACGGTCTCCGCAAAAAATTCAGAGGTTCATGCGTGAATGCCGCGAGTTGTTTTAGAGTAAATAACGTTTTTGAAAAGTTGGATTGTTTTAAATCGGTTCATCATGGCCTTCGTGTTTGTCCGCTATGTGAAGTAGGTAATATATGATGTGATCTCCGATCCCCGATTCCTTCGGGTGTGGGGAAGTGGTTTCGGCCAACAAAAAAAAAAATCAAAATTTGATCTTCAAAATGCCACAAGATTAGAACACACTGATAAACTCGGCCCCCTGCTAGTTATTGATGAAAGCTGTGGGGTTGTCAATCTCATTCTGACATTTCTGATGTAAGCATCGAAGCTATCGGGTTTTACGTTGAAGAGCCTATCTTCCACCATCAGCTTTTGAATTCAACAACAAGCACGCACGGGTTATCTTGCTTATAATTGAAGCAAATAAAAGCCACTTAAGTGCGAATGCTGGTTAAACATTGTTTGAAATGATATGTTTGAATTGCCTCTGAAATACAGTGTTTCTATCGGTCTACACGATAATTCACAAGGCCTGTTTTGTCCTCAGTCATAAGTTCATATCGAATCCGTTCACACAGCAAACACGTAATAATTGTTGTTGATGCAACTATTTACAGTTATATAAAATGTGGATTTAAAAAAACAAAAACAATATACATTACTAACATTACCACGTTCATTGATGAATTCATAATTTGGATCTCTCGTGAAGAATACAGTTTTTCCCTAAAAAAAAATCCCCCAAACTTCCTTGAACCATAATCAGCATTCAATAATAAGCTCATTTTTACAACCCGTTGTTTACTGTCAAGGACTACTGAAGGTGGGGGAGAAAAAAAGATGAATTGACTAATGTGGAGGGCGTAAGAGAGATGAGCAAGGAGGGGGTGGAGTGAGGAGGGAGAGGCCTCGATGGTGGGGGAGAGACAAAGGGAGTGGAGAGTGAGGAGGGAGGGAGGTGAGAGGGTGGGAGGGAAGGCAAAGTGCGTGGAGTTGTTGATTTATGATTTTATACTCCCTCACCGAAAAATGCTTCTTGCTGAGAAAACAGTCGACAGTAGCAACAAAATAATGTCTGAAATCCAATGTTTCTAAGCCTGCATACATAAATCGATAACGCCGTGGAGACGAACACGGCCCGGAAAGTCTGGAGCAAACTCCCATCCCGGACAAAAACACTCCAGGACTGTTCGGTAGACAGACATTCGCCTCAGAAATGTCCAGCGATAACTCATCTGGAATACACAATGCCAGGACACGTTGCGGAGACAAACATGCCTCAGTTACATGTCCAGAGAAATCCAAGATAAAACAAGATGAACACTGCCAAACTAAAAGCAGAACATTCCGGAGCCAAGCTGTCCCAAGACAATCCTGGTCCGATCTGAACCAGAAAAACACAAAACCCTGGACCCGTGGAGTTTAAGCATCCGGAGGCAAACAAAAACCGCTCCGTACACGTCGAAAAATCCCCAATCCGGATGCATCCGACTACGCTCCGAAGTCAAAACACTCAACCGGAAAGATACCGGCCCAGACATAATCACCACCCCAAAAGAGAGAGGAAAATGTAGAGAAATGCTCCTGCTGTAGCGGGGTGGAAGCGAGAATGGAAAACAGAGAGTAAAGAGAGAAGAGATCATTGGTGGGGGGAGGGAGTTCGGAAAAGAGAAAAATGATATGCTTTAAACTTAAACAGCGCGCGCATCACACACACACACACACACACAAACCCAACACCACACACACACACACACACACACACACACACACACACAACACACACACACACACACGAACCACCATCACACACTATTAGTGCTTGCGAGATCATCAATTCTTCGGAGTGGAAGATGGAGTCGTGTATTACTGAAAGCATACAACCGCAAAAACCTTGAAGTAAACTTTCACCCTTGTTTGGGGGAATGACAATTAAAAATAACACAAAACGTTTCAGAGAGATGTGCATACACATTTAATCTTTATAAAACAGCTGCCAAACCATGTGTTGGTGCAAAAAAATTGGCTCTGTAATTTTGAAAACAAGTGCATAGGGCAATTGGCTCGGAAATTTGGCAGTTATCAAAATTTCCTTTAAACTCACAAAGAAAACCAATATAACCTTGGTAAATCATGTGCCTCTATCCAAAGACAACAAAAACCTATACACTAAAGGACTGAAAAAAACGGCTCGGAAAGTGCTTAAGCATTCAAGCAAGCACATCCCATATAAAGGGTGAAAGCGAACGCTGTCAGGCTGTGGCTTACATACGCATAGAAGATCCTTTAACTTTACACAAAGCCTGCACTCGAAGCAGTAACCGAAGAGTTTTGGCAGGGCTGCTTGCAGCTTATGTGACCTCTGCAAAGCATTTCGATCAAAAAAGAAATTTGCACGAAATTCCGTGCGATGTTTTTCCTGCCCATTAAAAGAGGATTAACCTTCTGAAGGACTGCGGTACAGTGCTAGTAATAAAGGTTAACCATAAGAGCGCGTCGAGCAAACCATTAATGTGCCGAGACGAAGCAAATGAGTTCATAAGTCACCAAAGAACGAATCATGAACCTGTCTACAAGTAGAAGCCATATACATTGTGCATTTTGTGAGGAAAGCACCAAATTTGGCACACATAGTACCTAACATTGTTAACGGCCGTGGAATTCGCAGAACACCATAAGTCTTAGTTCAGTTTATCGCTAAGTGTGTGTTCAGATAGATTCCCCACTGTGGTCTAAAGGGATTTATTCGTGTTCAGGGCTCGATCTTTGAGTTCCGTATTCTTTTGCTATCGTTATTTTGGACCAACCACAACGCCAACCACCAACCACAACGCCGACCACCAACCACAACGCCAGCCACAAACCACCTTTTCCACAACGTCCAACACCAACCACCTTCTCCCCAACACTAACCACATTCCACAACGCCAACCACCGTAACCACCACCACATTGCCACCTCAGCACTGGTGCGAAGCCTGGCATTCGTGGAGAAGAGCGGACGATGGCCTCACCCCTCCCCCCCCCCCCAACGCATGCGGAAGAGGGACCCGGGAGAAAGAAAAAAGAATGCGAAAAGCTCCGATTCGGCGAAGAAAAACGCCGTGTTCTGGAGCTTCGCGCACGTGCTGGAGGGGAGGGGGCGAAAGGAGGGGCGACGCGCCGTGGTATAAAGGACAGCTGAAGAGAAGGCTGGCGTTGTTGAGAGTCTCTCTCGAGTCTTTTTCTAAGAAGCTGCGTGGAGAGAACCGATCTCCCGTCGGGTTCGAAATGGCTGTCGGAGAGTCTGGGAAGCACCAAGAGCTGCGTGGAGGTCTGGCTTATGTCAGAGTGGAGCTTGAGCGGTCAGTCAGTGGAGCTCCGGGAAGCGCGGCTGGAGGCGCAGCCCTGCTGTATCGCGCGAACCTGCGCGTGCGTGTGGGGAGAGCCAGAGAGAGCTTGCCTGCCACGCGGAGGCCCGAGCTCAACCGCGGCTACCTAGCTGCCGTGGGGACGGGACGTCGCGACTCGCCCATCAAGGCACCACGCAGGTGAACCTGCAACGGTCTCGTGGGGCCTTTCGGTCACCAAAGCCCACGTTATAAAGCCCACGGCCCAGTCTGACTCCCTTGTCTGTGAGGGGGTCTTTCTCTGTCTTTTCTTGAAAATGTTGTGCGCCGCAAGTAAGAACTGTTGTTAAGTACATGACATGGTAAAAAATAGTCGGTTGTAGTGTTTTCGCCTTGCTCGTGTCTTTGTCCCATCCCGCAGTCTCCGCAAATCAACCGCATGCGTTTTTGAATTCCTTGCTTGTGTATACGTGCTTGTATAATACCTGCATTGTGTGGTGAAAATGTGCTTGTTTAAATGTACCCGTCGTCGTCATTTTCCCCATTGAAGTGCCATTTTGTTTTTCGAATACTAGTTGGTTTTTGAATACCGATAATAGAATCGGGTCCGCGAGGTCTGGCGATAATACCCGCTCGTTTATCCCAGAATGGAACGAACCGCTTAACGGTTCGTGTCCAAACAGGCCTTCGCCGGAGTACTCCCTCGTAGGTTACCCGCGCGAATACTTAGGTATATCGATATTCGGCGATTGACCCTGTCGCGCGCGGGTAGAATACTGACTGGCCGTGGTGTGCGTTGAAGGCACACCCGTGACTGGTTCTCGGCGTTGTTCCGGAAGTCACGACTGAATTGCTCGTCGTGGGCGTGCGGCTGCTATTAGTGAAAAGCGGCCGTTCGCACGCTGGCGGCGTAGATTCGTAACAATATTATATGAAACAGATTTGGATATTGGGCCATCTCAAATTCAGCCGCTGATGGCTGTGGCAGCCATTTTCCACACCATCAAAAATTTTGAGATGGCCCAATACCAAATCTGTTCATAATATGATAGGCTACTAGTGTGCCAAATTTGGTGCTTTCCCACAAAATGCACAATTGTTATGCCTATATTTAGCTAAGTTGCCCACTAGTAGTCAGGTTCTTGTAATTTCGTATAATTTTGGGAGATTATAAAACTATATATCTTTGAAAACCTTATAGCCTAACAAATCAGAAAATGCTTGATTCCATTTCTCAGATGTCATTATGGCGGCCATCTTGGATTTTTAAAACTGGCGACCCTCAAACCACTAGTTTCTCAATATCTCGCCTCCTCGATGACCGAGAAAACAAGATTCCAGTGGCCAAATCTACATTTTTTGGGGCAAGGAATCCAATGGTGATAATTACAAATGTCAATGATACATGTATGCGGTGTCAACAAAGTCAATCTTGCATTTTAATATGCATAGCTGACAGAAAGAAAAAAGAAAAAAGAATATTTGGAATTTCGACCCAAAGTTTAATTACACAAGCAAACACAAGCAAACTGTCATGTCTGTCTGCACATCTCCCATCGTCCTCACTATCATCCATCACGCTACTAAGCAAATGTGATATCGCCGAGAGTCTACATCATGCCTAGGCAGTCAGTGCTACCACGACCATGATCTCCGTGTAGGGCAGTCACTCCACTGAATTTGTATGAAAACATCTTGTGTGGTGAAAGAAAAACCAGTTGCTTTGCCAATTGACAATCGACCATCCAATGATGGCCTCTGTGCTGGGAGCGACTCAGTTGTCATATTGTTTCAGCTGGCCATCGCTGCGTCCTTAGTAGCCCATTCTGTAGTGGTCAAGGAACTCCTGCCTGGGCGATGTCGCCTGACCCACATCTGGCCCTGGATATGGCTTGTTAGGAACATGCTTCTTAGAGCCACCTAAGTGTGGTGGAAGCTTGCCATTTTCTGACCATGTACTCAGCAAAGATACCATCTCATCAGGATGGTGTCGAATTTGGACTCCCTTTATGCAATTATACCACTACAACTCAGCCAAAAGTAGATAGCAGTCTCTTCACCACTGGTTTGAGACAGCATTGCAGGCCATGACAACAGTGATCATCTGCTTTTAGTAGATGTCAGCCCGTTGCTTCCTATTCTGAAAACCGCCAGTGTTATTAACCTCCGCCAGGAAGATGGATGAGTACTGTTTCACCCCTGTCTGTTGTTTTTTCGTGAACATATTACGGAAAAACTCCTGGACGGATTTCGACGAAAACCTTGGTGGGGGGATTAGAGTATGTCCAAGATAATGCATTAGATTGGACTTGTCCTAAAAAAAAAACTTAGAATTTTTGCAACTTTATTTCAAAAAAAATATCGATTTATTTGAAAAAGATTGAATTTTTTTGCATTCTACATGTTTTAAAGTGATTTCAACCCGCCCCCAAAAAAATTTGTTAGAGAAAAATAAACCCAGAATTTTGCAACCTTTTTTTTCAAAAAAATTGTCTGATTTTATTTTGGCATTTCCTACAAGCCGTCGATCTAGTTTAGTTTATGTCATTCGTGGTCAAGTAGATCCTGAATCCGTTTTGAACCTAACAATGAATAGGATAGTCAGGTTCACTTAAGTGACCAGCAAGTATTGGCGGCGGAGGTTTGCACTCTGCCGATGGCTCCTCTAGTCGCTGCTCCTGTAATTGCTATGAAAAATCAACAAAGCTTTTGCTCGATCTGCACCCAATTGAGCTTCCAATATTGGTTTCGAACTCCCAAAATCCCATTCCACATTGAAACACAAGTATTTCCAGCAAGGATTCATAAATTTTGCAACAACCGAGTCACCAGTACATCCTTTCTTGGAAAGAAACATGAGTCTGTGAATTGATGGGTTGCGACGTAATAACAGACTGCATGTGGATGCACAAGGATGCTCATTAGAGCCTTGCTCATGGTTGTTGCTTCAAAGTCCAATTTAAGTTGCTCTCCGGTGTGTTCCTGCATGCAGAGCATGACAAGCTTCGGGGGTTCTTTGCCGAATTCAAGTCCGTCTTTGATTCCAGAATATCTACTTCCACATGTTTGGTCATAGAGAAGTAAGCCACTGCAATTGAATGTCTGATGTTTGCGTCATCTCTTGATTGGTATTGAAAATGATCGCTTTCCGTTGTCTCATCTCCTTGTGATGTGCTCAAAAAGAATCCCGCCTTTAAGAAATCAAACACCAAAATCACCTCACGTAGTCTCTGGTTAGAGTTTCAGTCTGCCCGAAGAAACCATTCACTGTTAAATTTTTGACCGTCACTATGTTGCTGGCTCTTTGTTCAGCTTGGATACAACAACCATGCCATCGCATCTAGTGCATATTTTGCGACTAGGATGACGCTGACTGGAGCCAGAGTTTCAGTTCCATTGGAGCTTCACCTCACTTGTGGTTGTACCTGCATCTGCGTGTCCTTCTTGTGCCAGCATTTCTAGAGCGTGGATCAACTGTGACTTGTCAGTGCATGGCAGATAACTCATTAGGGCAAAGATGCTCTTGGTGTTCGTGTGAACTCAAGTAGTTCCAACAGCCCTGTTTCTGACAATCTGCTGTTGAGACCGGGCAAGTACCACAGTCTGCCATACAGAATCTTTGGTCTCCTTGAGATCTACAGTTGTCTCGGATTTCAAGTGGATCTTCTTGTTGCCAGACATGAACATTTTTGTTGTTTCCTCTGACTGGTGCCAGAGGCTTGATGTTTCCTCCATTATCTCTTCTAACTCATAGTCTTCGTACAAGTTCGGCCATGTCATCTGAAGTTCAATGATCTTTGAGGACAAACTCCTGTGGGACCGAAGGCGTGGTGTATCAGTTGTACAACTTGTCACCCTCAGCGGTAACTGGGGTTGCCATTGACTCAGTATGACAAGCCTAATTTTCCATTGCCTCATGATCTCTCTGATGGCACTCAGATCCTATTCCAGGATCTCTACTGTTGCTTGCTAACTGTTCTAAATGCCCAACTGACTCTTGAACCTCTGACAGGCACTGACAGGTTGGGTGTAGCACATGAAAGAATTCTGTCAAGCTGGCATTGTGGAATTCTAATCAGTCCACTAGCTGGAACCTCTTCACTGCTTGTTGAGTGTTGGCATGCGTGGTCTGCACTATGCGACACAAAATGAAATGTCATGTTTCTGGTGAAACTGACAGATTACCTGCTTCGAGTTCCTTCCAGGTCTCAGGATGATGGTATCTGAGGTCAGGCATATCAAAGCAATGTTATTTGGGCCAGAGGCTTGTAATTTGATCCGGTCAATAAGCAAAGAACACCTTGCTGAGTGCTTCTGCAGCTTAAATGAAGTCCAATCAACAGAGCGTGCCGCCACAAGACCAGCACCATGTCTCCACTCGTGCCAGGTAGTTCATTATTGGAAACCTAACATTGGCAATTTGGGCTTTCTGGCTTCCCCACTCCTGATTATGCTGCTTTCACCCGTCACAGTGACACAAGGCTTCGAGGAGGTATGCATGGCTTGCTTGGAATTCAGCCTTTTTCAGATTGTCCTCTCAGGAACAGGCGGCTTCGACTGTTTCGTTGCCTGCCGCAAAAATGTCTTCAGCTGTTGTGCTCACTGAAGAAATTCCTCCAGTACCATTCAATCACAGAGCAACAATATGATTAAGATGTGGGTCCG
>CM068967.1:26873325-26892835 GCA_035128595.1 Eptatretus atami
AACATTTAATTCCCATTAGACTAGGGACGGGTTCTATCTATAAACACACACTTACCGATATAACTGTTCTTTGAGGACCTGAATGTTGAGTGCAGTCAGCTTTCAGATTCGTAACAATATTAGCGCTGCAGTCCGATGTATGTCACGCAACATGATTGGTCCGGTGCTATCACGTGCCTACAACAGAACAGAACAGACGACAAGCAACTTCACCTCGAGGATTTTCAAGCTTCACGAGCGCACGAGTGGGAGGCTTCGGAGGTCGAGCGGCGAGCAGAGGGTGCTTCTAGGTTCTTCCGGTATTTGGTATTATCTACAGTCCGGTGTTCTTTTCGATTTGCCATTGGTAGGTAAGGGCCAAAGTTTGATCTTGGTGATCCCTATGAAGTGTGACTTAGGCCTAGGTCACATTTGCCACGGCGGCCGTGGGGTCTCCAAAATCTACGGCCACTAGCATATATGCGTGCGCAAGTATTCCACGGTTCACATGGTGCAGTCCATAGTTTTTTTTTTCTCGTGGAGCCGGCACTGGTATTTAAATTGTGGACGACCGAGAAACGTTGGGGGTGCGTAGGTCTTGATTTGATGTCGCACGGTGACTTAGCATTCCTGCGGCGGCCATAAGAATTTTTCAAGCAGAGCATGCCGCAAGCGACACGCAGGGGGACGTGGGGGGCCACTAAGGCAACGTGCGGCAGAAGGATTAACGAATGGGTTCTTTTTTTTTGTTTTACCAGTTTTTTGGTTCGGCTGTCGATTGCTACGGGAATCGTAAAATGGAAAAAAGTTATACTCCGCGTTATAATTTCTAATGGCGACCTTACGGCCTGTAAATATAGCATACCGGCGTAGGGCCACCCTGAGGCCACTTCAGAACTCTGCGCGGCCGACGTTTCTGTCAATTCAGAGGCGTACGGCCGCGATATCCGCGTCGAGCAATGTGACGCCTAATGGGGGTGATGGTGGAGATGACAGACTGGGCGCTCCTCTCACAGATGGTTGATTCTCTGAGGTAGGGCACAAAGAGGGTCAAGCCTGTTGAAGAAAGCAGTGATGAGTCGGAGGTGTGTAAAGGGGTTAAGGCTCAAGAGGAGCCGGATGATAAATTTCCAATTATAATCTCGTCCTTGGAAGGACCCGAGCCATTGATTTTCGGCAACCTGATAAAATTGGCAACTTTAGTCGGGAAAGAATTTGGCGTTGTCCACAGCGCTAAAAAGCTTAGATCAGGGGACCTACTTATCCAGTGTAAATCAGTGGCCCAGCGGGAAAAAATTCTGAGAGTATCTCTCTTCAGTGGAATCCGAATTTCTGCGCTCATCCCCAGGTCATTAAGGGAATGCCGGGGAGTAATTTATGGGATAGACCTTGACATGAGTATGGATGATATCAAGAGCCATTTGGCAGATATGGGAGAATGTGACACCCGTCGTCTCACTACGACCAGGGATGGGGTTAAAGTGGACACCACATCTGTGATGTTGTTCTTCTCCAACCCTGTTCTTCCTCCTAAAGTGTTTCTGGACTACGAAACCTTTCCTGTTCAGGAGTAAATCTCTCCCCCCCTTAAGATGTTACAAATGCCAAAAGTTCGGTCATATTGCACCATCATGTAGGGGTAAACAACACTGCAGCAAGTGTAATGGAGAACATGAGTATGATAGCTGCAGGAGTGTTAAAATGTGTTGTGCCAATTGTGGTGGTGACCATAGTGCAGCCTACAGAGGTTGTTTGGAATTCCAAAGAGCAGCCAAGATACAACAAGTGAAAACTACCGGGAATTTATCTTATGCAGAGGCGGTCCTCAAGGTCCCCAAAATAGTGTTGCCAATTAAGGAAGTCAATTTGATCACTGAAACTTCAGCCCCGATCAAAATACAGACAAGTTTGGTTGGTTGTCAGACTGAGTCCATATGTCAGGAATGCCAAACCGAGCATGCAAGTGGCATGGTGGTTCCAAACATTTCCAGAATGGGGTTCATTGGTTTCATTACCGAGGTGGTCAATTGCACAGCTCTTGTGAAAAGGAGATCGGAGAAGATTAACATAATCTCTTCCGCAGCCTGTAAACATCTTGGTTGGGAGGCATTTCCTCCAAGGATATCAACAAGATATTTAACAAGACAGGTGATAAAAAAGGAGAGAGACCAGTTCTGATGCCAAACAGTCCCAGGACTCAATGGATTAATGCTAATAATTCAATGGAACGCTAAAAGTCTAGTGGCCCATGGATCTGAATTAAAAAAAAATTAGCTCCGATTTGGTAACTAAACCGGATACAATATGTTTACAAGAAACATGGCTCAAGAAACATAACCGATTCTATATTCCGGGAAACATAATATTATACATCGGGATAGAGAAAGTGGGAATGGAGGAGGCTGTGTGATTCTTCTCAAATTTGGTATTCCTTTCTCGGTAATGGAAGGCATTGCAGAATTGGAGTGTAACCTTATTAAGATCCATGCCTCAAGGGGATTGGTTTCTATTGTAAATTTCTACAATCCCTGTCAACCAGGAGGCTTTTTGAAGGGGGGATGGGGTGGTCCTTGTATGTGGAGATTTCAACAGTCATAACATTCCTTGGGGCTCTAAAATCACGGATAGAAATGGTAAATGTATCGAGGGTTTGATTGATGAATTTGATATGGTGGTATCAAATGATGGAACGGGAACTTGTATTAATCCATCTACAGGGAAGATGTCCCCTCTGGATCTTACTCTCATTTCATCAAGTGAAGCAGCGAGATGTGATTGGAAGGTCCATGACAACAACTTAGGAAGTGATCACTTTCTAGTGATCACAAATTTTAAACTACAAAGAGATCCTGAGGACCCACAAGGACCGGCTTATTGGAACTTTTCCAAGGCGGCCTGGGGTCTTTTCTCATGTCAATGTTCCAATGAAGAGAAGGAAAGGATTGTCGATAGTGATATTGACAGCCTCAACAGGAATATTGTCCTAACTATGAATAACATAGCTGGGGATACAATCCCAACTTACAGAAGCCCAGCGGGTAAGGAAATCAAAGTCCCTTGGTGGGATGAGGGTTGCAAACAAGCGATCCAGGAAAGGACAGCTCTTAAAAGATTAAGGAGCACCCTTAGGTTGGAGGATGCCGTGGAATACAAAAGGAAAAGGGCGTATGCTCAAAGGACTATTAAACGAGCAAAGACTGCCTCTTGGAAATTATTCTGTTCTTCGATTAATCCGGACATCCCACTTAAAACCACATGGAAAAGAGTAAAAAGTATGCAGGGTGTTTGTTAATTCTGGATGGAAGTCTATTCCGGCGATTATCTTGCAGAACAAAATCTTCTGTTCAAATATAGACAAGGCAGAGGCCCTGGGCCCATTCTTTTCTGGAAGTGGGGATGATCTCATAAAGTATGATGAGTTGGAAGCTCGTACTCCCCGATTAGCAAATCAATTCCCGGCGACCACCATCGCAGTTCAGCCTCTAAATTCTTCACTTAATCTTGACTCTTCAGGAGTCACTTAATCTTCAGGAGCTTAAACAGACAATCCAGAAGGCTAGGAATAGCGCCCCGGGCCCAGATCGGTTATCATTTCTCTTGTTCAAGCACTTGGGTGATAAGGTGTTGGGTGTGATCCTTAGATTCTTCAATAAGGTTTGGGCTTTAGGGAAACTGCCCTGTGATTGGAAGCACTCAATTGTAATCCCTATCCTTAAAGATGGGAAAGATAGCACAGCCCCATCTCCATATCGTCTGATTTCTCTTATTTCAGTTGTCTGCAAATTAATGGAGAAGATGGTGAACAATCACTTGGTTTTCTTCCTGGAAAAGAACAACCTCCTGTATAAATTCCAGAGCGGGTTCAGAAAGGGACGGTCTGTTATAGACCACATTGCAGCACTGGCAAATGAGGCTAGGAAATCCCTAAATAATCAGGAGTCTCTCCTGGGAGTGTTCCTTGATATCCATAAGGCATATGATTCAGTTTGGAAAGATGGCCTCCTTAATGAGATAACCAACCTCGGGATCAATGGAAGAATGTTTGAGTGGATTAGGGACTTTTTATCTAATAGATCCTTTCAGGTGAGGGTCGGTTAGAACCTCTCCTCCATTTTTCATACAGATAAGGGAATTCCCCAGGGTAGCAGCCTAAGCCCAATTCTCTTTAATATTATGATTAATGAAGTAGCTTCCCATTCCAAGCTCCACAGTAAGATATTTCTGTTCGCTGATGACATTGCCATGTGGATCCGTTGTAAGAGTTTAGCCCTTTTGGGTAAAAAATCTCCAGAATGATATCCGTCTTGTGGAGCAATGGGCCTCAGACTGGGGTTTTAAGCTATCAGGCAACAAGTCCAAGTTCATTATATTTTCCCACAAGAAAAGGATTGAGGACATAGTGATGGTAGTTAATGGTACTTCTATTACACCATCTTCTGAAGTGCCATTCTTCGGAGTCATCTTTGATAAGGGATTATCAAAGGGATAAGGGATAAGGGATTATCAAATTAACCTGGACTCCCCATGTTAAGATGCTGACTGGTAAATGTGCTAAAGGCATCAATTTATTGTTGTCTTCTGGTACTGAGGTGGGTTGAGCACATCGTGGATAGTCTTCTCTGTATATAAAGCTATTATTCGTTCTCATCTGGATTATGGTGGCCTGGTCCTTGGGGATATGTCCCTGAGCAATCGGAAAAAACTGGAGATTGTCCAGTCTAAAGCCATCCGCATCTGTTTAGGTGCTTTTACCAGCACTCCTGTTTCTGCCCTTCTGGTGGAAGCGGGCGAGATGCCCTCGTCTCTCTGCTGGGAATTTTTGAAAATGAAATATTGGGCTAGAACCACCTCATCTGGGGATAACCATCCTGGTAGAGCCTTATTTGCAAACTGCTGGGAATATCTAAACCTTGACGGCAACCCCACTTCCCCGCCTTTTGGCCTTGCATGCAAAATGACTGCTAAGGAAATGGGGTTGGATTCTCTTCCAGACAACCCCCATCATAAAATGTCTATTTGGGCCCCCTGGACCCTTGAATCCCCTTGCCTCCATGTGGATCTCTGAGGAAAATCGGACACGGTTAATCCTGCAGTGACATGCAATCAGCCTATTGAGTTTATCAATTCAAATTGGAGTCAATCATTGCACATATATACAGATGGCTCCAAAGAACCTTGTCTTGGAAGGACAGCTGCAGCAATATGCAACCCTGATTTCAGAGTGGTTAGGGCATTTCGGCGAACGAATCATCTCTTGGTCTTCTCGACTGAACTATTTGCATTAGTTCTGGCTCTGGAATGGATGGAATGGAATGGAGTTTAATTCTCTGAGTGTTGATATCCTCTCTAATTCACTTTCCACGTTAAAGGCGTTGGAATCCTTACAGGATGGTTGTAGGAATAACTTGGTGCTTAAAGTTTGGCATTTGGTTAATATTGCGGAAGTGGATGGTTGGTGGTCGACCTGTCTGCTGATTCCTGCAAATGTCGGCATTGGTGGAAAGTAGTGCGTGCCCGTACGTGCGTGGCCGTACATGCAAAAAAAAAAAAAAAAGAACAACTTTCAAACCGCGTGCCAGAACACACAACAACCACACAGGCCGTTCCTTCGCCCTCGCATGCCCGTACGTGCGTGGCTATACGTGCGTGGCTGTACGTGCGTGGCTGTACGTGCAAAAAACGAAAACAAAAAACTTTCAAACAACCACACAGGCCGTTCCTTCGCTCTCGGAAACGACGACTGGATTGGGCATTGTGTTTATCTATAAATGCCGCAAAGAAATCGAGAAATTATTGGATATACAGTAAGTCATCACTATCCGGAAGTCCATACGTTGTAACTCGTAATGGGGAACGCGGCTGAGGATCTCTTCCCCAACGCCACGCGACGCAGCAACATGTCCTTCATTGGTAACGAAATGGCGCCCTTTCCCATCGGCCACGCCTACGCAGCAATGTGTCCTGTCATTGGTTTGGTAAATAATGGCCATAACTGGGAACCACTTTGTCCGATTAATATCAAACCTTGAAAAGGCACATACTCACGTCCCCAGCAATATACCTGGCAAGTTTCAATTAGATTGGACCAGTGGTTGTTGAGAAACAGCGGTCACAGACACACACAGACAGACACACACAACCACAGAGATTGCTGGAATTATAGATAGACTAGTGCGTGGCCGTACGTGCAAAAAAAATAAATAAATAACTTCAACGCGCGTGCCAGAAACAACAACCACACAGGCTCGTCCTTCGCTCTCGTGTGCCCGTACGCGTGGTCGTACGTGCAAAAACTTTCAAACCGCGTGCCAGAAACAACAACACACAGGCCGTTCCTTCGCTCTCACGTGCCCATATGGTCGTGCCGTACGTGCAAAAAAAAAAAAACTCAAACGACACAGGCCGTTCCTTCGCTCTCGTAAACGACGACTGGATTGGGGCATTGTGTTTATCTATAAATGCGCATAAGAAATCGAGAAATTATTAGAATACAGTAAGTCATCACTATCCGGAAGTCCGTACGTTGTAACCCGTAATGGGGAACGCGCTGGGTGCAAAACGCCAAGCAACGTGTCCTGTCATTGGTAACTGAGGATCTCTTCCCCAATGGCCACGCCTACGCGAGCAACGTGTCCTGTCATTGGTAACTAAGGCCCCTTTCCCTATCGGCCACGCCTACGCAGCAACGTGTCCTGTCATTGGTTTGGTAAATAATGGCCATAACTTGGGAACCACTTGTCTGATTAATATCAAACCTTGAAAGGCACATACTCAGGTCCCCAGCAATATACCTGGCAAGTTTCAATTACATCGACCAGTGGTTGTCGAGAAACAGGTTCCACACACAACACACACACACACACACAACCCACACACTGCTGCAATTATAGATAAATGAGGCCTGTGATCTAGTGGCGAAGCATGCCCTTAAACTGGAAAATGTCACCCAAATCCCCCTGTGACCATCAGAAATTATTAGTCTGGCCAAGGGCCAGATTAAGAAAAAATGGCAGTTTCAGTGGGACTCCAGCACGAAGGGAAGATTCTGACACATGGTGCATCCGGATGTGGTTCCAGGAGTTAAACTTCCCATGCTTTCCCGGAGAGACCAGGTAGCTCTTGGTAGGCTCAGACTCGGGCACTGCCACCCTTCGGGGTTTTGTGAGACGTGCAGGAAACCCGAAGATCTAAATCATTTATTCCTAAATTGCCCTCTTTATGAGGGACCCAGGTGGCATCTGGTGCAGAATGTAGGAGTAATGGGGATCAAGGTGTTGGATCTACCGGGAGTGTTGAGGCTGATGAACCAGAAGCACCCTCAACTCTAAGCTGGTACTAAAACTCCTGAAGGAGTTTGGGAAATCCATTTAAATTCCCTTGCACTCGATTGGCTAATAAACAATTTTGATGGCGTTCAGGTGCGCGGCGTGTATGGAGCCTGCCGGCTCTGAAAGTACAATTAAAACTCAAAAAAAGAAGAACTAACTACTTCACCCCAATCACGGAGTGGGGGCAGGTTGGGAAGCACGAAGCAGACAGCGTACCTCGTACCATTTCACCTGCCGTTCCCGCGAGTTCTTCTCTCAGTAGAAAGTAAATTAAACTATTGCTCTCATTTTATACCTTATCACGTCTTCACGAAATAAATCATCATTTTTGTTAAACAGAACAAAACACGTACCGTGCACCACTCGGGTGAGCAGGTCTCGGTCGCTTGGATATAATCAACGAAAGATTCTTTCCTAATGTTGATCTGGTTTGAAACAAAACATGAACTTCACCGTTTTCCAAGGTTTGACGAGAGCGGTGCACCTCCAAGTGATATAACGAGAACGGGATGGAGCAAAGTGGCGTGTGGCGATAGGAGTGATGCGGGACGAGAGAGAACAGAATCAAGCCCGGGAAGGGCGGAGCACAGCACCCCCATTCAAAATACCTTCCCGCGCTTGATTCTGTTCTCTCTCGCCCCGGCCCTCACTCAGCACCCCCATTCAAAATACCTTCCCGCGCTTGATTCTGTTCTCTCTCGCCCCACCTCACACAGCACCCCCATTCAAAATACCTTCCTGCGCTTGATTCTGTTCTCTCTCGCCCCGCCTCACTCAGCACCCCCATTCAAATACCTTCCCGCGCTTGATTCTGTTCTCTCTCGCCCCACATCACCCCCATTCAAAATACCTTCCCGCGCTTGATTCTGTTCTCTCTCGCCCCGCATCACACAGCACCCCATTCAAAATACCTTCCTGCGCTTGATTCTGTTCTCTCTCGTCCCACCTCACACAGCACCCCCATTCAAATACCTTCCGCGCTTGATTCTGTCTCTCTCGCCCCGCATCACTCAGCCCCCATTCAAATACTTCCCGCGTTGATTCTGTTCTCTCGCCCCGCTCACTCAGCACCCCATTCAAAATACCTTCCGCGCTTGATTCTGTGCTCTCTCGCCCCGCCTCACACAGCACCCCCATTCAAAATACTTCCGCGCTTGATTCTGTTCTCTCTTCCCACATCACTCAGCACCCCATTCAAAATACCTTCCGCGCTTGATTCTGTTCTCTCTCGTCCCACTCACTCAGCACCCCATTCAAAATACCTTCCCGCGCTTGATTCTGTCTCTCTCGTCCCACCTCCACAGCAACCCCATTCAAAATACCTTCCGCGCTTGATTCTGTTCTCTCTCGTCCCACATCACTCAGCACCCCATTCAAAATACCTTCCCGCGCTTGATTCTGTTCTCTCTCGTCCCACCTCACACAGCACCCCATTCAAATACCTTCCCGCGCTTGATTCTGTTTCTCTCGTCCCACATCACTCAGCACCCCCATTCAAAATACCTTCCGCGCTTGATTCTGTTCTCTCTCGTCCCACATCACTCAGCACCCCATTCAAAATACCTTCCGTGCTTGATTCTGTCTCTCTCGTCCCACATCACTCAGCACCCCATTCAAAAATACCTTCCCGCGCTTGATTCTGTTCTCTCTCGTCCCACCTCACTCAGCAACCCCATTCAAATACCTTCCACGCTTGATTCTGTTCTCTCTCGTCCCACCTCACACAGCAACCCCATTCAAATACCTTCCTGCGCTTGATTCTGTTCTCTCTCGTCCCACATCACTCAGCACCCCATTCAAATACCTTCCCGCGCTTGATTCTGTTCTCTCTCGTCCCACCTCACACAGCACCCCCATTCAAAATACCTTCCCGCGCTTGATTCTGTTCTCTCTCGTCCACATCCACTCAGCACCTCCATTCAAAATACCTTCCCGCGCTTGATTCTGTTCTCTCTCGTCCCACATCACTCAGCACCCCCATTCAAAATACCTTCCGCGCTTGATTCTGTTCTCTCTCGTGCCACATCACACAGCACCCCCATTCAAAATACCTTCCCGCGCTTGATTCTGTTTCTCTCTCCCACATCACTCAGCACCCCATTCAAAATACCTTCCGCGCTTGATTCTGTTCTCTCTCGTCCCACCTCACACAGCACCCCCATTCAAAATACCTTCCCGCGCTTGATTCTGTTCTCTCTCGCCCCGCCTCACTCCGCACCCCCATTCAAAATACCTTCCCGCGCTTGATTCTGTTCTCTCTCGCCCCGCCTCACTCAGCACCCCCATTCAAAATACCTTCCCGCGCGCCTGAGCAGAATCGCATCATGGTGCGAGGTAGGGGACGATGACGTCTCTTTTCATCGTCCTTTGCATGAATGCACCATAAGTCCATGACACAATTTTGATTTAATCAATACAAGCATATACAACTATCCGGTCTAATTGAACAGTTGGAATCATGTTTGAAGTTTTGTTTTGTACTTAACATGTCCACCTTCTCTTTCAATACACGTCTCGAGAGTCGAGATGTCGAACAAAATCTTCCGAAACTTCCATCGGTCGGCGTGGTGGGAGATGGGGTTGGGTGAAGGTACATTATACTCACAAAACAACGACGAAGCAGTTTTCTTTGCAATTTATTTAATACATTTTATGAAAAGTTTGAATGAGCGATTGATTTACTTAGCGAGTGGAATATTATATTAAGTGTTAATAGTGTTGTTATTAATAATAGGAATATTAATAGTGTTAATAGTGTTGTTATTAATAGTGGAATATTAATAATAGGAATATTAATAGTGTTGTTATTAATAGTGTTGCGGTTTTATGGAGGCCCCGTGGGAAGACACGTACAGTACCAACACATAATGGATCCCTCCCCATCGTATCATTGGAAGGGAAAGATGTGTGTTGTGAGTGTAGTTGGAACTATCCCATTTGTTCTTTTCCTCATTCTCAAACTTCAATCTCAACTGCAGTTCAATCAATCCCAAGTGCAGTCATGGATCCTCTCCGTGCCCTACTGTGCAAGAATGCGGACCTCTCCTGCACCGATGCTGCACACACTCGGTTTGAAAGGGTGAAAAACCTCATTGCTAACAGGCCTGCACTTGCTTTGTTTGACCGTACTCTGACCACCGTTGTGACCACACACGCGTCTGATTATGGACTCAGAGCAGTGTCCACTCAACGTCGTGACGACTCTACAGAGGAAGCAGTAGCATTTGCATCATGTACGCTCACAGGATGTGAATGCAAGTACTCTGCAGTAGAGAAGGAAGTACTCACCTACGTCTGGGCAACTGAGAAACGACGTACTTACCTGTGGGGTTGGAAATTTATCCTGCGTACAGACCACAGTCCACTGACCACACTACTGTCTTTGATAGGTCTTAGTTGAGCTGGAATGAGACTTGCACGTTGGTCTGCACACTCACCGTCATTTAACTATGAAATTGTATTCAAACCTGGCCATGAAAATGTCACTGCAGACTGTTTATTCTGGTTACCACTTCCCCCAACAGAGCCTGACCACAAACCTGATGTCGAGATTGTGGTTCTAGTGTCCAGTGCACGATAGAGCCTTACCACAACTGGATGTAAAAATTGTGGCTGAAGTGTCCGGTTCACGACAGAGCCTTACCACAACCGGATGTAGAAATTGTGGCTGAAGTGTCCGGTTCACGACAGAGCCTTACCACAACCGGATGTAGAAATTGTGGCTAAAGTGTCCGGTTCACGACAGAGCCTTACCACAACCGGATGTAGAAATTGTGGCTAAAGTGTCCAGTTCACGACAGAGCCTTACCACAACCGGATGTAGAAATTGTGGCTGAAGTGTCCGGTTCATGACAGGGCCTTACCACAAACCAGATGTAGAAATTGTGGGTCTCGTGTCTGATCGACAATTTCCATAAACCGGATGGAGAAATTGTGGCTCTAGTGTCCAGTAATTTCTATGCTGTGCCTCTGGAACAATTCAAGGATGCTTGTAATCGATGCCCTGTTCTACAGAAGGTACTAAAATATGTCTCAAGAGGAAAGCCATACAATGCAAAGTGTACTTCTCTTCTTTCACGTTCGGAATGAACTGGCTCTACATGAGGGTTACTTAATTTGTGGCACTCACTGTGTGATGGTCCCGACAGAACTTCAACCCAAGTTAATCCAGCTTGCCCATGATATGCATCAAGGAATTGTAAGAACTAAGCAAAGGCTGAGAGACCTCTACTGGTTGCCAAGGATGGACTCTCAAATAGAAGTTGTCATGAAGTCATGCATTACCTGCTAAATGCATGATAAAACAGCTGTCACTTGGGTATCAAGCATGGTGTTGGCTTTGTGGTTAGAGTTGGCTTAAGGTCCTTAGTTTGAGCCCCGTTGGATTCTGAATTAAGAGCAGGTGGGGTTAACTCAGCCTGTCATCCTTCCGAGGTCAGCGAAATGAGTACCAGTGTACTGGTAGAGGGGCACAGCAACAGTGGTAGAGGGGCACAGCAAAGTGCCGATCACCACACACACCCAGAAAGGCGTCCTTTCTTCCCAGCCAAACATGGTGAGCATTCCGAATAACACAAGAGGAAGCCGATACACTGTTGTTCTTGTATGCAGTGGCAGTGAGTCATCTGGGCAATACTGTGCACATATATTCTTGTGATACTGATGTGCTAGTGCATGCTCTGCGAAGAGTACCTGATCTGAAGCCGGACAGTGTTATCATCATGGGCACGAAGATGGACGACGAAAAATCAAACTCAAACCCATCTACAGTGGGGAGAACAAGAATTTGATACACCTGCCGATTTTGCAGGTTTTCCCACTTACAAAGCACGTAGAGGTCTGTAATTTTTTATCATAGGTACACTTCAACTGTGAAAGACGGAATCTAAAACAAAAATCTTGAAAATCACATTGTATGATTTTTAAATAATTAATTTGCATTTTATTGCATGAAATAAGTATTTGATCACCTACCAACCAGTAATAATTCCGGCTCTCACAGACCTGTTAGTTTTGTCTTTAATAAGCCTCCCATTCTCCACTCATTAACTGTATTAACTGCACCTGTTTGAACTCGTTATCTGCATAAAAGACAGCTGTCCACACTCAATCAATCAGAACTCCAACCTCTCCACAATGGGCAAGACCAGAGAGCTGTCTAAGGACATCAGGACAAATTGTAGACTGCACAAGGCTGGGATGGGCTACAGGACAATAGGCAAGCAGCTTGGTGAGAAGGCAACAACTGTTGGCGCAATTATTAGAAAATGGAAGAAGTTCAAGATAACAGTCAATCTCCCTCGGTCTGGGGCTCCATGCAAGATCTCACCTCGTGGAGCCTCAATGATCATGAGAAAGGTGAGGATCAGCCCAGAACTACACGGCAGGACCTGGTCAATGACCTGAAGAGAGCTGGGACCACAGTATCAAAGAAAACCATAAGTAACACACTACGCCGTCATGGATTAAAATCCTGCAGCGCACGCAAGGTCCCTCTGCTCAACCAGCGCATGTCCAGGCCCGTCTGAAGTTTGCCAATGACCATCTGGATGATCCAGAGGAGGAATGGGAAAGGTCATGTGGTCTGATGAGACCAAAATAGAGCTTTTTGGTTTAAACTCCACTCGCTGTGTTGGAGGAAAAAGAAGGATGAGTACAACCCCAAGAAACCATCCCACCGTGAAGCATGGAGGTGGAAACATCATTCTTTGGGATGCTTTTCTGCAAAGGGACAGGACGACTGCACCGTATTGAGGGGAGGATGGATGGGCCATGTATCATGAGATCTTGGCCAACAACCTCCTTCCCTCAACAAGAGCATTGAAGATGGGGCGTGCTGGGTCTTCCAGCATGACACGACCCGAAACACAGCCAGGGCAACTAAGGAGTGGCTCTGTAAGAAGCATCTCAAGGTCCTGGAGTGCCTAGCCAGTCTCCAGACCTGAACCCATAGAAAATCTTTGGAGGAGCTGAAAGTCTGTGTTGCCCAGCGACGCCCCGAAACCTGAAGGATCTGGAGAAGATCTGTATGGAGGAGTGGGCCAAAATCCCTGCTGCAGTCTGTGCAAACCTGGTTAGAAACTACAGGAAACGTCTGATCTCTGTAATGCAAACAAAGGTTCTGTACCAAATATTAAGTTCTGTTTTTCTGATGTATCAATACTTATTTCATGCAAAAAATGCAAATTAATTATTTAAAAATCATACAATGTGAT
This sequence comes from Eptatretus atami, assembly GCA_035128595.1. Classification (NCBI taxonomy): domain Eukaryota; kingdom Metazoa; phylum Chordata; class Myxini; order Myxiniformes; family Myxinidae; genus Eptatretus; species Eptatretus atami. The sequence goes on from CM068967.1 coordinate 26,886,848, forward strand.
TTTCAGGATTTTTGTTTTAGATTCCGTCTTTCACAGTTGAAGTGTACCTATGATAAAAATTACAGACCTCTACGTGCTTTGTAAGTGGGAAAACCTGCAAAATCGGCAGTGTATCAAATTCTTGTCTCCCCACTGTATGTTGCTCTAGGTGGAGAAAGAGCACGCAATTGCCAGGATTGCATGCACTCACTGGTAGTGATACCACTGGTCACATCAAAGGAAAGGGGAAGTCATCATGCTTCAAAGTCTTCATGAAGGAGGCGAAGATGTTATCTGTGCTCTTGCTGGACTTGGTGTTGGAGTGTACCATCACCAGGGGTGTTGTCTGGATGTGAAAGTTTGTGTGTCAGCTGTTCAACTCTGGTTTGCATCAGCCAAGGCACTGAGGTGGCACATGTTCAAGCAGCTGAAGGGTAACACAGGTGTGGAGAAGCTACTTCTGACTCAAGGATGTATCACCGAGCATATATTGCGCGCACACCTACAACCAACATATGGTTGCAAGACTTAGTAGCTGTACCAATTCTACTGGATCCTGTTACTCTGGATGGCGACAACTGGAGGACGGCCACTATGTCCCAGTTGTCTCAAAGTTCCAGCAGCACAGAGGCTGTGGTGGAACTTGTGAAGTTTCCTGTGTCGCCAGTAAGTGCAGTGGACGGTGCTCTTGTAAGGCACATAATCTAGCCTGTACAGAGCTCTGCAAGTGTGAAGGAGCTGAGGACACATGCAACAATGTCGCAATTGATGAGAATTCAAGGCGATGACGAGGAAAATGAGGACTTGGATGACTAAATAATTATATATGCCTAAGCATCTTTGTGTTTTGTATTTGCACATCCATTCAAATTGTATGTTCTCAGTACTACAGAACGTCCTTTTGTGCATATTTGGCTGTCATCTTTTGGGGGGTTCGTAAATAATGCCTATCTGGGTTAATTTAGCTGAACAGATATTTTTATTTATCTCGAATGTACTATAATGGTAAAATATGGCGATTTCTCATTTTGGATTTTGGTGACTGCTTATGAATAAAAAAATTGGAAACAGCTGTTTTTGTGTTCACTGTAAACATAGGAAGTGAAAAATTACAAGTTTCCAGATTCTATATGAAAAGTTGACCAAATTACACAATGACATACACGATGACGTCATGCTGGGTCATTTTGCTTATACTGCACAAAGCGGCCAACGGTGTCAATTCTGCACCAGCTCCTCAAGAAGACTGCATGACATTCTGCACCAGATTCTCTGCTAGGCTCCACACAAGATTTTTAGAAGCCCTTCAATGAGCCATTCGGCCTGAGATGACAGAGCTATGGGTCGTGTCCCTGTGCTCTGATCCAAAAGGGAGCAATTTTGCCCGGATCCCGAGCCATTCTGTGACCGTGCCTAAGCGACCCACCTAGAGCCCATTGTGTGGGGAAACACAAGCTTGCACATCGGAGCCAAAAACTAGCCGATGGCACCTGTAGAAAGGGAGGCCTTACCCATCATCTGTAATATCCCCTTTGTATTGTTTGTGTATTTAGTAAGTAATAAGTTTTCGTACTACAACAGGGAAGGGAATTAGATAAAGTGCGTTGTCCTTGGAGTTTATTTATTTTATGTCGTTTGAGGTTAACCCTTTTATTTTTGCTTTTCCTGTGAATAAATGTAGTTTAATCTGGCAACCATAAACGTCAGTTCGTGCTTCCATGCGACGAGCCTGTGGAATTCCACGACTGTTCGTTTCTCATCACATCAACGACCGCAGTGATTAAACGCATTAGTTTAAAGATCACCTCTTAACTGCTTGGTTATCTTTGTGGCATGATGCATAGTTGCCACCAATTTGGGTTTCCTGACATTCTCTAAATTCCTGCGACAATATATAAGAATCAAGCATATAAAACAAGTGCAACTGTTAAACATGAAACATGTATTCTGTGATTCAGAAAAGTAAACACAACCCTCGATAAAGTTTGATGTTTCAGCTGATTCAAGGTAGAGAATTTAACCTTTTACCTGAGAAACAATTAAATTGAAGTCATGTGATCACAAGGAAAATTCTACTCTTGCCATGGTCATTCTATAATCACATCATGGAGCATTTTAAATCGCATCCAAAATCTTTCCTCTCATTTCATTCCACCAATAAATTATGTAAATAATTTATATTGCGACTAGAAGATTAAGAAAAAAACAAAAAAAACTATTAATGGTAATCAGACTTGTAGTTTTTAAATAAATAATATGTAAGTTATTTCCATGACAACCCATATTCAGCAATGAACCCACAACCACATTCAAGAAAAACCAAGTGCATACATTTACCGTTTGTTTGTACCATAATCACAATTTGCATAGCTTTCGTTAAATATATTCTGGTTATTAAATAAAGCGATCGCAAGGTCTTCGATAATAAAGAACAATTTCCCAGCAAACATACTGCCATCTTGAAACAAAGTGCCAAATGTTCAGGTTTTTGTGGATATACCGTAATTATTGTTTTGAGCAAATATTCATTATAATTACCGTCTCTCAGGCCAAGAAGGCATCGAGACACTTAATTACCGGTTGTGAATATTTGCAGAGCAGGGATTTATCGTGGAGAGGTCACCACACTCCATCGCAGCCGATTGTCAGAGCCTCCCTCAACTGAAGCAGGAATTTAGAAATCGGTGAGGATACAAACGTACAATGGCCCACTCTTTTAGAAAGCCTGGGATGAAAGGCCATGATGGCTGAAGCATCCATAAGTGGTGAATGCTTGCACATGAGATAGCGATCTTATTATATCCAACCTTGAGATAATGCCAACAAAATAGTTTTTCAAGTGTATGAAACTGCACATGGAGTGTATGAAACTGTGTATGAAACTGTAAAAACAAGTTTTCATCCTGAAGTGCAAGCAGGGTGAGAAAGACACGAGATATAGTGTAGAAATGCATGAGATCCTGTGAGGACTTGAGTTTCTTTGAGACCTTTTGAAATGTCCAGCCCAATCTTTTTATCAATCTGAAAATGAAAACAATGACACCACAATCAAAAAAATATATATCACAAACTCTTTGTTCTAAAGTAAATGTAAAATAAATGAACAACAATAACAACAAAAAGATGAATAGTGGTTTATATATCCTTACGCTTTGTGTGCACCACTGTGGTTTCCCATCCACGAGATCGCTCAACGGCTTTTCTCCAGAACTGCAAGCGTGATGTGCTCTCTGCAAAGCAATACAACAAAATTGCAATCATTATGACAAAACAGCACTATCAGCAAGAAAGAAAGAAAGAAAGAATACTTTTGATGAAAACTGAATAAACAATAAAATAAAGTATCTGGCAGATATATTACACAATCAAAATCCACATTAAATCGCACAAGGATTGCATAGCCGTACCCTCTGGAGCAACCTGAGGGTTGAAAGTTTCAAAAGTGACGTCAAGCTGGTCTTTCTGTTCCATGTGCCAGACTCCGATGCCTTCTGCCATACCAGCTGCTATGGCTGCTCCCAAGGAAGTTGTTTCGGTGATGGAGGGTCGTGCTGCCAAAGATATGATAGGAAATGTAAAATAACTGTGCTTGTTTGGGAAGCAGGGTCACTGAACAAGCCAACAGACCTGGAGAGATGGTTTTGGAAGAGCGGGTGGTGGAGGGGGAGGGGGGCTTTATGACCGGGTGTATAGTTCCAGAGAGGAGGGAGGCATTTCTGATTGGGCCTGCAGTCACTGGGAACTTACCAACTGGGATTCCAAGGATGTCTGCTTGGAGCTGCATAAGGAGGTTAGAGGATGTCATTCCTCCATCAACCTGTAGCAATGCCAAGACGTTGCCACTGTCCTGTTTCATGGCCTCAAAAATCTGAAGAAACAATAAATTCAAACAGTGTGTGATACGATTCAACATTAGAAAGGCTGAGGCCCATAACTATCGAGTCATATCATTATTGGACAAGATTCAAGAGTCAATTGAAAGCATATTTTAAGATTGCATACATGATGGAGATCATGTATTTCAGTTTTTTTTTTGTTTTTTTTTGCTTTAATGTAAAGTGCACATGAGATGTTGTTTATCAGTGTTTTACGTGCTAGATTTTAAATTATCATTATTATTTAAAAGCTGTCTTATTTTCATACCTCCCCACCCCCAATCATACATGCCCCTGCTCCAATATACTTCCATCTCTCTCTCTCTCTCACATACATACAATATATATATAATTATATATAATATATATTGTTGCGGCCACGGATACCAGACACCAGCTTGTCACCAGGGGGATTATCCCCAGTTTGTCTCGGTAGAGCGGACCTGGGGCCACTCCACATTACGTGTGGTACTGTGGGTTGTTTTAGAACCTCAAAACACCCAGTCAACACGATGTTCCAGTGTCCGCCGTCCAATTCCGTTTAACTAAGGTCAGTGTTACCTGACGGGGAGCGCACCCTCGGCAAGCACAATATTATCTGATTAGATTTATTAGGGCGGCGGCGTTTTAACGCTGTGCGTGCCGACAATGTTTGGTCAAACTGTGGTAATTACTTCCCAGTCTATCTCGTTGGACATGCAAGGACAATAGAAGGAAATAAATAAATAAATAATAACTTTTGATTTGCTGAGGTAAATAAAGAATGAATGTTCAAGAGCAAGAATCATCAAAATGCAGAAGAGACAAAGAGAGATGCTTATGGGGGTTGCTTACTTACGCCTAAACGCAGACAGAGGTACACGCAAATCACTAGGGGCAGGGGAGGAGGGAAATCATCTCGCTCACCAGAATCATCCGTGAAGCGAAAACGTCCTGAAAAGTGCGTGGTGTCCGTCGTCGCCAAACTCCAGCTTTGCCGTGCACCTCTGCGTGGGGCAGCCTTGAAGCCAATCGACATCTTGGAGGCACCGAGATTGTCCGTCGCGGGTTTAGACCCTCTGGTGTTGTTTGTGATCGACCGTGCCTCACTTGTTGGCTCGGCTGCTCACACCCACACGTGCACACACGCTGTGCTGCCGAAGACTAGAAGGGCGAATTGTCTCTTCGGCGCTGGTTAGACACCTGCTTCTTGGTCGCTTCTCTCGCCTTTGCTTTTCCTCTCTGGCTTTTGCCCCAGACTTTTTCCTCCAAGTCTCTCTCCTTAGACATCCTCTTTCGCTTTTTCCTCACTTTTTATATCTCAGAACGTCTTTCCCCCACAGAACGTACTCATGCTTTTCTCGTCTCATTTTTTTATACCTCCGGGTCCATCGTCCGCGGGTGCCGTCCGCCGTCCGCCCAACTACCGAAACCCACTGGGGGCACGGTACCATGACGACCCATGCGCCTCAAAAAGGTTGGTGTCGGAGCTCTGCGAAAGGAATTTGCCGTAGGAAAATGAGGGCGGTTCAAGGACTGTGAAAGAATTGTTGCTGAGTATGAAAAATGAGGCGGGCTCGAATCGTGAAAGAATGTGTGTGAACTGTCGTGTCGTAAAGAAAAAACCCTCACATAAGAGAGGGATTATCTTACCTTTCTAACGCATCACATTTAAAAATCCATTAGACGATGGGATGGGCATCGACCATGCATTAGGAATACATCTGTGTGAGGACTGGATGTGTGGATGTATTCCAATCAGACCGGAGTGTAAAATCCTAAATATATATATATATTATATATATAATATATTAAAATATTATTATATAATACATGTGCGTTAGCTATATGGGTTCTGACCGCGCATACAAACAGATAGCTCAAGAAGTTATTCCATTATTAATACGTGGAGATAGTCTTCTTTTGTTTAGCGCGGACAACAAAGGAGTGCGTTGGATATCTAATAGCTCGTTGCTTCAAATCATTTTCTCTTCATTTCGTCCCATTTCTTTCATCTGATAATTCCTGCAAGTAAATCAGCAGTGCGGCGCCGTCGGTGAGGAATACTGCACAGCAGAGCCCGTCTCCCAGGGCGAGCCCTAAATTAATCGCGTGTGCGGCGAGTCAAATGGTGCGCTTTGGTGCGTGCGGAAAA
>CM068967.1:26906139-26918621 GCA_035128595.1 Eptatretus atami
TATGGATGAGCTACGATGTCATCTGTTTCAAACAAAGAAATCTGACCTCCGATCATTGCCACCGACCAGCAACGCGTTTCAATTTCACATCATGAGGGCTCTGTACCAAATGGTACTTTGGAAACGTGCCACGCTGGCAAATCTGTTGCTGCCGGATCCTACAGACTTTGGTAGGAATACCAAGAAAGGATACCTGCTGACTACTCTAATGACAAAGCCATCCAAACCAGGCCTTCTCTTAACAAGATGCAAATGCCGCAAAGACAAATGCAGATCACATTGCCCTTGCCGAAAGGCCAAAGTGTCGTGCATGTCGGCACCATGGTTGTAACTGCTGGGGGATCGCACTGGATGTGCACGCTTATGGAAGAGAAGAATGAAGAATAATTCTATGAACATGAACATATTGCTCTAGATCCATGATTAATCAGTTCATCATGACATCAGCTGATCAGTCAAGCTAATTAATACATTGTACATGTACTCTGATCGAGTATGTTTACTGATTTTAGCCAAAAGTGATTTGAATTAGTGTTACTAATAAATGGTAATCCATTCCTTTCAATAATTGTCTTGAGTACTGGTTGGGAAAGGTGTACAATGGTGTATCCGGATATGAAAAAATGCTGAAAATAGTGTTGAATTTTACAGAAAATACTGTAATGTGAACGAGTGTACCTTGACTGGCATTGTAGGGTGGACAGCTCAGACGTCGTTAGCTAAAAAGCTAGTTCACGAGGCTGGTTAATAATCTATTAAACCCAGTCTAAACAGCTTTCATTGTTATGCACTGCCAAGGGCTGGGTTGAATTTTTTTCATTACTCTAAAGCAAGAGGTAGAAACTAATAAACGGACCCAATGGTTAATATGAAACATCCAGAAGGGTTAATATATGCAACTAAAGGGGTAAAATAGGTATTGCAAATTGGTCAATTGGTCAGCGCCAGCCAAACCCTTTCTTCTGATACCATAAATGTTGGGTGAAAGCAACAATAGGTAAATCATGTTCAAATAATCGAATTCCAATTCCCCTTAACACCTAATTTTGGGCCGAATTTCTGTCATGGTGCGCATGATAAATCGAGAGCCAGATGAGCACTTCGCAAGAAGAGTTGGCCGAAGCAGGCAACCGCCAGTCATGTGCGCCAATTCCAATCTACAAAAAAAATCTAGGACAAAAGTAGTATATTTCAATGACTACCCCTCTCCAAGTTCCTGGCTCGGCACCCTACTATTAGGGAGAAGAAAGTTAGTATGGTCTTGTGTAATTCACATAGGTTAGAATTCCTTTTTTTTTTGTCACCCAGGGGCTTGTTGGAGTGAGATTTGTAATGTTATTATTGTCTCCATGAGAAGGACAAGGTTAGACATGGGCATAAGATATGGAAAGCGTAATTCGTTTTTGTCTCTGGATCTGTGTGAACAGACAAAGGCTCCAGACAAGCTGCACACAGGATGGTACAGAGCAGATTTCTGATGTGCTTGCCATCCAATGTGTGGCTTTTTAAATACCTCCCATGGCTGCAATTGTTTCCTGAGGCCGACCGTAGATGTCACCGGCCTGCCGTGATGGAGTCGCTAGCGACAAGCATGTGTCTGCCGGCATGAGTTGGCACGAGGCCGGTCTAGAGGAGGACGCCTCATAAGCGTTGTGGGCCGTGGCGTCATGGGAAGATGATAAAGGGACTCGCGCAGTGAGTGGAGGGGAATCCACGAGCTGGTCATGTGTGCGGGAGGATGGAGGCACGCCGGTTGGACGTCGGTGTTGTAAGCTGGGGATGGCGTCTCTGGCTTCATTTCTCACATACGCTCTCGGCGCTCTGCTTTCTCCCTCTTTTCGCCCACTGACGCCAGTCGGCTGTGGCTGGGACTGTGTCCGTCGTTCACTTCGACCTCTTGTGGGGTCTGGAGACCTGATCATCAGTGGAGCTATGTATGTTGACTCCCATGTACCAGTACCACTTTGAAAGACCTTTGCATGGCCCCACTCATTGTGATCGAAATGATTGTGTGCTTCGTGGCACCATAGGTCCTTTATTGTATTAAATTTTTTTGTTTCCCCAGGTGTGCCTTTAATCCTTTATTTATCACTATGTTTCTGGTCTGCTTTCTTCCGGGATCCTCATTTCAATGTTGGTTTGTGCTTCTTTTCCTTTTATCGCCAAATAAACCCCTTTTTGATTAATTTCTTTAATAAAGAAAAGTGGTGGTTCCCCCCCCCTCCCGATTAAGTGGACGCCGCGCATATTCAATACCTTTGTGTGGCACGCATGAAGCCATTCGGTTAGGTAATCCCTACGGGAGGAAATTGTTAATGCTTGTTTAATATTCGGGGATTTAGCTTTCAGACCGGAGGAAACACGCGAACCACTCAAGCATGGACCCCCATTATGATTCCGGCCCAATTCGCAAAGCAATAGCATCAGCACCGGTGTTGTCAGCATTCACAGGCCGTCAATGCAGGTTAGGTCAGTATGGGAGTATGCGCCAGAAGAAGCGCGTCTCTGGCTTCATGTTCCGCCGGTATCAGGGGCCTCCGTCTGGCCATCTCCCAGCAGATTCCTGGCCCATCCCATCTCCTTCGAGAATGCCGATCAAAGCTGCTGGCAATACCACGAGGCACCTGGTAGCCTAGTTAGGCTCTCACACATCCCCGAAAACTTCCTCACTGAGAGAATTGTTGAGCAGGATCAGCGTCAGGAAAACGGAGGCCACATGTCATACAAGCGCGCAGCTGACGCTCACCGACTATGCAGGGAATACAATCTCATGTTGAGTCCTTTCTTCAGCAAACCGCTCATCTGGACACAAAGTCGACCAGCGATTAAAAGCCCAAAAAGATTTTTCTTTCCCCCGAAGAAGGAAACCACTGGGTTTTTTTTTTTTTCAAACGGAATAAGTCTCCGTCTCAGATCCCTGGTCAGTGATCCAAATCTCACATCCATAGAGCAAGATTGGAAGCACAAGGACGCTGAAGACTTGATTTTCGTCCTCTCCAACACAGGTAATCGCACACCCACACCATGATCCAGTGAATCCAATGACTCCCCATGCCGACCCAGACGTCTGTTGACCTCTGACTCACAGCCGCAGAGACATGAAATCACTGCTAAAGTGTAGTGAATCTCCATTGCCCCAAGATCCTCGCTAGCAAAACAGGCCAGACCAGAAACAGAAGGCAATCCAAGATTCATTGAAAGCCGGATCTGTTTTGACCCAGGAACTGTAATCCCAAGCGGCTTCCGACTCTCATTAGCACATCCGAGGGCCCCAAAAAGGATAATCTAAAGCTCCGCAAACATGACTGCAGATTACATCTGCGAAATCAAGGTCAGAGATCTTAGACATTCCTCAAAATGATACATCACACTTGATCTGTTCAGACATCTCCCAGAATTCCAGTCCATACAAGTGCTGAAAATTGTGGCGGGCCAGAACACGACACTGACGAACTCACAGCTAAACAACTGGAATAAGTCAGAGATTTGTACCACCACAGCACTCTCAGTACCAGATTAAGAGTTCAGACATAGATCAGAATTCCCATTCTTGGTGCACCCCCGAAGACCACGAATCGCCGCCTACACCCAGAGGGCATCCCTGATTCACTGAAATCAAAAGCTTTGCAGAGAATCACATAGGCTGCAAGTAGCCCTGCCAAAACTCTCGTCTTGTTCAGTGAAGATCCGAAGAGCAGGCTACGGTCAATCATTGACTCTTTGGTAAAAGCCTGACTGCTCTGAGACACATGTGAACAAGCAGATGGTGGCAAACCCGATCAATAAATATCTGAGCAAAGACCTTGCCTGCACTGAGAGCAGCGTCACCACTTCTCGTAGTTGATTGCAGTCTTGCGATCACCTATCCTTCCCAGAGGGGACAACAAAGCCTCTTCCATCAGTTGGTGATGATGCTGAAGTTTCCAAGCAGACGGACAGAACTGCATGCAACGACACGAGTAACAAGCATCGTTCCACCAGCCTGAGAAGTTCAGCATGGATGCACACAATCCTGGAGTTTTACCCCATTATCCAATCCGGTTCACAACACAGCCTGTTGTTTTCCTACTCTGCGAAGGTGGACCACAGTATTGGGAGGTCAGGAACCAGTGAGTTGTAACAACCTGACATCCAACATCGACAGCTGTGGATACGACCTGGTACAACCGCTCAAAAAGTAGCCGGTCCGCAGCGGGCCTTTCACTCAACCTCCTCTGTCCAAGATCCTACCACCTCTGCTCTAACCATGTAGCATCGAGGATGGGTTTGGATGAACGCAATGCGCAACTTCCGCTGTAAGCAGGATGAGAATCACTTGACCATAGGTGGTACTACCCCTCAAGATTCCTCGCACAATAGGTCCTCCTTGTCCAACTTCAAGCGCACGTACAGTTTTAACACGCCCAGCTCAACTGAGACAACATCAAGCCTGCATTTAGCCTGGCCTGGCGACTTTGGTCGAATGGACTCCAGTGTCCTTGAGGACAAAATTTTCCTTCGCCCAATCAGTGAGTTCAAGACATGCCCGGCAACATAAGGACGGTGAATCTTGAAGGCACTCACAACTCTTCAGGTCTCCAAAGCAACACCCAGACCACCCAAAATCTACACCACTTTGTCACAACTCCCTCAAGCTACCCTATCATACCTGTGAGCTTGTTCAACATCCAGCCTCGGCGGATGCAAGTTCTCCTGGATTTGAGGTGCAACTTCAAAGAGTTGCTACAACAAGCGTGGTCAGTATGGATGACTGAGCACTTCTGGTAGAACCTGCAGTTCTGATCATCCTCTCAGCTCCCATCAACGGCACATGGTCCAATCTCCTTCTGCCACACCGCCAGCATTGGAATAACCAAGTTCAGCGATGAGCTTGTGGGCTGCTGAACCCTTAACAGTCGCACCCTAAGTCCATGCCCTATCTTGCAAATCAGGAACTTTGTGCTATTCAGGTTCTATCATGTCCAGACCCATGGGGACCCAACACCGTCTTGTAACATCCCTATATTTTAGTGATCGCAATTTGAAACCCCCACAGACTAGAAATGTATCTTGCTGGGCACTGGATCAAACACAGACTCGAACGTGGCAAGAATGTGTCTTGGCGGTGAATCATGCTGCCTCGTCGGCAGCATATAAACAAGAGACCAGGGAAATGACAGCCAAGGAGTGACGAAATCCGTAGTCCATAATAGCGCCGTTGACCCGGTGCTTACCCCAATTATCATTGGAAGTCAGCTTATTGGACACAGCTACACAAACTCGTTGGCATGGTAACGCATCAGAGCGACCAACCAAAGAAGTAGTAAAAACCACCGCAATGAATCTCGCCGCAAAGGTGGTCTCCGACCTCAGAGAGTGCTGCAATATCCAGATGTCCAAATGCTGAGTTCAGATGATAACAGGGACAGGTGATATCCTCTTTGGGATAGGACCATTCCAGGCACCGCACCCGAAGAGGGACCGCCTCGGTTTAATCCCAAGAGGTGGACGAGCACCTCAGCACCACTGTCGAACACTCTCTCCCAGCAATCTGACCCGGCAATGTTCCCCGTGTATTCCTTCCTATCAAAGATTGGGGGTCCCGAAGGCTTTGCACCAAACCCGTCATCGTCCAGTGAGACTGCCTGCGAAGGAAGCTGCCCAGGAGGTTACTCGACGGAGTGGTTTTGTCAATGCAATAGTACGATAAGCAGAGCTGAAATGGTCTTGAGATATAGAGAAACTATTTCACCGTTGATGGAGTTGGACAAGGAAGTGTCTTCTTGATAAACGATAAGGAATGGACTCTCTAGCTGTGCTCAACAGCAATAAAATAACGGGGGCAGATAAATGCTTCTATTTATAATATTGAACAAGCATATTAGTTCATAACTGGTCATCTGGCAGCTCACAAGGACAGTCTTCTGTCTTAATAAAGCAAGTCTTTGCAGTAAGTCCTCCTTGAATAAAAATATGAAATTGTTTCTGACTAAACAACTCATTGCCCAGGCACGCGATCTGCATTGCCCTTTGAATATGTGCAAAACATACGACATTATTGGACACCGAAGCATTAGGACAGGTGGAAGTCAAATGTCAACATTTTATGGATGGATGTAAGAGCCTTTCGGGGCCGATAAAGCTGCTAACGTGCTGACACAATTTTTTGTAATATTTCCATGTTATTATCTATCATGCTTTCTAAAGCTGCTTCAAGGCCCATCTCTGCCAACATAGATACATCGAATAATCTTAACATAGGAATACATCAAGGAAATCTGAACAAAAAGCACTCAACCAGCCCTTCACTTTCCACAAAAGTTGCACGTTTAATAAGTATAAAGGACAAGAGGAGCAAAACTTCAAGTCATGATAGACATAAAAGGGTGGAAAGGGGAACACCAAACTTTGAAGGACATGGACACATCTGACAATGAAAGAGAAAGGTGTACTTACTCGATCACTCCTGACTAATACAAGGCAAGTGTAACAATACTAACTCGATGCTGAACACGAAGTGTAAGAATAAACATGTGTAAAACAATCTTCTTTAAATAACATGCGCATGTGTAAACACTATTAAAATACCCTCACCAGAGGAGAGGGTATTGGAGTGGGTCCGTTTGTCTGTCTGTCTGGTCTGTTCTGTGTGTTTGTCACACAGAACGGAGTGGTTTTTTCTCTGCATCCGCCTACGGATCGAACGACAAAAATTCAAACCATAGGAGCAACTACTCATAGTAGAATGTTTAAAATGATAATAGGCATCATAAAGTCATGTGGTCTGGCAAGCCATGCTGGAAAAAAAAAAATTGAACTGCTATCTCCAAAACCGCACAAGGTAAAAAATGAATACTTTGGCACAGGACAGTAATCAACATGTTGAATAAGTTTGATTTGGTTGAATTATGTAAGAGGTGCCTTGTTGTATATATTGTCAAAGTCGCATAAGTGTAACGCTACATCCGATCATTAATGAAACATTTTTGTGTGTCATCTTGGCATAAATTTGTCCAAGAAGAAAAAATTGATGACGTATCAGTCATCGGTGGTTCAGCCATCCGCATATATATATATATATAATATATGTATTATAGTTATATATATATGTATATATATATATATATATATATATATATATATATATATTATATCATATGGTTTAGCGGAGCAGCAAGTCCGAGTCGCCCGACCGTGTGCGGAATATAGATCGCCGCCTCGGATAAGTCCGAGTCGACGGGTCATTGTACAAAGAACCGAAATACGCCCAATAGGCAGACGTAACATGGGTAGGTGTCGATTGCCAATTTCAATGTGACCTAAATCCACGTGATCCAACTACGGGTATTCCACCTCTAGACGGACCTCGTACAGAACATAACCGCCGAAAGCGATCGGGACTCTGTCATCGTGCGCGAGATTCCGAGCGGCTTTAATCCGCCGAGGAACGACGTGGGTGCGAAATGTCCCCTTTACGCAGAAGGCCAACGGGTTTCTAACATACCAGCAACACACGAAATGGCTCATTAAGTGAAAGAATCGGAACGCGACGTAGCTGAAACCTTTTTAACACCATTGGGGTATTACTATTAATAATGAATGGGGAACTAGGGAAGCACGTAAGAGCGAGAACGATTCCGACTATACGAAAGTGAGCAATGTCAAATACAAGCACAAAAGCTACTTATCAATTTTCCTACTTATTAGAGACGGGCCCCCGGACAACACGTCGTACGCATCACAACCACCCAAGTAATGGGGGTGAGGCCTTTAATAACAGGCTCCAGCTCGGGAGGAAAGGTGATGCTAAACCCCAGGAAACCTATCTCAGAACGCTCTCTCTCACCGTTACGGTGTGGTTCAAAGTTGTTTCGGCGCCGGCTCCCAGCCAAGAGCGAGCTGGACCAATGCGCACGTGATGCCAGCGATCCTTCCCGAGTCAGCAGGCGAATCCTCTCACGCTCTTGATAAACGTGCTGGGTGAACGAGGCGCCGATCCTTTCCCGTCGATTAGCCGCGCTCGCTTCCACGAGGGGACCCAACCCTCCAATAGAACGAGGCCGAGTGAGTCGCGACCAAGACAGGGAACCGAAAAGAGAACAAGAGCTTCTCACACCCAAGAACCAAGAAGAAGCCACACACTGCCGTGCAGCGCTACGAGCGAGCGAGCCGCAGGCTCCAAACTCTCTTCGGCAAACAAAGAGCAGCTCTCCAAAGCCTAGCCAGAGCCAAGCAGGACCCGAAGCTCGGACTGAACAACTCTCTGCTGAAGGGCAAAAGCTCCGAAGGCCATCAACGCCTAACCAAAAGCAAACAGGACCCGTAAGTCTGCTGAACGATCGCGCTCAACTTCGCTAGTCGAGCACGAACAAAAAGGATCTCTCTTTATCCTTCTCCCACCCGCTCCCTCCTCGCCCGGCGTGACTCATAGCCATCGGCCTCATCCCTCCGTCAACCAGGGTGGAGGGAGTTGTTGACGTCATGCAATCACGGGACGGAAGGAGCTCTTTCTTCTCTTTCGCAGAAGAGGGGAAGGGACGTTCATTGTGTTGGGATCCGCTCTTTAACCTATTAAATTAAATCAACGCAGGCCTATCTCGATTTCTAACTTTAAACATGGAAGGTGGAGACTATAGGAACAACTACTTATCAGACAATAGCGTTGACTAAAGGAACCTGTGTATGTTGTGTGCAATACAGAATTCCAAAATTCGTAACAATAGTAATAATATAAACCTTCAAAAATCTCTCTGAAATGGTTGAAAAGATTGAAGCGAAACTTACACATGACCAGCTATCCATGAGGAACAAAATAGTCCCACCTAAATGATGTTCATAGGTCCACTTTGTTTTGGCAGCCATAATTAGGATTTACCATATATATATAACAATATATATTACCGAATACTGTAGTATATATATATTATGTGATATATATATATAATATAATATATATAGTATATATATACAGTAGACTAGGCGTAAAGTCGTACCATCGGGGACGAGAAAAAAAGTGGACGACTTAGAAATGTTGACGACTTACGCGTATGCAACATATCATGATGACTGTGGGTAAGGATGAAGTCCGGCGTGGGCCATGGACACGTATTTGTGAGGGCCGGCTATGTAAACCGAAAAGGAAAACACAATCCTGGGCACAGGTGGGGGGTTCATTGGTGAGTTGAAAGTGATCAAGCAAAGATGACATTCATGAATCAGTCTATCAAAAAGTAAAGATATGAACAACTGTAAGACAAGCATATACCATCGTGGATGGTAAGGTGACAAAATGTACATGACCACAACAGTTCATCGTGGTGCATGATTACCACTCAATGCCTATTGTGTAAGTGAGTGCAGTAATGTTACAAACCAACCAATAATAAAACATGAAATCGGACTTCACACTAAGCTCGTCGAAATCCTTTACTCCTTCGCGAAGTAATTCCGTTTGTTTTGACTGTCCTGCAAACCTGGGCATCTGGTGCACTGAAGAAAGGATTCAAACCGGTTCTTGTATCCATGATGTTGTCTGGCAATCCTCCACCAGAAAGACAGTTATCGCAGCATCACATCCAGAGGGGCGCGCCTGATTCGCTGCCTGAATCCACGCTGCTGATTCGCCGTACTTCTTGAAAACCTTGCCGATCCTCACCTCACTTTTGACTTGTTTAATACCAGTGTAAGCCATCGCAAGGTCTCGCAATCGTATCCCGAGGTCCGCAGCAGAATTTACGTGCATTCAGCAACAACTATTTCCGCGTTCAAACTGAATATTCTGGCTGAGCTCAGACATTTGCCGAACCCAATGATGAGCGCGTCATCGACATTCTTCAAAGGACACACATTTCACCGTTCACACTTACACACGGCTCGCGATCTATCTCCATTGTCCAATAGTCTAGCCCTTATTCTTCAAGATTCGTTCAAATGTCTGCCGTTTGACGTCCAACTCTCAGCTATGGCTGTTTTCTTCATCAGGGTCTGCCTCGCAATGACTGGATAATGTCGTATTTTTCTGTAGGTTTAGTGTAAAGCTTACGCCTTAGTCGCGCATTGTCCTGCCGGCAAGTGCGATCAACGTGTGTACGCAGTTATAAATAACGCCTATCATGGCGGTGTAACAATGAACGAGCTATCAGATTCCATGAAACGGTTTCTCACGAGGCAAAGCAGTTCCGTGTGACGAGTTAGGAGTGGTATTACTTGAGTTTCCATTATGCAGGCACGGCCCAACCATCTCGATGACATTATAAGACGAAATGACGACTAGAGATGAACTATTACAGCGGGATGACCCTTTATTCAAAGGATTTAACATGAGAATAAATTCGGGACTTTTTGACGCTGCCGACTTAGGCGAAGGACGAGTTACACGCTGCCGATACGCCTAGTCTACTGTATTATATTTATTATAATATATAGTTATATAATCTCTGTCCTCAGCATTCACTGACTGATATAAAGATCATAACTTCTGGGTGCTGCAGAAAGCTGAAATTTGCCGGGTGGCCGATAGACATCAAAACTGTGCACACAGAAAAAAATTTTACACAATCGTACGGATACACTCAATAAAGTGAAAATATAAAATAAATGAAAAATGCAGGTGAGCGAGCTCGAGACAATGGTAAGCATGGTGAATTTTGTGTGCTGATGACATCAAAGCCGGATCACCAGAAAACACAAGAACCATACGAAGCAACCATAATGAAAAAAAAAAATAAAATAAAAATAAATGAAAAATCAAATGCAATGAGGACCTGAGACATGGGAAGCATGGTTTCTAATGCTTACACATGTGTAAATATAGTATATAATATTAAGTCATTTAATCTATACAAGTCCCCTATTGTATATATATTATACTATAACTGTAATATTACACACATATAATAAGAAAGACCGCACCCACATCTCTCACCTGTGAAATGTAGAGAATAGCAATCACTCCGCACGAATGAACTAAGCCCAGGTGGCTAGAATAAATAAATAAATGACACTCCCATAGCTCCTCTAAGCCAACACTGCTATGTAAACGCAAATCCAAGAGGCCTAACAAGGTAAGATCCCATTCTGTATCAAACCCTTTCCAGAGTCTCACTGCATAAAAGACATTCACAAAAGTACACACATGAGAATCCCAATACTACACACCCCTAGCTGCGGGACCGTTCAATCACTTATGGCAATTCATCAAACGACAGCGCAGACAACAAAGCACACCATATGATGCTCCGCAAGCATGTACCACGTGCAAATTTCAAAAACAGTCAATATATTAAATAATAAATGAAAGACCCACCCACATCATACTCACTTGTGAAATGGAGGGAATAGCCCAATCAGATGTTACTTAATGGGGTGTCGATCAGTGTACGATGACGGGCTGATAATGTCGAGCATAAACTGTGGCCGTAACTACTATATATCATATATACTATATTATATATAGAAACCCTTACGACCTATACATAAATGCAAGTTGAAGAAACTCGATGTCTGCATGGGGTAAACTCATAACCCACAGAAAAATAGAATGATCCCTCATTTAGACAAAAAAAGCTTTAAATATCGATGTTTACGCAATTCGAGTTATGTACTGTGTGCCTAGCACATGGGCTTGTGTGTAGCTTCAGAGTTGTGCTCGACAACCTACAAGAAGTAAAACAATACGACCACACAACTATTCAGTCAATTCGGTCAAACCAAATTATTACAGTTTCGTCCATTTATTTACTCCGAAAAACCTTAAGCAATCGTAACATTAGTGACTACTTATGTGAATTTGAGTTGATTGAGAACTTGAAGAAGAAAGGGGAAGTCTTCGCCCGACCCTGGATATGGGACTTGAAAGAGAAAGAGTGGGAGAGGACACGGGAGTCTTTAACATTACCAACATAATTTCTGCAGTCCCTGCATAATTTTGCTGTAAAAAGGACATCCTAGCAAACTTCCTCATACCCACTCTATAGGGAAAGAATACCTTATACACAGGATTGGTGAAACCCGGGTTAGTCTGCGAATTAGAGATCCCCGGAGGAAGCAATTAAAGTGTTTAGTCTTGGTGTCCGTGTGTCCGCTTTTAGCGGAGGTAAATTTTTTTTTTTCTATTATGAGGCATAAGTTTCAAATGCTAATATTATGAGCTGTCTATAAGCGGGTAGCATCAAGCCGATCTCCAATCGCGGTCTCTCAGTCATAATGTAAAGTCCCCACCCCTCCTCCCTCCTCACACAAATACATGCTAGGCATGTGAAGAATGAACACCTGCAACCTGGATTTGCCACAAAATTACAAAAAGACAGAGACAGAATAAGAAGGCAAATAAATATAAAGTCATTCGTGCATCTCATTCGGAGCAACTACTTTCCTTAACTCATGCTGGACTATCCTTTCTCGAAATTAAATTTCCCCAGCTGTTACCGTACAAAACATCCCAATTAATTGTACAAATACTTTGTATTTTTCAATGCTAAACTTGGTAATATTCTAAACTGCTG
>CM068967.1:26918646-26936768 GCA_035128595.1 Eptatretus atami
GCCGTATAATTGCTAGTGGCCGTAGATTTTGGAGACCCCACGGCCGCCGTGGCAAATGTGGCCTAGGCCTTATGGAAGAGAAGAATGAAGATATTCTATGAACATGAACATATTGCTCTAGATCCATGATTAATCATCATCGACATCAGCTGATCAGTCAAGCTAATTAATACATTGTACATGTACTCTCATCAGTATGTTTACTGATTTTAGCCAAAAGTGATTGAATTAGTGTTACTATAAATGGTATCCCATTCTTTCAATAATTGTCTTTGAGTACTGGTTGGGAAAGGTGTACAATGGTGTTTACCGATATTGAAAATAATACTGAAAATGTGTTGAATTTTACAGAAAATACTGATAATGTGAACGAGTGTACCTGACGGCATTTGTAGGGTGGACAGCTCAGACGTCGTAGCTAAAATAGCTAGTTCACAAGCTGTTCATAAATCTATTAAACCCATGTCTAAACAGCTTTCATTGTTATGCACTGCCAGGGCTTGGGTTGAATTTTTCATTACTCTAAAGCAAGGAGGTAGAAACTAGTAAACGTACCCAAAGGGTTAATATGAAACATCCAGAAGGGTTATATATGCAACTAAAGGGGTAAATAGGTTGAAATTGGTCAATTTATACCTTCTGACAATGTCTAGTCATGTTTTGGTCAAGTAATTAGCGAATAATAACTTTTATGAGAAAAAGCCGACTTCTCCATTTTTGCGATTCTGCTCATAGACATAAAGGGTAATTCCAAATTCTCTGTATCCACCTAACATGGCTTGATTATCAAAAACTTTTTATATAGTACTCTTAAATGTGTTTCATTCATTTATATTTATTGGTTTGGGTACAGCAGTTCCATTTATACCCACAGCCCCTAGATTTTCACCTCACCCTTCCGAGCGTGACCTTTCGACCCCTCAACCTGCACTCAGTGACCCCATCAAAATGTTTCTCCTACCAAATTGTAGCCCAGTCCAAACCCTTTCTTCTGATACCTAAAATGTTGGTAAACAACAATAGGAACATGTTCAAATAATGAATTCCATTTCCCCTACCCCTAATTTTTGGGCCGAATTTCGTCATGGTGATACATGATAAATCGAGCCAGATGAGCACTTTCGCAAGAGAGTTGGCTGAGCAGGCCACCCCAGTCATGTGCGCCAAGGTCCAATCTACCAAAAAACATCTAGGACAAAAGTATGTTCTTTCATGACTACCCCTCTCCAAGTTTCTGGGCTCTGGCACCCCTACTACTAATCGATACTACAAGAGAGCCGTTTGTCTGTCCGTATGTCACCAGTTTTCTCAGAGATGGGGAAACGGATCTTTGTCAAACTTTCAGAGGTTCATCCGTGAGTACCAGGGAAGCTTTTAGACAAAAAAAGTTAATGAAAATTTTGAAAAAAAAAAGTTCGATTTTTTTTAAAATTGCTTTATAGTGGTCAAGCTTTGTAGCTATGTGAAAGATGATATTAAATGATCCCCCGACCGCATTCCTTAGTGGGTGTAGGGAAGTGAAAAAAATAAATAAATTGACCGGGCCACTGCTCTGTACCCCTGCGAGTATAATCTAAATTGTATTTTATGCACGATTCCTCAAACAAATGAACAACATTCTATATTTGGCAGTTCATGCTTCCGCATGGGAGACAAATGTTTCAGAAAGATGTACCATGTGACATCAGAGGATGTTAGCAATTGGCTGCCAATTTAACATCCTGTACGTGTACCTAAGCTCGATTTTCCTCCTTTCACATCATCATTCAATATCCGTCCATACATCTTTGAACCACTTTAAAGAAGAGGATTCCGAGTAGAGGACATCCACTGTTTCTCCGTTTTGTGATCATGAAAGGTCAGTGACGTTGAGTTGGACGGGAAAAGGTGCATCCACTTTATTTTGTTTAAGATTAATTAGATAGTCTTTATTCTATGATTGGAATGTACAGAGACATTCAACAACATAATCCAGTATGTCCCATTGTAATTATTAAATGTTTTTTCAATCCCCAGGTCATGCCAAGAAGAGCAGCTGCATGACCATTTTACAAGCTCCCTTAATCACACATATGCCAAGTCCAATAGAAAAATTATATGACATGACTTGTTTCTAAAGCTTGCACCTGTTAACACACGTCTCACCGGCCCACAAATCAACTGTGTTCTTCCAATGTATTGCATCTGCAACTCTACAAACTACAAGATCAGTCCCATTTCAACATCACCACCAATATTCTTCCTATACACCTTAACCCCAGGAACTATCAACATGTTAATTGAGATGCATTAGTAGTTTATGATAATGCATACGTGGGTGCACCGGGGCGTGATTAAGGAGAGTCACGTGACCTGCCCATGTTCCGGTGCTGTGCTGTGTCCATGCCTGGATTAAACCTATCGTTCCCACTTCAGTCTTCATCTCCGTTTATTGAATACATTACAGTGGGGACGAGGATGTCGATAAACAAAATGTTTGCATTTCTGAGCCACCCACCTTCATAAGCTGCATACATCCCCGTTACTCTCCTCAAATACTAATATCACGTCCCAACCTCTTATATCTCCTCTTCCTCAACTCCCCTTCCCTTTCCTTTCATCATTTTGATTTTCCTCAATTTTAACAACCCACATACCTCACCACAATTCGTGTAAACAAGGTCTGCAAATGGAATTTCAAGTTACAATAGAAGCTTCCTGTTACAATGGACATCGGATTGAATCCCGAGTACACAAGGCACAAAGGTAGTATCACAATCCTCAAACTAGAGAGTTCATAGAACACATTACCCCATGCTGTGTTGGGAAACAAGGACATGGGCAGGGTCTACAAGCAACAAATTTCATTGGTCGTGACGACGTACAATGCTGCAATATTTTGTCCAAGTACTGCTAAACGGCAGTGGTTTGAAAGTGCCAAAAAGGCGATTTGTGTTTTACAGTGTTCAAGTATATGATTTAATTGAATTTTAAAGGTCATGGAAAAAAATTCGGAAGTTTACCACCGTCGATGCAGCGTCTTTTACACCACATTATCTAACACGTTACATTAGTTCTTCATGTGTTGTACATGCCCATTATGATGTCCTCAAAAACAGTACGTTTCCTGTTTGGAATGATTTTTAATTTTGTCTGACTGCCAAACAGGCAGACAGAGTAAAAAAGATAATTGTCTCATTCCTCTATGCGCATGCACAAACGAGACAAATTCAGAACCAAAGTACTGTTAAACTGCAGGTTTTTTTCCGATTCATGTCCCGATTCGTGGTCAAAATATAACATTTAATTGAAATGAAGTCGTTCCTCGATCATAAACTGACGTTTGTAAACAAGTGAACCAATTGCTTCACCCCGCTTTTTGCTTCACGTGCATGGGGTAATTACTTACCCCAGAGATGGGAACCCCAGAAAGGCAATCGATGGTCTGTAAAACACAAGCAGCAGGGAGAAGCAACCAATGAATGGTGGACCATTACTCTGAGAGTGCTTCTGAAGGAAACAGACATTTAGATGACCAAGTGAAGAGGAAAAATGGATAACAAAAGAAATGTTAGGAAAGATGAAAGAACAAAGGAAAGAGAAGAATGTGAAGAATGAAGTGGATGAAGATATGTTTGAAAAAAACTGAACGATGAACTGAGAAGAGAAACCAATAATGTCAAAAACAAATGACAGCAATAACAATGTGAAGAGCTGGAAGAGAAACATAAGTATTGGAGGGCAGATATAATTTATGTAAGGCATTGGAGAATTATCAGACAAAGGCAAGAGAGGAAACAGAAGCAAGAAAAATAAAGATCTTTTGAAATGGGCAAAAGAGGTAAGGGATGGATGGAAATAGTACAATGATGAACTCTGCATAAATAAGAAACCGGAGGTAAATTAATTAGAGAGAAATGATATCAGCTCTGATATACTACCAATAGAGGTGTTAGCAGCAATCAAGCATTTGAAGAATAGGAAAGCAGATGGTGTTGATGGAATACCAGCAAGGATGACAAAACAAACAGGAACGGCACTTCGTAGAGAGCATACATCATCCAGACTAAACAATTTACGTTTTGTGTCATACTGATGGGCCATATCTGCATCCAGACCTTAACCAACATCTTATCAGCTTGTTCTAGTCACCCAACCAATTCATCCACCTAGTTTTGTCGTAATCCGTACACAACTTATTGAGATATTGTGCTATATATCGTACAGTATTTGGCCGCATCTCTCAATGGTGAAGAATCACTTTAAAAATTAAAAAAAAATTCTCGGTTCTGTATCTTCACCAAAATCAAATAAATTCTTCCTGGTCACACATCTAAACTGTCCAGCAAATTTCATTTGTATCCGTCCACAACTTTGAGGTATCCTGTTCACAGACAGACAGGGTTGAAAACATAACCTCCATCCACCTTCGTTGATGGAGGTAACGATAACGGCATTCTGTTGAGCGCATACCTCCGCCAGCCTGAACAGTTTACATTTTGTATCCCAATGATAAGCCAGAATCTGAATCCGGATCCTAACCAAAATCGAATTGGCTTGTTTTTGTCACCTAACCAACTCATCCACCGAGTTGTGTCAACCCATACATAACTTTTTCAGATTTCGTGCTATACATCATTTTTGGCCCCATCTCTCAATCGTGAAGAAACATTTAAATTATAGTATCCAGATCTTCAGCAAATTCTCATTGTATCATCTTTGTCACACACCCAACCTGTCCGCAATATTTCGTCCAATTCATCCACAACTTTTTGAGATATCCTGCTCACAGAGACAGACAGACAGACAGGGGTGAAAACATAATCTCCATCCATCTTAAGGAGCAGAGACAATTAGGAGAAGAGAGCGAGCTGACGGGTTGTGTAGGACTACATAATGCAAGAGGAGAATGGCCTAAGGATTTAATGAAAATGTCCATGTTTCCCTCGCAAAAGAAAGCGATTACGACAGAATATAAAGACCCTCAAGCAACAAGTCTGATTGCACACACATTGAACATCGCTAAACGTCTTGATGTAAGAGTTGAGGCAAAATCAAATTAGTAAATAAGCAAATATCAATTTGGTTTCTGAAGAGGTTGTGGAGTACGAGAGGCAATTGGTATGACACGAACATTAAGAGACAGAAGCATGGAATGCAACTAAGATCTTCAAATGTGTGCCCTGGACTATGAAAAACTGTTTGACCAAGTAAATGGTTTAAAGCAAGTTCAGTTTGTCAAAAGTATTACAGAATATTTGATGGCCAGATGGCTGATCAAAGTTGGCCGATCAAAGATGGTGAACGAAAACATCTTTCAGCAAAGGGAACCATCAAGAAAAATGACTGAGGAATTGAATAAGATACTCGTTAAGACCTGAGTATAGTGTTGCTTTAAATGCGGTCGCGATATGGATCAAGATGTAGGCTTGGTCAAAGATTGAGAATGTCTGTATGGCAGATCATTATAGCAACAAGGAAGTGTTCGAAAATCAATCCACAAGAGAACCTCAAATGGAACTACAAGGGAGTCAAAAATGTGCCCCTCTCCCACCTCCCCACCAAACCATGAAGGAATTGTCATGACCAGTGAAATTTGACACAGATGTTAGTCCTTTCCGATGTAGCATCCAGCCGGTGTTATACATTTTACCAAAGATAGGTGTGCCCTATCCCATTGGAATAGAAGTCGTGTTTTGACCGGGAAACCTTTTGAAAAGGGAGAGCTGTATGACACCCCCATATTAGCCAAATACATTTTTGGATTGATTATATTGTGAGAAGAGAAGGGCTATTAAAAGCGGTCTGAGAAGGAATAATTTATGGAAATAGGCCAAGAGGGAGAAAAAGGAAAACAATTGCTCAAAGGACTAAATGAGGGAGGACAGGAAACAGACATGAACAACAGAAAATCATGCAAGATGAGAGGTAGAGCTGAGAACTTATTATTCGGCATATCATAACGATTGGATGAAGAATATAAATATATAATCTTTACAAAGCTCAGGTGCATTTTCCCCCAATTTTGTATCAAAATAATGAAATGGAAAAAAAGGTATTCTCTGCAGTAAACTCACCATCGTAGCGTAAATCTCTGATGAACTTCGGACTCCCGGTAAAATACTCATGGGAATGTTGAAAAACCTGCACAGGATGGCCATGTCAAACTTTTCATAACGAGTGCTACAAACAGGTCAACAAAGGCACATTTGTACCAAAGCACAGTTCCACTTGGCATGGCGATTCCGCATGTTGACTCACTCGCACAACTCAGAGTCCCATTCGAGCGTGTGGATGTTGAAAAGCATTGTTCGACTTGCATTCGTGACATCAGTAAGGTGAACTCCACCATCAGTTCCACCGCTAAGATTCTGAAAAGCCCAAGACCCAAACGATGACAGAAATATCACTCGTCAGCTCAGAAGAATCACAACCAATATCCAGATTCAATTACTTTTGATATCCCATGGGGTGATGCCCTCACCCAAAGTATCCACGTGTCAACGGTTCCAAAAAGTGCACGGCCATCTTGTACAGCACTCTGTACAGCTGCGCAGTTATCAAGCAACCAGCGTAGTTTCACTGCACTGAAGTACGTGCTAATGGGAAGGCCAGTCTTATCCTGCATGCATGCACAAGCGATACCTTTCACCAAGCACATTGATAATCCAATCATATATAATTATATATATATATATATATATATATATATATATATATATTGTTACGGCTGTGGAAATTCGCGAACACCATCCAGGTCCCATAGGTGAGGTATTTCTGAAGTACATGTGTAGTTAGCTCCAAACCCGTTGTATAGAGGGAATTAATGTGATTCATTCGGGCTGCGATCCTTTGAGTTAGGCGTTTTTCTGTTCTACTTTGTTTTGAGCCAACCACGCCAAACAACAACAACGCCAGCAGCCACAACCTACCTTCACCACTCGCTACGCAAACCTACATCACACCGCCATTCCAAACAGCACCATGGCCATGCGACACCGCCGAAAACCCTCCACCACCTTCTCCTACGGCACTCCCGCACCACCTGTGGACACCGAGCGTCGGGCTATCTGCAGCGATACACGCGAGCCGCGAGTGCAGATGGCGGTTTTTCGAGGAGAATTCGGATCAGGAATGCTACACGCCCACATCTGATCCATCCATTAGGAAGCGCGGGCGGCTTGGCCCCGCCTCCAGACGCGCCTGACGGAAATCGGGATATGCAAATTTGAGGATCAGGAAAGATTCACGCCCCTTTTTCTCCGTCCAATCGGCGAGCGTGGCTCCGCCCCTGAGGTCGTTTGGATCCGAGAATTTGCATATGGTGGGTTCCTGGAGCCGATAAAAAGACGAGCGCAAGGCGAATCGGGGGAGAAGTGGGGCAGATGAGTAGAGGCGAACGGCTACGGAGGCGAACGGCTACGGAGGCGAACGGCTACGGAGGCGAACGGCTGCGGAGGGAGATCGGCTGAGGAGAACCTGGAGGCTCGGGTCCGGGGCGAGGAAGTCAGCGACGAGGTCGCGTTGAATCGCGCATCGCGGGACTCGAGCAAGCCAGCCATACTCCTCCCCAGAGCATCAACAATTCCCCCTTTCCCCCGCGCTGAGAGAGTGCGACAAGGGGCCCCGTTCCCACTTTACACCAGCAGGTGCCCACGAAACCGCCGTGCAGCGACATTTTGCGGCTCGCACGAGGGC
Organism: Eptatretus atami; assembly: GCA_035128595.1. NCBI lineage: Eukaryota > Metazoa > Chordata > Myxini > Myxiniformes > Myxinidae > Eptatretus > Eptatretus atami. Next base: position 26,926,324 of record CM068967.1, read on the forward strand.
GCGGGTAGGACCCTTCGGTCTCGTGGACCTGGCCGCTCATCCAGGTTCCACGCGCATTAGGCCCACGGGCCCAGTCTGACTCCCTTGCCTTTGAGGGGGTCTTTCCTTTGCTTAGGTGTGAATGCGTGTTGTGGCGCCGTGTCTTGTAAGGTAGAAACTGTATAAGTGTTGCCGAGTGTTCGCGTTTAGTCGGTCGTAGCTCTGCGTTGCTTGCATTATTGTTTCTGTCTTAAATTGATATATGTGCATTTGCTAATTGTGGCTGTAAATACGTGCTATATGTGTGCTCTATGTGTGTGTGAATTAAATGTGCTTACTTGTTGAACTGTGCCCGTCTCGCTTCGTCTTTTCTTTAATTGAACCTCCATCTTGCTTCACGTAAAAGGGTTCGTAGTGGGCTGGATACGCCCGATAATTAATCAGGAACCGTCGAGGCCGACGATAACACCGCTCGGTTATCCCGATAGCAAGGAACGGACCGCTTAAGCGGTCCGTGTCCGAAGTCGACCTGCGGCGAGGTGCGATCGCCGGTTTACCATCCGCGTGGGTACTTAGTAGGTCGAGTTTGGCGAACAACCCTATCCCACGCGGGTGGCCGATTGCACAGATCGTGGTGAGGCCGAAGGCCCACCCGTGACTGGATCCCGGCGTTAGCCGGGAGGGTCACGACTGAATTGTCCGTCCGGTGGGCGAGGCGGTCGCGATTCGAGTCACGTGCGATCCGCACCAGGCGGGCGCGAATTCGCAACAATATATATATATATATATATATATGTTGTGAACTGTGGTGTCTGTCCATGCGTTAGTTTGGCTCCCATTTATGGTGGCCATGATGTAACAAAGTTTGAGTGTAAAATGTATATTATGTTCCACGCTTGTCTTGCCTCATGCATATTCATATTTTGCCTCATTCATATTTATGCTCCGCCCATGTGTTGCATCATCTCTGCTACAGATGGCGAGCGGACTCTTCCCTGGTCTGGCGGAATGTGTGGTTTTGTGGAAAAGTCACGTTTTTTTAAACCGATGCATTTGTAGTATTTTATATTAAATAAAAGGTGATTTGAAACTCTGAAGTGTTGGTGAAACTGCTTGGAGCATTCTTATTCAAGAATCAGGACATGTAGGCCATTACAGGATAGCAGCCGCTTCTGGCGCAGCATTTGAAAAGCTGCTGATTGGTTATTTTGCATTTTCATTTCACTTTTCTTGATGCAATATGGTCAGTCACTTTAGTGTCCCTTCCAGTAATCTTTAAAATCAACATGAACATCTGGATTAAAGCAGATTTAATACAGATCTTTGTGGAGTCACACAATTTAAATTAGCTATATTTTGCCATCTTTTAAGACAAATCCAACCTCTGCTGCCCGATGTTGCACCACCGTTTTGCGGTGGGTGGTGTAAGTAACTCTGAGTGAAAACAAGAGTGCAACAGAATTAACATTTTTTAGTTTGTGAAATAATTTAAATTGATAGATTAACATAAACTTTTCCCCATCACTGAGGATGGGTACTTTTGCGAGTTGATTCGGACAGAAAAATTCTGCATCGAGTCGGCTTGTTTGACACCTCCATCCAAGCGCGTTGCTCATGATGCTGGGATCCCAGATTCAAATCCCATACCCTATGTTGAATTGTCCGTTGTCTACAAATAGGAAGCTTGGTGTTGGCTTCACGGTTAAGGTGGCTGGCTTACAATCTTAATGTCCTGAGTTTGAGCCACTGTTGAGCAGTTCAAATAACACCAGGTGGGTTGACAGCCTGTCATCCTTCCGAGGTTGGTAAAATGAGTATCAGCTTACTGGGAAGAATGAGCCATTTGAGTATCCTGCATCGGAGTGGTGACCCATGCAGGATTGCGCCCCCAGCCAATGGAAAACTGCCTCGGCAACTTTATGTGTCTGAAGATGTGAAATGTGTGGTTCTTCTTCTTCTTCTACCATTAGCCTTGAAACATATTTTTAAAAATACACCAAAGTCTCCTCATGTCCGTTTTGTATGCAATATTTAAACAAGCAATCCTTCATGAGCCTTCAACACCGTTGGAAGAAAGCTTAGTCTTGTGAAACGTACTTCTTCATTTGTATGCAGCACAAGACTGTGGGTAGCATCATTGGCTGAGAGTGCAGATGTGCTGCTGATACAATGCCCTCTGCTGGTTAAGGCAGGAATTTGAAATTTGGCCATGTTTGCCTATTCTTGGGATCTTTAACATCAACCAACTAAAGTTGGAAGATGGAACGCCCAGTTCAATGTCCATCGGAGGGACAGCACAAACAATGATGAATCACCCTGCCTGTGAAACACCGAGATGACAGTTTATAGCTGGGTCAGGACTCAAACCCAGGCTAGACAGCTTAGAGGTGAGTGTGCACACCTCTCAGCCATCCTGTCCACCTGTGAAATGTACTTCCAGAATGCAGACAACACATTCAGTTTAACAATGTCTCGGGATGGATGTGGATAGAAAGTATGCCAAGTGAAAACGTCAGCAAGTAAAATAGTACATTAATTAAATAGATGAGAAGGTGTTATTAGGAGAAGCCATTATGGATAAAAGTTTCCTCATATAATAATAAACAGCATGACATACAACGGCTGCCATTTATAGTTCCCACGCTGACCTTTAAGTGGTTCTGGTCCCGTGCTGGAGTTGCATCAATCAGTCTCTCCACTGTCAGCTGTGTTCGCATGTCAAGCCACACTGAAGATATGGTGAACGGAATGAATGGTGCATACAATACGATACGTGGCTTGGTGACATTCTATCACCTCCAACCGTTGGTTCCATTACAAGCAGCACTAATTAAAGAGGTGATTATTTTAAGAGGAACAGGCCTATATATGTATCCAAACCAAATAATGACCACGACAAGGTTACAGTCAACTCCACAGTCAATGCAATGTTGCCAACGAGTGTGTCAAAGTAAATGAATGTAGTACCAATGGCATTATGCAATGGCTCCCCGGTAATCTGGTCCCAAACAATGGTGGTTTCTCTCTGGTTTGTGATGCCAACAGCTGCACAAGCAAGACAGGAGATAAAGCACACATTGCAGTCCACTCCACACCTCTATCAATTAAAGATCATACAAACAAATATTCTTATATGGTGGTGTCATCGTTAGAGCGTCTACTCTGAATCTGGGAGTTCAGCGGTTCGTACCCCAGCCGTGTCATACCAAAGACTTTTAAAATGTTAAGTGCTGCTTCCTTGCTTGATACTCAGCATTTAAAAAGGATAGAATACAGACAAACAATCATCGTTTGACAATCATTGTGCAGGCTTTGATGGGCCGAATGCACTCCTCCTGCATTGACGGTCCTTCTAAGGGAATATATAATATGAGAGACGACCAAGGAATGAATAGACTCATAGTCACTTGCAGAAAGAATTAATCTCCCGATGAAAATCAAAACGGTAGCTTCACCTGCAGAATAACTACTGATTACGGAAATGTATGTTATCATGTACATCTCACCCAATCAATATCCTTCAACCAAAGTGATCTGCTGTAAGTGACCCTCTACAAAATTAAAGCTCCGTGGTGCAAACGGTCTTTACTTTTCAGGACCCAAATTTCCTTGATCATCGGGGCACAGTGGGAATAAGAAATAGTGTAATCATTTGTCATTTATCGCACAAGGACCTTCAAAAAACAACCCATAAAACCTGCAGCAAGGTAGATCTCACAACTGCCCAAACACCAGGAAATGTGGAAACTGTGCGACGAGCAATCAATCCATGCCCACCCAAGTCAGTCTGCCATGGATGCAAGACATCTCCATCAAATTTGAGGGGTTAAATGTATACCCAACCCTAGAAAATCCACCACGTCCAGTATAGTGTAATCCAGCAAAGTGCATTTTCAAAACCTAGTGTATCCATGAAAAACTCTCAACTTTTACATTTACAAATGTTTTTGAAAAATGCAAATATCCATTCATCATTTCAGTCCATTAAATTATTTACATATCCATTATAATATTCTTCGCCAATCTATCTGTCACTCTGTCTGTCCAGGACAGAGCTTGGCTGGCCTGACTCCATCCACAATTGAAACCTCAAAAAAAATATATATATATATACACAAGCCGGTAGGCGGCGATGAGTCGCCGAGCATGGAAACTATAAGATATAGAGCAAAATGGATGCCATATAGCGGATAGGGAATCACCTTAAGATTATGCATATCAAATCTCATCCAGTTCCATCTACTGATAACTACTCGGTATCCATTTGAATGAAAAGTACCGAAAATGCGGTTTGAAATCGGAAATCCCCAAAGTTCGAGGGGGTGCTGTGGGTGAACAAAGATCTCAATCGAAAATCCGGCTCGATTGTTTGTGCACAATGTATTCCAGACGATTAGTGTGAATTTTCATGGCCATCCGACCATAACCCTAGGAGGAGTAGCATTTGGCGCGAAGGCACCTCCAGCTCTCGCATATTATCGATTTTTGCACTAATTGACCTTTGACCCCTGACCTAAGCGAAATCGGTCAATATTTCCTAAGGCAAAGTTGTAGTACTCATTGAGTACCATGAACCTGCAAAGTTTCATTCGTATCGATGCACTCACCTGGTCGCTAGGGGGCCTTCAATTTTCGCCAATTTTCGCGCATACCCTAATTGTAGGGGGTGCTGCGGGTAAAGTATTCCATATATCACAAAAACCGGAATATATTTGATAGAGCATCACCTGGAGATCATTCGTGCCAAATTTCATAACCCTACATGGGATAATGGCTTTCGGAATTGATTTCACATTAACGGTACCGATTTTGAAGGTTTTTCGGTTGTTGCTAGGGAACCAAAGCGTCCCTAGCAACCATCACAATTTCCAAAGCACAAGGTCATAAGATGTACCTCCCACTCGAGTTTGGTAAAAATCCGCCCACGTTTACTACCAATTATGCTGATGACAAACGAACAAACATCCAAACAAACATCCAAACAAACAGACAGAATTACTGACAATAAGGGTCACCTATTTCGGCGACCCAATATTTGAAGACTGAACAAAGTCTTCGATCATGAAATAAAGGTACGTTTTGATTACAACCCATGCAGAGGACAGAAAATAGTCGTGATTAATATTTGAATTTCTAATTTAAAAAATATATTAACTCCAACTAGTCCTTTTGATAGCCTTTTATGCAAAACCGGCAAAAAAAAAAAAATGGAAAGTTGTTATATATAATTTTGGTTTTCACCTGAGTTTAAAGCTAAATAGTGTGCAAATGCATGATTTATAAACAAACCATTTCACATGTGCATGGACATGTAATTCACATATTATGTGAAGTAAATAAATTGTTTACATTACATCACTTCTGGATCTGTTCGATTGCTAGTAAGTGCTCATGTTGGAAAACTCTATGTGCAGCATCAAACTCTACATGTCCAAATTTCATACATGCCTATGCTCATGGGTTTCCCACAGGCACTGACCTACTCGTGTATAAATAAATTCAGTAATACAATCAATTACAGAAATATTCCATTTTGAAATGTTTCCCTTGCTTTTGCTAAACCCTGTATGTTCTTTTTCTTGTACTATTGCGTTTTTTTATTGTGTCAAATCACCAAAAGAGTTGGGGATGGATTCGGACGAAACTTGGTGGGACAGGTTGGGTGTGTGACAAGGACGGACTGAGTTTGAGTTTCAAATGCAGAAAGAAGAACTTTGATTGCTTTGCATATCGAAGGGGACATTAAAAGACAAATGAGCAAATTGAGATGAAACATCAATAACAACTTGAAATGCAAAGTACAAAGTTTCCAGATAATCTGCCAGCAGAATACAAAAAGAGAAATTTATCTTTTTTTTAATACAAACACCAATCTGCAGCAAGAAAATAAAACTTAAACAATATAAACATGGAGTAAAAAAAAAAATTGCAGCACTTAAATATATTGGTGAACAGCTGCCTTAAATGGAAGAATGGAACTGAACAGACTGGGGAAGTTGGTTCCACAGGCGAGAGAAAAAAAAGGAACAAATGTGGGAAGGTGAGTCGTGAGCCTGGATTTTGGGAGCTTAACTCGAAGAGGGTTATTGGCAGACATGAGAGGGACAGAGCTGAGAGAGAGAGAGAGAGAGAGAGAGAGAGAGAGAGAAGAGGGTGCAAGACCAAAAAGGAGGTGGTAGAACACAGAGAGACCACCGACCTGTCTGTGATGGGTTTGCCGACCAGGCTTTGCTGCCCTAATGCCCCACTGTTAGTACGTTGCTGTTATTCTGTGTCTCTTCGCTCTTCCACGAGCCCAGATTTTGTACAAATAAATGAATAATAAATTTGTAGGGCACCTACTGCACAACTGAGAGTCTATAGCAATGATCTTCACTATTTTTTTTTTAGAGGGGGGCCACTTTTGCCGATAAGGCATCAGTTTGAGAGCCGCCACAGTGCATGCAGGACTCCGTAATGGCTGCTATTAGGCCCCGCCCCCATGTACTCTTCTTCGTTGTGGTTACCTGGGCTGCAAGCATAATTGTTTGTTAACTGCCATCTACTGATGTATTTATGTTCCTTTTATGCTTTGTGCTAGAACTCTCATTTGAAACCATTGTGTCAATTTGATAGCATTTATGGCGGATTATGATGTGGTGTTTTCACATTTGCGTATTATCGGCCACACGTCAGGGGCCGCACTTTAGGCCACCAGTGGCCCGTGGGCCATGCAATGAAGAACAGTGGTCTATAGGGAAAATAAGAAAAATTAACCAGACCTTGCAGCATAACTAATAGTCGAGACTAGAGGGAACCGAGAAACAAGAAAGAGCTGGACCATAGGAGAGCCAACAGGCCTTGTGACTTGGCCTCATCACAGGATATGCTAATAACGTTGAGTTTTAGATTCCACAGAATCCAGGAGAAACAAATGCAATGGTGTGGCAACAGCCCATCGGGGAGAGCAGTACTCATTGAGCTACAGACAAATGCCTTGTAGGCTGTGAATAGTTCCGACTGGTCGAGGAATTAATTGAAATGACAGAGAAAGCCAGGTGCAATATGATCAGTGCAGGAGTGGTGATGAGGCCAAGATGTTCATGAGAATGAACCTCCAGTGACAAACCATGGGAAATAGATAGCTGGGTTAGTTTGATAATACTTCCAGACATGCCAGGGTGAGAATGTGAGATTTCCCGGGGTTTAAAGACATGTTCCATTTGTTAGACCAGCATCTAAATCAATTCCACATCAGCAGAGAGTGATGCAGCTGCTGCCTGCCTGTCGGTGTGATGGCTTACTATGTAACAAACTGGAATTATCTGTAAAAAAAAAGGTTTTCCTGAGCATCATAGAGGTCGTTAATGTAGAAAAGGAACAAGATTGGACCAGAGACACTGCCTAGGGGCATTCCAGCCTTCAATGGGAGGGAGGATCCATTGATAGCAACAAGTTGACTGCACGAATGGAGGAAGACAGAAAGCCAGATATGAAGCTCGCTGCCTGCAGCATATAAGCAGTATAGGATGTTCACTCGGTTTTAGGTCAGGTCAGTCAGGTTTCTTGACTGCCACTGGTAACATGCAACCCAATGCTACCTGCCGCATGGTCGGGTAGTCGGTGACTAAACCGACTACCCTCACTGGCTTGCCAGTTTGGAGGGTGACTGTGACACCCTGCACGACTAAAAACAATACCTGCTAAAGGGCGGGTGAGCTCCTTTAGGGAGCCAACGACCATCCAGTAAGGAGATGGTGTCTCCGAAAAAACACCCATCCGGTTCGACCGGTTTTGTAGGTAGTAGGCTGAAGACAGCAACCACTCAGGGTAATACTACCGTTCTGACTTAGGAGCGTTAAAGTAGTGCCCAGAACCATCTCACACTCTCCGTGTCAGGATTGCTGGTCTTACTTTCTGTCTCACTCAAACTATAACTACCGGGCTAGCTATAATATTTATTTCTTGCAGACAAACACCACACACTTTTCAAACAAACACACACACACTTTTCTTACTCACTCATTTTCACTCCTCACTTTACATTCTCTCCCTTCTATTTCTCTTTATTTAAGGCCTGGCTTCGATGAGGACTATTTAGTCAGTGACTGGAGCCTTCGACATTAAAAAAGGATGCCAGATTGTTGAATGCCTGAATATGTCCAGAGAGATGCCAGGGAGACAGTTATGACCTCTTGTGCAAGACTTAGGGCCTCCAAATATTGCCGAGAGGGAAGCAGCAGCATGTCCATGCATGAATGACTCAAACTGATTGTCATAAATCAGGAAGTTTGAAAAAAAAAAAAAGGGAAACACCACATTGTCAATCATTATGGATTCTGTGACTATGCTTGTGATTGGAAGCAAGCTTGCTGACCTTTAGTTTAAAGGACCTATTTTTGCACCCTTCTTATGGGTGGGAGTGGTGAGATCAGGCGTTTAAGTAGACGCTTGTCAGAAAAGAGAAAGGACAGGTTAAAGAGAGCAGAAAGGAGAAGCAAGAGCAGCAGAACAGGATTTGAGAACATGGGTTCTGCCATGTCATGTCATGGGTTTCATACATGCCATCTGGACCTGTCACTGATGGTCAATGCTGGACAGAATTTTATCTACCTTCTCAGGTATGAAAGACAGATTTGAGAAAGGCAGTGGTGGCACAAGAGGGTAATATGGGGATAGAGTGGGATAGGTTGGGTACCTGAGGTTTTGAGCAATCACAGGGTTGGGACGTCCTTCCTCATCTTTAGCAAAGTCCGAGGCGAGTTTCACCTCCTCGATAAGTGTTACAGCCCATTAACAATGACGTACGTGAATTTTTGTTTTTAACCTTTTACATCCTGAAAATCACACTATGTTCACAGCCATCCTTTCATACAAATGGGCAAAAAAATTCTGGGGCCTGTGACGATTTCCCGCTCCACCGCAACAGGGATTCCCACCTTTGATAGCAGTAATGGGAATATTTTGTTGGCGAAGAGATGAGCAAGCACCCTCAATGCACTCATGGACCGTTCTCAATATCTCCTTGGGATCCACTTCCACCCAGCTGCACACATGATGTTGTATGATGGGATGAAATGTAAAAAGCGTCATTTACTTCATTTTTAGAATACCCAGCAAAACAAAATTAGATCAAGTACATTTTCATCATACAAGTGTGTATATATATATAGTAACTTGGAAACAAACTCATCATGCTCATGCTTCAGTCATATCCCATAGGAGTTTTGATTTTGCATCCTGATTTGAAAATAGACCAGAAAGCAGCTCAAATACGACTTCATTAAACATTTATTCTTTCCCGTTCACACCGGTGCAATTGCCTCCCTGCATGCTCCACTCATACCGAGTGAATTCCCCAGTAATTTATGTGGAAACAACCAACGTCTTGCCATTGGGGGTCCATGATTGATTAAGAAAAACACATGACATTTCACAACCAATCAATAACCTACAAATGTAAGTCGTGGCTGCCTCCACAGAAAGTAGCAAGAAACCTACTGACATTGCATTTCCTGCTTAATGGTACATTTCTCATCTCGGGATGTAAAATGAAAATAAGATAATAATCAGATAGAGTAATTTTCAGTTTTTGAAATATGAAGGTAAGATTTGTTAGTGCGTGGCATCAGCCAAAAAGGCTACTCTTGCAAAAGAGACAAGATAATATTTTGTCTAGACAAGACAGCTGGTTAACATCTCCTCTAATGGGTGTCCTCTGTTAAGGCCCGTCAACACTTGACGTTTTAGCCAGCAATGGCAACGTATCAAAATGTATGTAAAACGCTGGCTTACGCTGACTTTTATGTTTTTTTAAAGATTCGGACGTATTCATAACGAGTTGGTCGTATGCATAACATATTAGTAAGGACACAGAACGTTTCGTTGTCTTATAGATAACTTATACCAACGAATGCTAGCCTGTTGTCGGCGTTCACAACCTATGCCCAACGATAGTCTAACTTATGCATAGCGCGTGCACGTATCGCCGACGATTACGTGGCGTAGCCTATTAAAAGGCTGCCGCACAATGATTCAAATCATAACCGCCGGAGAAATGGAAGTGTCAACATCGCAGTCACACCTTGGCGATCTTGCCAGCGTATGCCGACCTCTGAAAAATGCGTCTAAAACGCTGGCGCACATCGAATACGGTATGGTAAGTTTGGTATACGTGAATAGAACGCTAAAGTACGTATCATACGTCGCAGTAAGTGGAAGTACTTGTACTTTTAAACGTGATTAAACATTTCACGACGTACTTGCCGTATGCCTCACACGTTCCGCATGCGATGGGAATAAGTTGTACGCAGGATATGCGATCGTTGGCACACGTCGGCAAAAGTTACTTGTAAGGTACTCATAAGTCGAAACACGTCAATGTAATGGTTAGCGTCAGTGTTCCAGACATGGCAGTGTTTTTCAGCCACTGCTCCTGCAATCGTTCCAAAATTAACCCATAAACGTATCGACCCGATGTGCCAGCG
>CM068967.1:26943057-26963657 GCA_035128595.1 Eptatretus atami
GGTCCCGATCTCCTCCTCCTCCAATTTGTTGGTTTGAGCTTCCTTCCCAAAAATGGTTAGACTCCCATTAACCAGTTTAAATGCTTACTCCACGTAATAATGATGTGGTGAACAATATTCAGATTTCTCAATCTCTAGTTTGATGTTCAGCAGATGTGCAGAAATTAGACAACATGTTCCTCTGGCTCATCACATGCCATGCTCACACAATGACTTTATACAGCCTTGCAAACAATTTAACTTGCATCATAGTTTGAAAGTCGATTCGACTTTTGATTATGTTTTCCGATTTACTTTTTAGCTTTGCTTTAAATCTGTGATTAACAAATAAGTAACTGCATCACAATGATCACGAAACTGGATCTTCAAATGTCCCTCAGGATACTTGTTATGTCATACACAGGATTGCAAATGTTTTTTTTGTTTTTTTCTTTAGAAGAGAGAGGTTCTTGGTAGAGCAAGGTCAAGTTGACAGTGGGGTAACGGGCCAACAATTGGGCAAGGCCAGCAAGGGAATGAACAAACGTGAAATGAAGAGCGAGAGAAGTGGAGGAAACACTGAAACCAGCAAGTAACAAGGTTGGGTTAAGAAGTGTTAATTGGGGTGAGGGGGGGAGATAAAGATCATGAGCAGATACTGTATATGGGGATGACATGATATGGTGGTACATCGCTTGCTTGAAGCCTTGAGAAAGGTGGAGCCCAACCGTAGGAAAGGTGTCATGCCGACACGGTAATAAAGATCATGGGTCACACAAGGTGGTGGTGCACTACACACTTGAAACATTGGAAGGAAAAGGAGGATTTTAATGAGAAACATGCTGCAGGTGTTCACAGGTATCACCCCTGCACGCCCTTTGGTCGCAACAGCATGAGATACAACCTTTTATTGCCTTGTGTTTAAGATGTATTGCGCAATGAAACAGTGTTTAATCATCTATAAGTCAAGAGCTGTGGTTGTTTTTTTTGTTTTTTTCCTGATCCGCTTCATCGATTGGGAATTTACACCCAGTGGTAGACGAAGTAAAAAGTACATGTCCCAATGCCTTTCCCAGTGATGTTATTAAAAACACTCAATCGTTACATCAGCAATGAGCCGGTTCATGTTTTGGAGAACACAATGCGCAAAGTGTTCCAATGGAGAACCACCAACAGCTCCCCAACGTGGGAAACGGCTCCCTGTCTTTCTATCTGTCTCTCTTTCAAGGATTTTATTCTTTAACGATGCATTTTACCCCCAAATCACACGGCTTTCGCTGTGTTTGGGAGGTAATCTATAGATTTATTCCGATGCATCTTGGTTGTATCATTTTTCTGGGGACGTGGCTGCGCCGCTCATGCAATGCCCCCTGTTACCAGGAACTTGGTACTCATTTTGCCGACCTCTGAAGGATGACAGGCTGAGTTAACCCAGCTGGTGTTAATTCAACGTCGGAGCAGGCAGTGTGACCACACCTCATTTTCATAAATGCCAAGGTGAGCCAATGAAAAAAAGCCAAGAATTCACAAGGTTTCAGAAAAGCGATGATAATTAAAAAAAAACCTATACGCCAAGAAAACTAAGATGCCAAGGTGAACAACGAATAGCCAAGATCTTGTGAAAAAAAGCCAAGGAGTGGTCACACTGCGAGCAGGGACTCGAACTCAAGACCTCAAGCCAGAAAAAGTTTCAAAAAACTTTTAAAATAAGCTTTCCGATTACTAACTACTTTGTCGATTCGGATTCAATTCACAACCAAAGTGATGCTTGGATTCCGAGTATATACCACACGTGGGTGGTAATTGCCCTTGCAGTGATTAAGACGTTTCTACAACAAGTATGTCGACACATTCAAATCGGGTAACCACACACTGGAACACACAGAGACGTAGCTGTTCACTGCAGTTCAGGTCGGTTACACAATTAAACACTAAATCCATACATGATGCTCATACCCAGAGACGAGACCTTCCGGCTCACCAGGAATCGAGTCGAACTCGTCCCTTGATCCAGCGCACCAACGAGGGCACCACAAGCATGCATCGCGCGTAACGATGAATGGGACGGAGGTAACTGCCGGGTCCAAACAGCAAAGGACAAACGAGGAAAGAATAACGAAATTAAAAAAAAAGAAGAACAAGAATCGATGAATGAATCGTATATCTAATGAAGAGATGAAATGAGGACGAGGAAGTGATTGAAAGAAATCGTCCTCCCAAAATAGGACGCCACATCGACTGCGATCGCTGATTGGCTGAGAGGTGGGCGGGGCCTTCTCATTGAAAGGGGCGGGGACTTGGTGGAGGTGAAGGGGGAAATACGAAAGGGGCGGGGACTTGGTGGAGGATTGTTTTCATTTGGTTTATTTAATAACTACGTGTGTTCGAAACGATTGGCTGGAGAACTGACAGGGGGGAACGTGTCGGATTTTCTGAATTAATTAATTACTTAGAAGAAAATGTATTGTTGCTGAAACAGTCGGTGTCTTTCTTCAGCTTTTACCTTCTGATTAATACTGGACAATATTAAAATAAATAAAACCTTTCTTTCCTATTCTTCTTCTTCCCTTTTTTATCCCTCACTTTAAACCTTTTTAAACGGAATATTTAAAGATGTTCAATCTTCCCACATACCGGTACTTCCTTCCAAACACCTTTCTCACACTGCTTTGAACATTCATTCTGCCCCTCTCTGGATGACTCGTAAACTCGTACTTGCCTCATCCACCATTGTCTTACTTCGAGCCTTTAATCATTGACATCCCAATCCTGATTTCTGTCTTCGTCTCTCTGCCCTTGGGATCCCTAATAGACTCCTTTTTGTACTGTGTGTGCGACAGAGGTTACAAATTCACACACACACGTCATCTTCACACCTGGGGACCGCTACACCTGCTCCAGCGTCCCCCAATTACGTGTCCATCCACTTTATGCCCCCACCCTCCTTGCATCCTTCACCCACCATCGCCTCCTCACTTCTCCACTCCACACCACCTCCATGCTTCATTCATTCCCTTCCCATTACCTTCATTCATTGCATTCATTCCCTTCATCATCCTCCTTTCTTCCCCTGCGACCTGCCCCCTCTTTGCTTCTCTTCTCATGCTGCGTCTTGGCCCTTCCCACACCCCCCCCCCGCGCCCTGACTCCTCCACCCCTCCGCCCGGGCTCTCTCTTCTCACCCTGCACCCCGCCCCTTCTTCTCACCTGCGCCCCGGCTCTCTCTTCTCACCCTGCACCCGCCCCTCTCTTCTCACCCTGCACCCCGCCCCTCTCTTCTCACCCTGCAACCCGGCCCCTCTCTTCTCACCCTGCGCCCGGCTCCTCTCTTCTCACCCTGCCGCCCCGGCTCCTCTCTTCTCACCCTCCACCCCGGCCCCTCTCTCTCACCCTGCGTCCCGGCCCTCTCTTCTCACCCTGCGCCCCGCTCCTCCTTCTCACCCTGCGCCCCGGCTGCTCTTCTTCTCACCCTGCACCCCGGCCCCTCTCTTCTCACCCTGCGTCCCGGCCCCTCTCTTCTCACCCTGCGCCCCGGCTCCTCTCTTCTCACCCTGCACCCCGGCCCTCTCTTCTCACCCTGCGCCCGGCTCCTCTCTTCTCACCCTGCACCCCGGCCCCTCTCTTCTCACCCTGCGTCCCGCCCCCTCTTCTCACCCTGCGCCCCGGCTCCTCTCTTCTCACCCTGCGCCCGGCTCCTCTCTTCTCACGCTGCGTCCTGGCCCCCTCTTCTCACGCTGCATCTGCCCTCTCTCTCACGCGCACCTGCCCCTCTCTTCTCACGCTGCATCCTGGCCCCTCTCTTCTCACGCTGCCTTTCTGGCCCCTCTCTCTCAAGCAGCAACCCGGCTCCTCTCTTCTCACCTGCACCCCAGCCCCTCTCTTCTCACCCTCGCCCCGCTCCTCTCTTCTCACCCTGCGCCCCGGTCCTCTCTCCACCCTGCGCCCCGGCTCCTCCTTCTCACCCTGCACCCCAGCCCCCCTCTCTTCTCACCCTGCGCCCCGGCTCCTCTCTTCTCACCCTGCGCTCCCGGCTCCTCTCTTCTCACCCTGCGCCCCGCCCCTCTCTTCTCACGCTGCGCCCGCTCTCTCTTCTCACCCTGCCCCGGCCCCTCTCTTCTCATCCCTGCGTCCCCGGCCCCTTCTTCTCACCCTGCGCCCCGGCCCCTCTCTTCTTTCACGCTGCGCCCCGGCTCCTCTCTTCTCACCCGCGCCTCGCCCCTCTCTTCTCACCCTGCGCCCCGCTCCTCTTCTCACCCTGCGCCCCGGCTCCTCTCTTCTCACCTGCGCCCGCTCTCCTCTTCTTCACCCTGCACCCAGCCCCTCTCTTCTCACCCTGCCCCCGGCTCCTCTCTTCTCCACCCTGCGCCCCGCTCCTCTCTTCTCACCCTGCGCCCCGGCCCCCTCTCTCACGCTGCGCCCCGCTCCCCTTCCACTGCTCCCGGCCCCTCTCTTCTCACCCTGCGTCCCGGCCCCTCTCTCTCACCCCCTGCCCCCGGCTCCTCTCTTCTCACCCTGCGCCCCGCTCCTCTCTTCTCACCCTGCGCCCCGGCTCCCTCTTCTCACCCTGCACCGGCTCCTCTCTCTTCTCAAGATGCGTCCTGGCCCCTCTCTTCTCACGCTGCATCCTGGCCCCTCTCTTCTCACGCTGCATCCTGCCCCTCTCTTCTCACGCTGCATCCTGGCCCCTCTCTTCTCACGCTGCATCCTGGCCCCTCTCTTCTCAAGCAGCATCCTGCCCCTCTCTCTCACACTGGTCCTTGCCCCTCTCTTCCCACCCTGCATCATGCCCTTCTCATCCACCCTGCATCTCCATTCCTCTCTTCTTCACCCTGCACCCCGGGTTCTCTCTTCTCACGGTGCATCCTGGCCCCTGTCTTCTCACGCTGCGTCCTGGCCCCTCTCTTCTCACCCTGCGCCCCACCCTCTCTTTCACCCTGCGCATCCGGCCCCTCTCTTCTCACCCTCCATCTCGCACCTCTCTCCCGCTGCGCACCTGCCCTCTTTTTTTGTCTGTGTCTGTCCCCTCTTTGCCTCCCTAGCCCCTCTCTTCTCACCCTGCATCCCAGCCCTCCCCCCACCACGTCCCACCTTTCTCCCCCCCCTCTGCCCAGCCCCCCCTTTCTCACCCTGCATCTCAGCTCCTCTCTTCTACTCCTGCTCTCTGGCCCTCTCTTCTCTGCCTGTGTCTGTCTCCTCTTTGCTTTTGCAGCCCCTCTCTTCTCTCCCCTGCACCCCGGTCCTCGCCCTCCCCCCACGTCCTGGCCCTTCTCTTCTCCCTGCTGTGTCCGGCCCTCTCTCCTCCTCCCCCGTGTCCTGCCCCTCTCTCTTATCTCCCTGCGTCCTGCTCCTCTTTTCCCCTGCGTCCCTCCTCCTCTCCATTTTTCCAGTGCACTGCCCACTCTTCCCTTTCCCAGCACCTTACCCCTTCTCCTTCCCCTGCATCCTGCCCCCTTTCCGCTCCCCCTTCTCTTCTCTCAGCGTTCCCACCTATGCTTCAAATATATATATATATAACTATATATATATATATATATATATTGTTGCGGTTCTCGGAACCGCATGCATACAACAGATAAGTGTCCCGAGACAGTTAGCCATTAATATACTGTACGTGTAGATAGACCCCTTCCTTTGTTTAGTGGGAAGCAAGGGAGTGCGTTGCAATGGTCTAATAGTTAGGTTATTAAATCATTTTTCCCTTTTTTATTCATCTCTACTCTTTTTCTTTTCTGAGGCAAAATCCACGACGTGCGCTTTGGGCTGGACTATCACTTTGAGCTTCCACCGTCTACCCGAAACCAGACATGTGCGCGAGTCACGTATCGCTTTAGCACCCAGGTGGCGGGCTGTGCCGGCTCTGCCCGAAGCCCGGCCCAGGCTGCGGGGCCACGTGGGGGGTCAGAGCCAGTCAGAATGCCTGACTCGGGCGATGACGTTGGATTCGGCATGGCCCCTCCCCCGAGCTCGGCTCTATAAAACACGGAGAAATCCTCAGTGTAAGTTTGGAATTGGGGAGTGTTGTGTTCCGTGTGTGGTGTTTTCACGTGGAGTGTCCTGCTTCTCGACTCCACCCACGTCTCGCCTCGACGAACCACCTCCTGCCTGGTTCTGCCTACTGCTCCACTCTCGCCCTCTGGACTCCGCCCTTCTCCACTCAAGCTCCTCCTTCAGAACACGATCTCCACACGTGCGGCTCTGGCCAGAACAACGCGACTATTGTCGGGTACCGCACCACGGAGCATCCTCCGCCGAAACGCCCAGTACCGAAAGCTATAACCTCAACTCCCTCCCTCCCTGGCTGCCAAAGTCCCTTTTCATTGGGGTTCTTTTTCTGTGTGTGTGTTGAGTGTGCTGCACCTGTCTGTTAAGTAAGCCTGTAGAAGATCCTTATTGTTGTTACTCTTATTAATCTCGCGTCAAGTCTGCACTTGTCTGCTTTAGTAAGTTGCTTGTATTATTGTCACAACCCACACCTCTCTCCTCTTTCCCTGGTTACATACCCAATAAATCTTTGTTGTGCCACATGCTTTTCCTTGCTTGCTGTTAATAAATATTTGTCATTAGGAATATTCCCAGCTCGCCTTTGTCTTTTCTCTCATTGGTCCAGCATGGTTCGAATCCAAGTTTAGCCGGGTCTTTATTCCCAACGCCGTCGTCCTTTAACCTTCTACTCTTCCAGTGTCGCTCGGCTGCATCCGATCCGGAAAGGTGATCCGATCCGGTTAGAGTGATCCTGTTCGGACAAGGCGGACCGAGGGCGTGGTTCCCCAGTAATTAAACCATGTGGTAATTAGGTAACCCGATTCCATAGACGGGAGGACCCTAGGTCACGCGGTGAGTTATTGGCGTCCACGGTCGGTTAAGCGACCTGCCACATCACGGAATTATCTCGTGAGACGACGCATACATTCCGGGAGTCTGGTGGAATCGACGTAGCTCCCACTATGGTCTTCTCACCCGACCCCGCCGCCCGCAACAATATATAGTATAATAATATATCCTGGAAAAAATTAAGACACTGCAAAATTATCAGTTTTTCTGGTTTTACTATATAGGATTGTTTGAGTAAAATGAACATTTTTGTTTATTCTATAAACCACTGACAACATTTCTCCCAAATTCCGAATAAAAATATTGTCATTTAGAGCATTTATTTGCAGAAAATGACAATGGTCAAAATAACAACAAAGATTCAGTTTTTTCAGACCTCAAATAATACAAACAAAATAAGTTCATGTTCATTTTTAAACAACACAATACTAATGTTTAACTTAGGAAGAGTTCAGTAATCAATATTTTGTGGAATAACCCTGATTTTCAATCACAGCTTTCATGCGTCTTGGCATGCTCTCCACCAGTCTTTCACATTGCGTTGGGTGACTTTATGCCACTCCTGTCGCAAAAATTCAAGCACCGGCTTTGTTTGATGGCTTGTGACCATCCATCTTCCCTTGATCACATTCCAGAGGTTTTCAATGGGGTTCAGGTCTGGAGATTGGGTGGCCATGACAGGGTCTTGATCTGATGGTCCTCCATCCACACCTTGATTGACCTGGCTGTGTGGCATGGAGCATTGTCCTGCTGGAAAAACCAATCCTCAGAGTTGGGGAACATTGTCAGAGCAGAAGGAAGCAAGTGTTCTTCCAGGACAACCTTGTACGTGGCTTGATTCATGAGTCCTTCACAAAGAACAAATCTGCCCGATTCCAGCCTTGCTGAAGCACCCCCAGATCATCACCGATCCTCCACCAAATTTCACAGTGGTGGGGCGAGACACTGTGGCTTGTAGGCCTCTCCAGGTCTCCGTCTAACCATTAGACGACCAGGTGTTGGGCAAAGCTGAAAATTGGACTCATCAGAGAAGATGACCTTACTCCAGTCCTCTACGGTCCAATCCTTATGGTCTTTTGCAAACCTCAGCCTGGCTTTTCTTTGCTTATCATTGATGAAGGCTTTTTTCTAGACTTTGCACGACTTCAGCCCTGCCCCAGGACCTGTTCGAACGTCCTCGCCGTGCACTCACCCAGATGCCGTTGCCATTCTTTTGTAGTCATTTGATGTCATCCTATTGTTGTTGAGTGACATTCGAATGAGTTGGCGGTCATCCCGGTCAGTGGAAAGTCGTTTTCGCTCTCTGCTCGTCTGTAGCTTTGTTGTCCCCAATGTCTGCTGCTTGACCTTGTTCTTATGAACCGCCGTCTTTGAAATTTTAAGGATGGAAGCAACGTGACGCTCACTGTATCCCTCTGCCAGTAAAGCCAGAATTGAACCCTTCTTTTCCTCACTCAAAATTTTTCTTTTCAACTCTTTGGCATGGTCAATAGTTATTTTTTGATTCCAATTACTTTTGAGGTACTACTAGCACTGTTTTTGCCATCCAGCTGGTCCTATTGCAAGAGGATAGTGATGACCACAGCAGATGGTTTTATACTTTTCCTTGTTAAATAAGATTCGGTTCAGGTGATCACCTAATCAGTACCTCACTGAGTAGAATGAGGTGTGCCTGTGTTGGAATTCAACAGACACTGGAATGGAATGGCTGCCATACATGAAGAGATGCTGATTTAATTTTTTTTGGAGTGGTCTCTTATTTTTTTCCCAGAGCTATATATATATATATATATATATATATATAATATATATATTGTTACGGCTGTGGAAATTCGCATTACACCATAAAGGCCCTCAGGTGAGATATCTTCATAGGTACATGTGTAGTTAGCCCCAAACCCGTGTTATAGAGGGAATTATGTGATCCATCCGGGCTGCGACGCTTTGAGTTAGGCGTTTTTCTTTTTTCTATCTTTTATTTCAAACACACAACATTTCAACAACCACGCCATCCCCATCACAGCGCCAACCACACTGCAACCACGCCACCGCCACCATCTACGCTACCACATCTCTGCACTACTTCCACTTCCGCTCAACGGCAAACAAAGGCGCAAAGGAGGAACTGCGAGGATGCGCAGGTTTTCCCGCCTGTTTCTCCCGTCTGACTTCCCGCGCTTTGGAGTGGAGGAGGGGCGATGCAGGTCAAAGGTCAAGGTCAAGTAAAGGAGGGGCCTCTTTGTGGGGAATAATTCTCTGGCCAGAGCCAAAAACTGACTCCCCCGGCCCCCGCACGGAGGGGGGAGGGAAAGCATGAGGAACGCCCTTTTTGGAACCCTCTCGAAGGAAGGTGGAGCCGAGAAGGGGCGGGCGAAGGCGGAGCCCGCGCGATAAAAGACGGACACGGCGAGCCTCGTTGTCTTCAGCCGCTTCCACTTCCGCCTCTTCTTTTCGTCTCGGCTGGTGGTCTGGTTGGTCTTCGGGAAGAGTCCTGCGCCCGCGCCTTGGCGAGCGCCCTCAGGAAGGCACGGACGGGAGACGCGGCAGGCCCGTTGCGAGGTGGACCTGTGCGTCCGGTCGGGAGTGCCGAGAGGGTTCGCGCCGCGAGAAGAGGTCGGGGCCAGGCGCGACCACGCTGACGGTCGCGGGAGAGGACTCACCAGACACAAAAGGGAAGTCGCGACTTCTTTCTTCTTTTCTTTGGGGTTTTGGTGTGAATGTCCGTGGGTGGCGCCAGTCTGGCTCAAGTAGTATTGTTTTAAGTTTGCCATGTGTACGCGTATTCGGTTGTAGCTCTGCATCGTTTCTTTTGTACATTTGCTTTTTGTGCATAATTGTTTTTAACTGTTATATGTGCATTTTTGAACTGTATGGCTGTATATACGTGCTTGTCTGTGTGTGTGTGAATAAAGAGCTTGTGTGAACTTGTTCCCCGTTTCGCTGCGTCCTTCCCTTTGTTGACTCTCCATCCTGCTTCACGTAAGGGTTCGTTAGTGGGCTTAATACGCCCGTAATTAATCGGAACCGTCGAGCCGACGATAACACCGCTCAGTTATCACTGTAGCACAAAACGGACCGCTTAAGCGGTTCGTGTCCAGAGTCAGCCCGTGCGTGTACGATCGCCCCGGTCGACCATCCGCGCAGGTACTTAGAGGATCGAATTGGCGAGCAACCCTATCCTGCGCGGGGCAATTGGCACGGTCGTGGTGGGTTAAACCCCCACCCGTGGCTAGCTCCCGGCGTTTTTCCGAGAGGGTCACGACAGAATTGTCCGTTCCGGTGGGCGAGGCGGCCGCCATTCGAGTCGAGCGGGCGATCGCACGCCGGCGGCGCGAATTCGCAACAATATTATATATATATATATATATATATATATATATATATATATATATATATATATACACACACACATACACACACACACGCACACACATACATACACACATTTTGAAGACATTACCATAAAACAGACTAAAAAGAATCCCACAAAGCTTTTCGTTGTTCTCCCATCAGGTGAAATTCGCACAAAGTGAATGAGGTAATGAATAAGAACAGTCTAATAGACGCCTAACAACAAAGTCAATTCCGATTGACGTTCTCCACTGATGCGTCATCATCTCCTGACAGTCTAGGTGGGAGGAGCCTGTTCAAATTCAGCTCTCCAATTGGAGTTGCAGAGTCTGAGGCAGAGCCCGTAAGGCTGGTGCAGAATTCTCTTCATCAACATCTGTGATCGTGAGACGAGTTCATGTTCCTCTTCTTTGCACAAATAAGCAAAGCGAATGGACAAACTTTTTGCCGACATAACATGGAGTCCATGGAATAGATAAATGTCACTTCTAGTCTTCAGAGATGTGTTATACTTTGTCCTCTCCTCAATATCTTAATGCTCCAAATATATTACTTTCAGCACAATTTGCATTCTCAATCAAATGCTGTCCAATAACAGATACACATGACATTGGGATTGATGTGGGACCTTCCTACAAGCACGTACCGGCTGTATTCGTGTACCAATTGTGTTTTTTCCTGATGGACAAAGGGACGTGCTGTTTGATTCTGTCAGTCAGAGTCTGGATAGTTCTGCCTACATCCTGAGCATCATACCGGCACTTGAACTCCTCAATAATATTGCTAAGTTTTGAGGCAGGCAGAACATCCTTCTTAACTGCAGGAATCAGACGTCGAGAGGTCAAAATCACTCTTGGATGAACAGCCAGATACATGCTTGAGACGCATCTTTTGATTTGTTCCTCATATCTTTGCGACATTTTCGCTTTCCAAGTAATCTTGATGTGGACCGGGCACTTTTCAGGACCCATCTTCTGTTCAACTGTAGCAGTGAGGAATTTGTGCATAAACCTCCTGAAGATAGACTCAGGATATCCATACTCACTGAAGATTCTGGCAATCTTGTCCATCTCTGTATGAAGCTAGGAGTTGGAACACATCCTCTTAGCCCGACTCACTAATACATTGATCAAACCAATCTTATATCTTGTTAAACTGGAAGAGTCCCATCGAGTATACTGGCCGGTGAAAGTGGGTAGTTGGAGAGCTGAACACTGAACAGGCTCTTCCCACTTATACTGTTGGGAGATGATGACGCATCAGGAGAGAACGTCCAATCGGAATTGGCTTTGTTGTTCGGTGAGGTGTAACCTAATTTCATTTTTTTTTGCCTATACACCGCCCAAATGTCAGTTGTAATCTGACAGTGGTAAATAATTAATATGCCAAAGGTCCTCAGTCTCTCTGGGACTATTAAAGTCTCAATAACCTGATCATGATTGGGTGACCCAAATTGTATAAACCATCAATTAAACATCGGAAATTGTTACCAGCAAACTCCAGCAAGTACTTCTGCAATCCAACCCCCTCCTCCAACCCCCTCCATTTGCTGAGGGAGCAGCTGCACAGCTGATGCAGTGCCCTTGTACTATATGGACGGAATTTGTGACTTGTTCAGGGTGCCGGCATTAACTCACATATCTTTCACAAGGACATTGTAAATCTTTAACTTCCACCAACGACCAGTGCTGGCATATGGTGTCACCAAACTCAACATCCACACAATGATGAATCGTCCTGCCTACGCAACACTCACGTGGTTGTTTACAGCTGAGTAGAGATTTGAACCCGAGATGGACAGCTCAGAAGTGAGTGCACATGCCGCCAGTCTACTCTATCCTGATTGCAATAAACACATACCTGACAAAATACGAGACCTTTTGTTGTGTTGTGTGTCAGTATTTTCACATTTACGTCACAAATTATCTGTAGGTGAGTGTCGTTTAGTGAGTCATTACCTCTACCACTGAAGGAAAATGGAGGTTATGTTTTCACTCTGGTCACTTTCCTTTGGATTCATTTTTGTTCTGATGATTTTACAAGGAATTAAGGCACAGAAGGAGGCCATTCGACCCATCATGCCTATGCCACACCAATACCATCCCTTCCCTTCATTTGCAGCCTTTTTGGCTGCTACACTGGTCCTCAATTCGCCGACCTCAGAAGGATGACGGGCTGAGTCAACTCCCTGGTATTAATTCAGCAGCCAACGGGGCTTGAACTCAGGACCCTAGGATCACAAGCCACCACACTAACCACTAAGCCAACACCAGGTTTTGTATTACATATTTTCTTGTGCGGAAGGAATGATTCGATAGGTAAGCTGGCACCATGTATGATCAGACCGTCATAGACAAAGGTAATTGGCAGGACAACTCGTGTTACCTCCACCACCAAAGGTGGATGCAGGTCATGTTTTGAGCCCTGTCTGTGAGCAAGATATCTCCAAAAGTCAGGGTGTCAGCCGAAATTTGGTGGACATGTTGAGTGTGTGACAGGGACAAGTTGATTACATTTTGGTGAAGATCCGGATCTGGATCCGAGAATTTTATAAGCAATTCTTCGCCATTCAGTGATAGGGCCAAAAATGATATAAATCACGAAATCTCAAAACGTTATGGATGGATCTGGACTACACTTGGTGAACAGGTTGGGAGGGAGTGAGGGTGGAGGGGGGGTTGAAAACGACGAATTGACTTGATTTCCATGAAGATCCGGTTCTGGAATACGAGAATTTTTTAATTACCTCCACCACTGACGATGAAGGAGGTTATATTTTCAACCCCTTTCTGTCTGTCTGTGTACAAGATATCTCAAAAAGTTGTGGACGGATCCAGATTAAATTTTGTGGACAGGTTGGGTGTGTGACAAGGACGAACTGATTAGATTTTGGGAAAGATCCGGATCCGACTACGACAATTTTTAAAGTGATTCTTCACCATTGAGAGTTATGGCGAAACCGATATATAACACGATATCTCAAAAAGTTGTGCACGGATTCGGATGAAACTTGGTGTCAGGTTGGGTGTGTGACCCCGACCAGAATTGATTCGATTTTGGTGAAGATCCGGATCCGGATCCGACGACCATAAATTTTTCAGTGATTCTTCACCATTGAGATAAAGGACCAAAAACGATATAGTACTGTATAGCATGATATTTCAAAAATGTATTGGGACCGATATGTTCTCGTGAATCAGGTATTACTTGGCGGAGGTATGCGCTCCACCGAGTGCCCGTATAGTTTTTCATGTGATTATTCATAATTGAGAGATAGGGCCAAAAACGATATATGGTATTGCATGATATTTCAAAAAGTTGTGGACGAGTTATGACAAAACTTGTCAGATGAGTTGGTTAGGTGACAGGAACAAGCCGATTAGATTTTCGTTCAGGCCTGGATGCAGATCTGGCCTATCGGTGGGATACAAAATGTAAACTGTTCAGCCTGGTGGAGGTATGCACTTTGCCGAGTGCCGTTCTGTAGTTGTTAATGTAAACAGTGTCCTGGACCTGCCTCTCCACATCCTATCACGAACATGATGTGAGATAATGACATGATAGAACTATTAAAACCATCTGATCAAGGCAGGTTCAAGTCAGGAAACTTTTTAAAGGGTCTTTGATTCACCCCAACTCGTACAGGTAATGGCTCCTGGATCTGGCAGGAAAAGACTAAAAGAAGTACCACTTTCATTTCATGAATGAGTTCAGGGGTTCAGCATTGAGTATACATGTGCCCTTTAAATTTGAATTAGAGTTGTTTTAATACAAGAGTCGAGGCTCATGGAAGAGATAAAAAAGGGCTGCAGGTTCGCAGACAATACACAGTGGTTTCCAAAAGTATTCACCCCCCTCCAAAGTTTTCACATTTTGATGCCACCTGAGCTTATTTAGTGATGCTTTCAAATCAAACTTAATACATGGAGTCTTCACAAACTACTCCACTCCATAATGATAAAGCTTAAAAAATGTGGATAAAATGTGAATAAGTTCGATTAACAGAGAAAATCAGATGATTCTCAGTTACATAAGTGTTCAACCCCTTTGCCTAATTAATCCTAAATCACTTCAGGAGTAAATTATTTGGTTGAAAAGTTACAAAATAAGTGTAATAGGTTTCACTTGAATGCAATTCGTGGTTTAACTTAAAAATTGAGCTCCACCACATCAAAGTTTGAAGATGCAACTCACTTGGTCAACCAATAAGGCAAACATGAAGACCAAGGAGCTTTCCAAAGATGTTCGACATGAAGTGGTGGAGAAGCACCGTTCAGGAGAGGGTTATAAGAAGAGTTCAAAATCACTCATTATCCCTTTGAGTACAGTGAAATCCATCATTAAGGAAGTGTAAGATGTACCATAACACCCAGACTCGACCCAGATCAGGTCACCCATCCAAACTCAGCAGCTGTGCAAGCAGGAAACTGGTTCGGGATGTTCCTGGAAATCGAGCACTGACTTTGAAAGATCTCAAAGGCTCTTTTGTCCAAGATGGGGTCAGTGGTCATCAATCAACAATATCCCGTTCCCTTCACAAAGCTGACCTACATGGACAGGTGGCAAGAAAGAGACACCATTATTGAAAAAGACATCTCAAAGCTCGTATGGAGTTTGTGAAAAAGCATCTTAACAATACTTCAGGTATTTGGAGAGGTTTTGTGGTTAGACGAGACAAAAATGGAACTTTTTGGTCTAAATTCAAAGCGTTATGTCTGGCACAAGCCGAACACTGCATATCACCCAGTTAACACCATCCCTACTGTCACTCATGGAGGTGGCAGCATCATGTTAATGGGCTGCTTTTCATCAGCAGGTACTGGCAAGGTTGTCAGGATGGAAGAGACAATAGAGGGTGCAAAGTACAGGAGAAGAAATTCATAGTGGGGCAACTTAGCATAACAATTGTGCATTTTGTGAGGAAAGCACCAAATTTGGCACACTAGTAGCCTAACATATTATGAACAGATTTGGATATTGGGCCATCTCAAATTCAGCCGCTGATGGCTGTGGCAGCCATTTTCCACTGCCATCAAAATTTGAGATGGCCCAATATCCAAATCTGTTCATAATATGTTAGGCTACTAGTGTGCCAAATTTGGTGCTTTCCTCACAAAATGCACAATTGTTATGCTATATTTAGCGTAAGTTGCCCCACTATCACACCTCCAATAGGATCCAATACTAAGAATATTGAATATACACATCCATACAATATCACACATCCAATACAGTATTGAATATCACATGATGTCCAATTGGATATCACACATCCAATACTTTGTATCCAATACAAAGAATATCACACATCGAGCTTATTTGTGTAATAAATAAAACAGTGCTGGATTCGGTGAAATGACATTTTCATCTAGATTCAGTATGGTTCAGTAAACCCTAATTTTTCTGCATTTTATCACATTTTTTGGTGTTTGCTGACATATGGGAAGACTAATTACTACAGATTATTTAAAGAATTTTGTTTTTTGTGAAAAAATGTTTGCCTGATGGTATTTCAAAACTCCACATCATGTTTTATCAGATTGTGGTGTTTACAATGGGGAAAGTATCCCGATTTTGTTTTGTATACATAGTCAAGGCTTGTGGAGGAGCCAGAACATGGAACGGATCACGATGTAACAGGACAAAATGAACAGTACAAAGGGGGGGGGGTACCAACAGCATGGTTGAAGGACAAAATCGATGGGGACTTGCACAAATAAGGGATGTGGGGAGGACACATGGGGTGTAGAAGATGGATACAGAAGCAAACTCTCAGGAAGGAAAAACTGGAAATTTGGAAAGAGATGGCCTTGGGGAGGGGTTAACAGGAGTAGAAAGGATCATGGTTTTGGATGGGGGATGACCTGAGATGGTGGTGAACAGCTGTCTTGAATACCTAGAGGGAAGAATGGGATTGAAGAGAATGTGGAAGTTAGATTGTTTTAAAGTTCAAATCTTGTTGAAAAATGTATCGTAACAGCCCTCAAAAGATTCATTAACTTAACCCACAAAAGACTCATTAACTTATCCCACAAAAGATTCATTAACTTAACCCACAAAAGATTCATTAACTTAACCCACAAAAGATTGACTTCCCTCCAGGACTACAAGTTGGCAGTGCAACACCTTCTCAGGCCATCCTCCCTCCGTATCTGTGATCTTTTCTACCCCATGAATCCTCTCCGAACCCACCCATTTCACTTGCGATTTGGGATGCATCCAACCTCCTCTATCCTCTCCCTGTTCGGTCATCCATTTGCTCGCTACGTCTGCAGGTTCTCACAATGCCCCTCCATCAATGTCTTACCTTCAACTCTCTTCCATGAGTTTGTACATGAAAAAACCCCTCTTAGTCCGTTTACCAATCTGCATCAGTTCATTTTCATCAGGACGACGGTCCTAAAGCCAGGGTTTTTGAAGTACAAACTTTTTGAAGTTCACGATGAAAAGGAGCCTGTAAACTTTTCCACTGTCCTCTGCACATCTTCCACAAAGCTAAAACAGAAATGGCATTCTATCTTGGCCATAGACAATATTAACTAGAGTGAAGTCAATGGCAAGCCATCGCAAATCCCCACCCTTCCACCTACAGCACAGTTGAAAGATGGCAAAAGGTTTCACCAGGACTGACCCAATATCAAAAAATTCCTGTTTTGACCCCAATGATCCCAAGTCCCCACCTCTTGGGACTAAACTGGGGGTAGAATCCAAAAAATCGTTGCACATTTCATGCGTTTCCCAATGTTGATCGCGTATACAAAGTTTCATTTAAAAACGTTTTAAAATGTGCCCTTAATTGCATCTTTGGGGATTTGACCTTTTCACCCAACCACAGGGTGTGTGGCCAAAATGTTACTGCTCTTGCAGCATCATGCCATGTGGTGATCATAACTACCAAGTTTGGTGAATTTCTACACATCAGTTAGGATATATAGCGTGACGGATGGACGGTCAGACAGACACACACACACAGACCCCATTACAATGTCCCCCGTTTTTTCCAAAGAGTGTGGGGATAATAGTGAACCTTCCAGCGTCCTACGCCTATTGGCTGTCTGGAAAAACTCCACTGATTGGCTACCAGTAATCACGTGTTTGCTATATTACACATGAGCAGATACAACCTGTCGCTTCGCAGGTGAGGTTATTAAGGGAGGGGAGAAACAGGGAGGGAGAAAGAGGGAGGGAGAGAGAGCAAGAAGGGAGGGGGGGAGAGAGAGCAAGAAGGGAGGGGGGGAGAGAGAGCAAGAAGGGAGGGGGGAGGAGAGAGAGCAAGAAGGGAGGGGGGAGGGGGGGGAGGGAGAGAGAGCAAGAAGGGAGGGGGAAGAGAGAGAGAGAGGAGGGAGGGGGAGGGGAGTGGAGGAGAGGGGTGGAGAGGGGTGGGGGAGCTCGGAGGGGTTGAGTAAAGGTGGGGGGGGGGGTTGGGAAAATGATGCCTCATCATACGTCACTATACATCTTGGAAAGGTGGGTGGGAGCAAGGAGGATAGGGGAGGAGGATGGGGGAAGGGGGAAGTGAGGAGGTGGTTTGGGAGCAGGAGAAGCATGAGGGGAGGGGAAGGCAGCATGAGGGATAGGAAGGGAAGGCAGCATGAGGGGATAGGAAGGGAAGGCAGCATGAGGGGAGGGGGAAGGCAGCACGAGGGGATAGGAAGGGAAGGCAGCATGAGGGGATAGGAAGGGAAGGCAGTGTGAAGGGAAGGCAGCATGAGGGGAAGGGATCCAAAAAATCGTTTCACATTTCATGCGTCCCCCAATGTTGATCGCATGTACAGAGTTTCATTGAAAAATGTTTTAAAACGTTCCCTTAATTGCATCTTTTGGGCACCTGAATTACATCAGTCGCACGGAGCGGATTCGCTGTGCCGGTGTTGCCCTCTTGCGGATCTTTCATCAGAAACCATGGAAACCAATCATACGGCACCAGAGACACCGCAGGGAGATTGGCAGTTCTTGGAACATTTCGGAATGTGATCCAAGTATGAAGGAGATTGAGAAAAGTAATTGAAAGTGCCGGCGAATTAGAAATGAAAAGCGAAAGTAGCGGTGGAGTGGAAGGAGGTTTTAACAGGTCAAGGTGAGGTCACGTGAGGTAAAGTGATTAAAAAAAAAGTAAAAAAGGAGTCAACATCGCCCTATTGCATACGTAATATGTAGAGATTAGTGTCTTACAATCTGAGAATGTGTTCCATGAAAATTACGGTAACCCCCCCCGAAACAAACCGCTCCTTTGACAAAGCCTCGGTTCTCGGAGAATATCACGTGACCCGAAACTGTGTTCTCATTGGCTATCGCAATGTGTGACTCAGCTCAACCATAACCTCAGACCAAAGACTTCCTTTTACTTTTGGTGTGAGCCTGATATTGGCCGTCTTGAGATCCTATGGTCTTGAGTTCAACCCCCCTGTTTTACCGTTAAATAACGCCAGGTGGGTTGACTCAGACTCTCATCCTTCCGAGGTCGGCAAAATGAGTATCAGCTTACTGATAACAGAAGGCACTGCATCAGCGGCACAGCTGCGCTTCCAGAAAAATGATGCAACCAGCATCCACAGGCTGCATACGAAACAACCACTTTTGGTCCGGGATGCACAGGTTTGAGCGGTTTTTAAAATACTAGTGCGTGGCCGTACGTGCAAAAAAAGAAAAGAAAAGAAGAATTGTGACGTCAATTGTGATGTCATAGCACCGTGTCCTGTCATTGGTTTGGTAAACAAATGGCCATAACTTGACAACCACTTGTCCGATTAGAATCAAACCTTGAAAAGGCACATCCACAGGGCCCCAGCAATAAACCTGGCAAGTTTCAATTAGACCGGACCAGTGGTTGTCGAGAAACAGCGGTCACAGACAGACAGACACACAGAGATTGCTGGAATTATAGATAGATGAAATGACATTAATAATTAATAAATATCGCACCTTTCAAATGAAGAAAGCCACGTGATGACGTAAGACGCTTGAACAAGTGCACGGTGGCCACAAAGTGGGGGATCAATTCCACAATGTTCACTCATGTGGGATGTCGTACAGGCATGTTGGGCCAAACGTCCTCTCTGTACGTATGCAGGTGTTTCCTGGTCAGAATTCCAACATAAAGTGGTGACATTGCATGCCCGTACTCGAGTCTCGAAGCGAAATGCCCCTCAGCGGACCCAGGGATCATCACAGCCAGGTCTATTTGCCAAAATACCAACATGGTGCCCAAACGATCTTCATGGTCACAGGACGGATAAGATGCTTGTTTGTTTTCATCTTCCAACAACTCTCGAGCAAGGTTTCTCATTCGAACTGTACATTTATTCAATGTTTCTCACGAAACTGTTGCTTTCATCTGCTCACCAAATGTAGGTGTCATTTTATAATGTAGGACGTGTGCTTTAACCCTTTGAACCCTAGCGGCCGGTTTACCAGCCACGATTCAAACCTCCATATACCCGAGCGGTCGGATTTTTCTCCAGGGAGCCTAGGAGGCCAGCCCATACGAGTGGTGTGATCTGTGTGGCCAAATACACCCTTCTTCTGATGTACCATACTCTGGTACAGAATATCGGTGCTGCAGAAGCAGTTTATTGCCAAAGATTACACTGGATGGTTCAACATCACCTTCCCATGACCACAAAACATACACCATTAGTTGGGAATAAAGTGCAACTTCACCAGAACCACAAAAACAAAAACAGCTCAAAAGAGACAATGCACCCACTCCACCAGTAGGAGATTGGGACCATACTCTGTTCAGAACGTTGGAGCTGCCTCAGCAGTCTCCTTGGCTATTGGGTACAATCCTGGACGGGTAGTCACTCCGACACAGTATACCAGCATGCTGGCACTCATTTTGCCGACCTCGGAAGGATGACGGGCAGAGTTAACCCCACCTGGTATTAATTCAACAGCTGAGCGGGATTTGAACCCAGGACCCTAGGATCCAAAGCCCACCACCCTAACCATTAAGCCTACACCAGGCATACTCCACAAGTGACCCTTCAAAACGGAGAGCAAAATCAAATGGAAAACATTTACGTTGCAAGGAAGGGTACGGACGGAGAGGTAGCCGTTGAACAAAAAAAAATGAACAAAATCTCTGATCTTCAACTTGGAAAGTTATGCTCACGAGAAGAATGCAGAGAACCCGCTGTATTGGGATCTGAAATCCTCACCACAAAAATTACACACAACCTACAGTCGATTGCTCTCACAAAAAAGGTTGACACAACTTAAAGTCAATTGTTACAAAAACTACAACTCATTTTTCAAAATTGAACTTATCATCATCATCATCATCATCATCATCATCATATTAAGATACTCAATTCGGTGTCCGTCTGACTGCCTGACTATTTCTGACCGCGATACATTCGGTTGTCATTTATCCAATCTCAACCAAACTTGAAATTAGGGACTAAGGGTCACAGGATGGAGGTTGTAGCAACTTAATT
>CM068967.1:27034966-27065885 GCA_035128595.1 Eptatretus atami
CTTCCTCCCGCCCATGGTACACTGAAGCTTGTGGCGAGGATGTTGTGCTGAAACAACTTGTCTTCGCCTCATGGATGGCAAATCCAACAGAAGGCAATCTCATTTCCTTCCACAAAGCTTGGAACAAGTTTTTCTACCCTCTGGAGAGCCAGGAAACAACATCTTTCCAATCTCAAGTCTGAACTCTCAAACCTGTCTCCCTCCTCAAAATCCTCATGATGTCAGGTTAAGTCTGTTTCTGGTGTATGCTCCCCCTCCATCCCTTCCCTTACCTCAAATGGATGCACAGCTAACACTGCACATGAAAAGGCTGAATGCCTAAACTCTGTGTTTACTTATAAATCTTGAATCTCAAACCCATCACTTTCTCTACCCACCTTACCCAGTCACACCCAGCTGTCCCTGAACTCTGTGTCAGTTTCTCCTGACAAGGTGGAGAGCTTGCTGTCAAACCTCGACTCTGATTCTGCAACTGGTCCAGACGCATCAGCCCACGTGTCCTCAAAACTGCTCTGCTGCTCTTGCTCATCCTCTCTGTTCTCTTCACCATCTCATTTGCTCAAGGTCATCTACCACTGCTTGGAAATCAGCAAACATTACCGCCCCTGCATAAAAAGTGCAAAAACAGATCCCTCCAACTACAGACCAATCAGCCTTCGTCCTATCAACAACAGCAAGGTTATGGAATCCACCATCACTTCCGATATTAAATCCTTCCTCTTCTCCAAAGGCCTGATTTCCAATCATCAATTTGGATTCAGACCAGTTCACTCTACCCTGACTGCTGCTCCTGCTTTCCCAACAATGGATGGAGGTCCTCAATGCCAGACATGAGATCAGAGCCATATCCCTAGAGATATCGCGTGCTTTCGATAAGGTCTGGCACCACGCCCTGCTCACCAAACTCTCTTCCTATGGTATCCAAGGCAATCTCCACTCATGGCTCGCAGACTTTCCTCTCCATGTTTCGCACGTCAACGTGTGGCCCTTAATGGAGTTTTCTCATCCCCTCTTCCTGTCCAGGCTAGAGTTCCTTAAGGCAGTGTTCTGGGCCCTGTTTCTTTTTCTGGTTTTCATCAACGATCTCTCCGACTCTCTGGAAAAATCCTCTTCATCTCTCTTGCTGATGACTCCACCCTCTGCTGTACCATCTGTCAACCCTTAGATCGGCAAGCAGAGCCTCTTCGCTCTGCAGATCTGGATAAAATCATTAGCTGGTCCAACACTTGAAACACGTCTTGCAATCCTGACAAATTTCACTTGTCTCTCCGAAAGGACCATCTGGAACCCCCCCCCTTTCCCATCTACTTTCTCAACAATCCTCTTGACGAAGTCCTTTCATTCAAGCTTCTGGGTCTCACTATCTGCCATGATCTTTCCTGGAAAAGCTACATTTCCAAACTGGCCTCCAAAACCATGGGCATCCTCAGTCATGCAAAATCCTTCTTTGACACACCTGAGCTCCTGACCATGTACATAGCTTTCATTCATAGCCTGATGGAGTACTGCTCTCCCCTCTAGGGCTGGTGCTTCCCAACCATACACACCTTTCTCAGGCTTCACGCTGTGGAAACCAAGCCATTTAGGATCATTGGTATCTCCCGCGATGAAGCTGAGTCTTTGGGTCATTCACTCTCTCTCTCTCTCTCACCGCAGGCAGGTCGGTGGTCTTTCTGTCTTCTACAGTCTCTTCCGGCCTTGCCCCCCTTGCTCTGTCTGTGGTCTGACCCTTCCCCCCCATATTTACGCAGGGCACTCAAGGTCCGCCAGCAACCCCTTCTGGTGAAACTACCAAAATCAAGAATCACTGCTCACCTTCACTCTTTCATTCCTCTTTTTGCCCCACCTCTGGAACAAACTCCCATACTCTCTTCAAATCTCACTCTTCCCTCCAGGTCTTCAAAACAGCTGTTTTAACACCACCTCTTATCTTCCCCCATCCAAAGCCACGATCTTTTCAACCTCCGCTAATCCACCCCAAAGCCACTTCCTTCAAATTCGCTGCATTCCTTCCTGAAAGTCCCTGAAGTGTCCATCTTGTTTACCCTGTGTACCCAACCCCATCCCTCTCCCTTCCACAGATCTCTTAATGTCTGTCCCCCACTGTTTTGTGCTGCCCTCTACCACCCCTCATTTCTCCTGCTCCCTTTGTTATACGTTCTGTGTGTTAGCTCTTATATGAGCCTCGATATTGTATACAAACAAATAAAAATTACAAAGAAGATTAAACCAAGTGGGCAGAATTTGCATTAACAGTCTTTCCAAGGGTAAATATGACATTATGTTTGCAATATGTGAATGCCCAGAAATTAAAAAAGCACAAGGAAAACAATCCAAAAACACCGACTTTTAGTCAAGCTTTTTTCTTTCCACGTAGATTATTTTGTACACATAGTCGAGGCTCATGAAGGAGCTAGAATTAGTACACTGCACGGATCAGAACACAACAGGACAAAAGGAACAGCAGAAAGAGGGGGGAAACACCAACAGCAAAGTTAAATGCCAAGACAGAGGCAGACTTGGGCAAACAATGGGTGTGGGGAAAAATGAGGGGCAGGACAGGATGCAAGGGGTGGACAAGGTGGATACAGAAGGACACTCTCAGGAGGGAAACCGGAAATTTGGAAGGAGGGAGGATTGGGGTGGGGTGGTGGTTGGGGGTGGGGGGGATTAACGAGGTTAGAAAAGATCATGGTTTGGGATTGGAAACAAACTGAGATGGTGGTGAAGAGATGTCTTCAAGACCAGGGGGGAAGGATGAGATTGAAGGTGGTGGAAGACAGAGACCACCAACCTGTCTGCGATGGCATAGTGATAGACCCATAGACTCAGCTTCATCGTGGGATCTTCCAATAATCCTGAAGGCCTTGGTTTCCATGGTGTCAAGCTGAGAAGGTGTGAGGCATGGGAGCTGGCCCAAATGGGAGAGCATTATTCCATCAAGCTGTGGATGAAGGCCATGTAGTTGGATAGGAGTTCAGGTGTGCAAAGGAAGGACTTTGTACGATGGAGGATGCCCAGTCGGCAGCTGTCATTGGAGGCCAACTTTGAAATGTGGTTTGCCCAAGTAAGATTATGGCTGACAGTGAGACCCAGGAGTTTGAATGACCAAACTTCTTCAAGAGGATCGTTAAGAAAGTAGATGGGTGAGTGGGGATGGGAGGGGGAATTTTACAGACGGTCCTTTCGGAGAGAGATAGTGAGGGTGTGAGATTTGTCAGGATTAAAAGACATGTTCGAAGTGTTTGAGCAGCTTGTGATTTTGACAAGGTCTGAAGAGAGGGAATAAGCTGTAGCCTGCCTGTCTGAAGGATGAGGGATGTCACAGCAGAGGGTGGAATCACGATGATGTCACGGGAGAGGGTGGAGGCTAAGGCTCACAATGAAGCCTGTACATAAATCAAAGGACAGACTCAGGAGACATCGATGTACTTTTACATGAATTACAGGGACATTAGTAGACGGACAAATCAAAATGAATACGGGATATTAACCTGGAACCTCTGCGTTTGAGGTTACTTGCTCAGATGGAAACGCCAAACCAGCCAACCTGTATACCATGCAATATATTCCAGTTGGATGCTAATTACATTAATCAAACTGTGGAGTATCCAAAAAAGTGAAAAAAATTGGGTGATGCTGCCGAAGTTCATGACGAAGAATGTCAAAAGCTATGCACTGTACACACAGGAAAGCAGAGTGGTCTCCAAGGAGGCCAATAAGCGGAACTCCGATCCATAACAATGGCAAAGATACAACAATGATACGTTTTGTAATTAGCGCAACAAGTGTGATGCAGGTATTAAACAAGATAGCATGTCACGTCAACGACATTCGGATGGAAAAACAATGATTATGGAAAGAAAAATATTTTTTAATGTAATTTTATAGAAATTAGAAAAAAAAAACAAAGAAAAAGTGGTGCAAGAATTTAAAGCCAATACCGGACGGGCCAGCGGTTCCACTCCATAGTACAGCACACCACACTTGCAGGACACACTCTGATGTGAGCTCCGACAGCACAACGGTGCATCCACAGGGGGCAACCGTAGCCGGCATTGGGGCAAGGCACACGCTCCAGAGGGCACAGTTGCCTATGCTCGTTTCCTTTGCATGTGTGGAAGAGCGCACCACAAGCTGCTGGACAGGGCCTGACCTCACAGATCCCTCCAGTCCCAAGGCGGGCCTTGCAGCGGCGCATCACACAGTGAGCACAATGCACATGCTCGGGAGCTGCCGGTAGCACGCTGTCAAGGGGCAGCATGTTAGCAGCACCCGTGAGATCACCGAGTTAAGTCCAGCAGCACCCACCTAAGGAAGAATGTGGTGTGGGGGAAGAGAGGGGTGGAGGATTCAGATATGGCCCGACCAATGCCACATGGAGAACAGGATTCAGAAGAAGGAAAGACTACGTAAAGACCAACGGTTGTACAAATCCTCAAACAGCCAAAGGCACATTGCAAAACAGAAGCACAGTTGCTAACCAAAAAAGGACACTGAAATGAACCCAACAACTTGGAGGCCGATTATATATCTCCACAGATCATGTGATTCTTTAGAGTCAAAGGTGACACATTGAGCAATGTACCACCGGTATCAGCTGCTTCTGGCCATTTTTAAGGTTGGTAACGAGATCAACAGCAAATCTCTTTTCTCTTAAACAACACACGCTTTCCCACGCCGTCAAAACATTCACATTCACGAAACATCGAATTACTTGAGAAAAGTTCCATTTCTTGGCCGGAAAACTGTTTTTTGCCCAATCAATGTTGCCCGAAAATGGTCTGGTGTTCAAGCATGCCACAATTTCTACACTAGCCACGTGACCGTTTTAAAAATAACCGACTTAATTCCAGTATTGATTTTCAGTGCTGTACTTGACCAAAGAATTAGGTTCGTACAAAAACCATTGGACACCAAAACCCATAAAACTCCCGCGCAAACAAACCTGAAGAAAGTGCCCAGCTCAAGTTTCTGCCAAATACACAAACACCAGCTGAGACCAAACACATCACGAGTTTGCGTTTTCATGGCCGACATGACAAAATAAACATGCACAGCAATGCAGGTGTACATCACAGGATCTCCATACGCAGAGAACATGGTCTTTGTGCTCGATACATGATCGAAGAATTGTCCAACCGAACAACCCCCCCTGATCGAACTCACATCAATGACAATGTTAAACCCTCTGCACAGACATTTGGAAAACAAAACATCAGGTGATCCAAGAAGCCACTGCAACGGTTGCCCAAAAGACTTGACGTTGAGGGTTTGTTGTGCACGACAGCCACCAATGAGAAACAAATGTTAACAATATTACAGCCGATTGTGTGTAAAACAACCTAGTTCAGAACAAAACACTTATTGTGAGAAAGAATTCTGTCCTTGTGATTCTTAATGAACTTGTATTTACGGCCGTAACTTGTTAAATGATCCCGAGACAAATCTCAGCAAACCGAAGAGTACAACTTCCAGACTGGTGTTTCAAATGTGACACCAAATTCTTGTTCCAAAAGCCAAGCCATATATATTCACAACTCTGCCACGAGTTTTTACAACGTTCCATTCCCTACCAGTGTCCTTGTAGGGGAAGAAAAGTGGCAAATGCCTCCTTTCCAGAATCACTCATTTTGGTGTTTTTCCAAGCCAGAACCAACAGAAACAACAACAAGGCTGGTGAACACCACTCACAGACCAAACGTATCCCCACCCGAAACACAACCAAAACAAACAATAATGTGTCCATACCTCCTCCTCAGACTAACACTTTCCAAACACCACCGGACCCAAGCCTCGCTCGAGCCCCCACAGCAACGAAGACATCACCAGATGAACACCACCGAACGCACCTCCTCGAGCGAACACCACCGAACGCATCCCCGGGCGACACAACGAACCCACCTCCTGGGCGAACACCATCCGAACGCACCTCCCCGGGCGAACACCACGAACGCATTCTCCTGGGCGAACACCACCGAACGCCCATCCCAGGGCGAACACAACTCCCGGCGAACACACTCCCGGCCGAACACCACTGAACGCACTCTCTGGGCAACACCACTAGAAGCACCTCCCCGGGCGAACACACAGAACGCACCTCCCCGGGCGAACACCACCAAACGCATCTCCTCGAGCGAACACCACCGAACGCATCCGCGGCGAACACCACGAACGCACTCCCGGGCGAACACCACCGAACGCACCTCCCGGGCGAACACCACGAAGCACCTCCCCGGTGAACACCAAGCACTCCCCGGGCGAAACACACCGAACGCACCTCCCGGGCGAACACCACCGAACGCACCTCCCGGGCGAACACCACCGAACGCACCTCCTCGGGCGATACACCACCGAACGCACCTCCCGGAGAACACACCGAACGCACCTCCCGGGCGAACACCACCGAACGCACCTCCCCGGGAAACACCGAACGCACCTCCTCAAGCGAAACCACCCGAACGCACCTCCGGGCGAACACACCGAACGCACCTCCCCGGGCGAACACCAAGAAGCACCTCCCGGAAACACACCGAACGCACCTCCCGGGCGAACACCACCGAAAGCACCTCCCGGGCGAACACACCGAAGCACCTCCCGGGCGAACACCACAGACGCATCTCCCGGGCGAACACCACCGAACGCACCTCTCGGCGACACCACCGAACGCACCTCTCCGGGCGAACACCACCGAACGCACCTCTCCGGGCGAACACCACCGAACGCGCCTCCCCGGCGAACACCACCGAAAGCACTCCCTGGGTGAACACCACCGAACGACCTCTCCGGGCGAACACCACCGAACGCGCTCTCCGGGCGAACACCACCGAAAGCACCTCCCTGGCGAACACCACCGAACGCACCTCCCGGGCGAACACCACTGAACGCATCTCCCCGGCGAACACCACCGAACGCACCTCCCGGGCGAACACACCTCCTGGGCGAACACCACTGAACGCACCACCCCCGGGCGAACACCACCGAACGCACCTCTCCCGGGCGACACACCACGAACGCACCTCCGAGCGAACACCCACCGAACGCACCTCCCGGGGAACACCACCGAACGCACCTCCGGCGAACACCACTGAACGCACCTCCCCGGGCGAACACCAACGAGCCCTCCCCGGCGAAAACCACGAACGCACCTCCCCAGGCGAACACCACGAACGCACCATCTCCCACCCACACCACACTCTCCCCCCCACCATCTCTCCCCAATCCCACCCCCCCCAAACCACCAGACGCACCTCCCGGGCGAACACACCTCCGGGGAACACCACTGAACGCACCTCCTGGGCGAACACCACTGACCACCTCCCGGGCGAACACCACCGAACGCACCTCCGGCGAACACCACCGAACGCACCTCCTCGAGCGAACACCACCGAGCACCTCCTCGAGCGAACACCAACCAGACGCACCTCCCCGGGGGAACACCACCGAACGCACCTCCCGGCGAACACCACTGAACGCACCTCCCGGCGAACACCACGAACGCACCCGAACACACGACCCCTCCCAGGCGAACACCAACCGAACGCACCCATCTCCCCCCCCCACCACATCTCTCCCCCCCCCACCAATCTCTCCCCCCCCCCACCACATCTCTCCCCCCCCCACCACATCTCTCCTCCAATGCCCCCCCCCAACACCACCGAACGCACTCCCCGGCGAACACCACTGAACGCACCCCCGGGCGAACACAACCGAACGCACTCCCGGGCGAACACCACGAACGCACCTCCCAGGCGAACACACACCGAACGCACCCATCTCCCCCCCCCCAATCTCCCCCCCCCCCACCACATCTCTCCCCCCCACCCACATCTCTCCTCCAATGCCCCCCACACCCAACACCACAGAACTCATCGCTCCTCGCTGAGCTGCTGAACCATAAGCTCGACCCTTTCGACCCCTTCCACATTCTCCGAATGAACAACCGTTTCCTCATCACGACTGAAAATATTTCACCCACTTTCTAATCCAAAGCGAGTACAACAAAACGAATCCACTTTATAATAAATTTGAACATCTGAGAATGGTCGATGAAACATTCAAACAGCACAACAAACAATGTGCCGTTATTTAAATAACTAGAAACTCAACAAATCTCGCCGTTCCCTTTGTTGTAATCCCCGCTCTCCCAGCCCCGCGCTTTGCGGTCCAGTGCGGCCCCATCGGCTCCAGCCGACGTCGTGGTCCATTACCGCCTTTAGCGGCCTCGCGACACAGACATACACAGACATACACAGACATACACAGACATACACAGCCATACACAGCCATACACAGCGATGTGAGGAAGAAAAACGTACCAAGGAAATGTTCCACTCGGTGCGACGTACTGAGTTTCCCTCTGTTTCTCTTCTCTCACTTTGTGCCTCCCACCGAGCGGCTGCCGGTCTCACCCCAAACCAACAGGGAGCGCACCGGAAGCGTGGCGTGTCGAGAGTGTGACAAGGAAATTCTTCTTCGTCGTCATCATCATCCTAAAAGTACGAAGAAAACGTTAATCCTGGAGATCGTCGCTCTTCACTACAACGTGGACATGCGAGAGGGATCATGCTGGTTTAAAACGTCCCCCACCACCACCACCACTTGTCCAGTTTTGTTTTTGGAGTTTAAAAATGGCGTTTTCAGAGCCCACGGCTCTAGATAGGCCACAAACCTAAAAATTTCGGCAGGAGCCAACAAGTTCTAGTAAACGTTATTATATCGTTTTACCGGTTTAGTTAACGGGACTTAAACCCGATTTGAAATGTTGAGGGTGCTTGGTATCGTTCAACCGTCGTACTAAGTCTAATATACAGGTAGTGGACAAAAAAAAAATACGACTACTGGACTTGTAGCTTATTTGGGCCCTGTCCTGATGTTGTAACCCAAATTTGGTGGCATTCTGACTGGTGTGCCTGGAAAAGAAGACTTTTTGGAGGAACTTACCGAGTCCGCCATTTTGACCGACTTTAAGTCACGTGACCGGTTTGTAAAGTCTGTCGAGAACATGGTGAAGGATGATCCATCAGACCATATCACATTTCTCCATTGCCTGGTAGTCCATTGCCTGGTAGTCCATTACCTGTGCTCTTTGCACCACTGGACTTGCAAACGTCACTGCCAAATGCTTCCCAACAGTCAAGTCACTGAGGTCTCCTCTTGCAGCCATGTTAGCCATAATGATAGGCAAGCAGGCCTGTGCAGCATTTTTATACATGACCCTAAGCATGTTCGGAAGTTATTTGCTTAATTAACACAGGGGCCACACCTGTGTGGAAGCTGTTGCTCTTGGTGTCCCTCATTTACCTAGGTGTTTCCATTTTTTTGTCCACTAACTGTATATCCGGTTGACCTAACCAATTGCTCCACATCTCTCTGCTGGAGTGGAAAAGTCACTATCTGGGTTCCCCGTATAAAGAGGTGTTCC
Source organism: Eptatretus atami (assembly GCA_035128595.1). Taxonomy (NCBI): domain Eukaryota; kingdom Metazoa; phylum Chordata; class Myxini; order Myxiniformes; family Myxinidae; genus Eptatretus; species Eptatretus atami. Next base: position 27,044,391 of record CM068967.1, read on the forward strand.
AGATATTCGGGTACCTTACACCACTCGCGGGACTGGGTGGGGTGACACCCGATCCTATATAAATTGGAGTTTCATCCACAATGTCTGAGTCTGAGCCTGTAGATAAGGATCCTCTTGAAGAAGTTCAGTCATTCACACTCCTCGGTTTCACTATCAGTCATGATCTTTCTTGGGCAAACCATATTTCAAAATTGGCCTCCAAAACCAGACACCGACTGGACATCTTCAGTCGTACAAAGTCCTTCGTTAACACTCCTGAACTCCTATCCACTTACAAGACAATCATCCACAGGTTGACGGAGTACTGCTCTCCCCTCTGGACTGGCACCCCTGCCTCACACCTTTCTCAGCTTGACACAGTGGAAACCAAGGTCTTCAATATTGTTGGAATCACTTTGCCATCGCAGAAAGGTCGGTGGTCTCTCTGTCTTGTATTGCCACCCTTCTGGTCTTGCAGCCTCTGCTCTTTCTGTGCTCTTCTTCCCACCCCCCCCCCCCCCCCACAACACCCTGGTTTCTTCTGATGAAACGACCTAAATCTAAGATCACTGCTCACCTACACTCCGTTGTTCCTCTTTTCCCCTTTTGTGGAACAAAAGGAACAGGAGAAAAGAAAAAGGGGGGGGGGGAGGGGTACAACTCTCAGTAGGGATGAGGGACAAAATTAACGGAGATGGACAACAATGGATGTGGGTAAGGATGAGGGGTAGGGGACAATGCAGGGGGTGAATAAGATGGATACAGAAGCAGTGTCAGGAAGGAAAAATTGGAAATTTAGGGTGGGGTCGGGGTGTGGAGTTGTTTAACAGGGGTAGAAAAAAAAATCATGGTTTTAAATCGGGGATGATCTAAGAGAGTGGCCAACAGCTGTCTTGAAGACTGCAAGAAAGAATGAGACTGAAGAGAATGTGGAAGTTGATTCCACAGGTGAAAAAAATAGAGGAATAAATGAATGGAGGTGAGCAGTGATTCTGGATAAGTATTCCCAGCAGTCTGAAAACAAATATTTAACTTGATGGCTGTCCCTGGAAAAAAACTTATCTTGGCCCAATATTTCACTCTGGATACTTCTCGACGGAGAAGCAAGTGCATCTCACGAGCTTCCACAAAAAGGGCAGAAATCAGAGTGATTTTAAAGGCCCCAGACATACACAAAGTGCTTTCTACTGAATATTTTTCAGTTTTTTGTGGTTAGTTTTGGACATGTTCCACAAGGCCTGGCTCACATCTATCTATAATTCCAGCAGTGTGTGTGTGTTTCTGTGTGTGTGTGTGTGTTGTTGTGTGTGTCTGTGTGTGTGTGTGTGTCTGTGGATTTGTGTGTGTCTGTGTGTGTGTGTGTGTCTGTGGATGTGTGTGTGTGTCTGTGGATGTATGTGTGTGTGTGTGTGTCTGTGTGTGTGTCTGTGGATGTGTGTGTGTTCTGTCTGTGTGTGTGTATGTGTGTGTCTGTGTGTGTCTGTGTGTGTGTCTGTCTGTGTGTGTGTGTGTCTGTGTGTGTGTGTGTGGTCTGTGTGCGTGTGTGTGTGCGTGTGTGTCTGTGTGTGTGTTCTGTGTTGTGTGTGTGTCTGTGTGGTGTGTGTGTGTGTCTGTGTGTGTGTCTGTGTGTGTGTGTCTGTGTGTGTGTCTGTGTGTGTGTGGTGCGTCTGTGTGTGTGTCGTGTGTGTCTGTGTGTGTGTGTGTGTGTGTGTGTGTTGTCTGTGTGCGTTGTGTGTGTCTGTGTGTGTGTGTGTCTGTGTGTGTGTGTCTGTGTGTGTGTGTGTCTGTGTGTGTGTGTCGTGTGTGTGTGTGTCTGTGTGTGTGTTGTGTGTGTGTGTGTGTGTGTCTGTGTGTGTTGTGTGTCTGTGTGTGTGTGTGTGTGTGCGTGTGTTGTGTTGTGTGTGTGTGTGTGTGTGTGTGCTCTGTGTGTGCGTGTGTGTGTGTCTGTGTGTGTGTGTGTGTCTGTGTGCGTGTGTGTGTCTGTGTGTGTGTGTGTCTGTGTGTGTGTGTCTGTGTGTGTGTGTGTTCTGTGTGTGTGTGTGTCGTGTGTGTGTGTGGTGTGTCTGTGTGTGTGTTTGTGTGTGTGTGTGTCTGTGTGTGTGTCTGTGTGTGTGTGTGTGTGTGTGTGTGTGTGTGTGTGTGTGTGTGACCGCTGTTTCTCGACAACCACTGGTCCGATCTAATTGAAACTTGCCAGGTATATTACTGGGGACCTGAGTATGTGCCTTTTCAAGGTTTGATATTAATCGGACAAGTTTTTTATTTTATTTTTTGGTTGTTGAGGGTTTAATGGCGCTGTCAGAGCCAAGGAGGCTCTATCCACGCCACGCACCAGAATCTGATCAAACTCGCCGACAGCCACCCTGTAAGGATTCCAGCGCCTTTAATGCCGAAAAATGAGTCCGAGAGGATAACTGCACCAAGAGGATTGAACTCGATTATCCATTCCATGGCTAGGACGATTGCAAATAGTTCCATTGAAGAAACTAGAATATGGTCGGTTAACCGAAAAGCCCTGACCACACGGACATCCGGGATACATGATGAGGCCGAGGGAGAGAGAGGGAGGAGTTTTTAGAGGGGCATCATCGAGAGATTGAAAGAGGGGCGGACAAGTGTTCCCAAGTTATGGCCATTTATTTACCAAACCAATGACAAGACCCGGTGCGCGGCCGGCCGACTATGACGTCATGAGCAGTGCCGGTTACGATGGGGATCGGTGCTTAGTTTCGTGGCGTTGGAGTGGCAATGGTCAATGGCAGCGAATGTCATGGCAAGCAAAGACAGTGAGGTAAACTTGATTTTAATTGGATTTTAATTAACTCTGTGTTGTGGAAGTACCACAGCAGTTGTTACTTCAATGAAAGCGATAATTCGTGGAATGATGTGAACATTCCGTACGGGCACGCACTACTTCCGGATGGTGATGACTTAATGTTCTTATAATTTATCGATTTCTTATGCGCATTTATAGATAAACACAATGCCCCAATCCAGTCGTCGTTTACGAGAGCGAAGGAACGGCCTGTGTGGTTGTCGTTTCTGGCTCGCGGTTTGAAAGTGTTTTTTTGTTTGTTTTTTTGGGGGGTTTGCACATACGGCATGCGAGAGCGAAGGAACGGCCTGTGTCGTTGTCGTTTCTGGCTCGCGGTTTGAAAGTTTTTTTTTTTGCATATACGGCCACGCACGTACGGGCACGCAAGAGCGAAGGAACGGCCTGTGTGGTTGTTGTTTCTGGCTCGCGGTTTGAAAGTTTTTTATATACTGTATATATATATATATATATTTTTTTTTTGCATGTACGGCACGCACATACGGGCACGCACGTACGGGCACGCAAGAGCGAAGGAACGGCCTGTGTGTTGTTGTTTCTGGCTCGCGGTTTGAAAGTTTTTTATATACTGTATATATATATATATTTTTTTTTTTTGCATGTACGGCCACGCACATACGGGCACGCACGTACGGCACGCAAGAGCGAAGGAACGGCCTGTGTGGTTGTTGTTTCTGGCTCGCGGTTTTGAAAGTTTTATATATATATATATATATTTTTTTTTTGCATGTACGGCCACGCACATACGGGCACGTACTAGTAATCATAAAGAGTTGATAAGTGCTTTATATAGGAGTAGGAGGCTTTCCTGATGAGCTCTCCAAGTTGTCCTGGATCGGCTACGTACAAGATTAAGGCCTTTTGCACATTTGGCAGTGAATTTTTTTTAATATGGGATTCTAAGTTTGACCCTGATCGAAACTAATTCCTTAAAAGACACATCCGAGGAAGTTTTGAGGGAAGTGCTGTTTGTGATGTCCGAGGTGCAGCGGGCATAGGAAGCAAGAGCGACGGTAGGTAACTCCGCTTTATTGCGCATCCCGATGTACACCGAGCCACCCCTAGCGGGCGAGTCATGATATACGAAAACCCAACCACGTGATACAGCACACTCCTTCCCTCGTAAAATGACAAGTCAAACAATGAAAAAAAAACACTCATAACATGACCAACCGAAACCAATCGCTATTCAAAATCCTCCAAGTACGCGGCCGCCTCCTGACCCGCTTCGGTGGCCAGCCATGCCAGACGGCTCAGGCTCAGACGCCTCCCGGCTCGGTCGAGGTGAAACCCTCGCCGGACTCGCCCCATCCACAATAACAACCGCCCCGGCCGACCGGCCTGCTCAACGTCCTTGGGCGGCGGGACGACCGCTCTAGTGAGCCGCGGGCGTCGGCACGACCGGCCCTGGCGATACCACGTCTGGGCACGGCGACATCACAGGCGGCGGGTCCACATCGCTCGGCACTGGGGGGGGGGCGATGCTGAACAGCGATCATGCATTTGGTCCACGTGACGTTTCCACACCTCCCCACTATCAGTCCGCACCATGCAATTCGCCGGCCCCAGTACCACAGAGACCACAGCCGGCACCCATTTGGAACCGTGAAAATAATCGCGCACCATTACCCGCTGTCCCACATCAAACCGCGCAGCAGCGTCGGGCGCGGACACCGCCCCACTCGCCGACCATCCAGGTCGCAGCAAATCCAGTCTGGACCGCAATGCCCGTCCATAGAGACGAATGGCAGGAGAATCACCCGTGACAGAATGAACCGCGTTCCTGTATTGGAGCAAAAAGACATCGACCACCGTCTGCACAGGTGCAACACCCCCCTGCGCAACGCCCGCTTCAACATCTTAACGAACGCCTCAGCCTCCCCATTCGTTGCAGGATGATACGGTGCGGACCTTAGATGTCGAATACCATTCTGACGCATAAACTCATCAAATACACCTGCCACGAACTGCGGACCATTATCAGAGACCAGGACCTCAGGTAATCCTTTATTAGCAAAGATCGTCCGCAGTTTTTCCACTGTAATGTTTGCTGACGTATGCTGCATCACGACAATCTCCGGCCATTTAGAAAATGCATCGATCACAATCAAAAACATTCTGCCATTAACCGGCCCCGCAAAATCTACATGGACCCTCTACCAAGCCCGGTCTGGGGCCGGCCATAGTCCCGAGGCTCGACGCGGGTTATCAGCATCTGTTTGACACGTGGTGCAATGTTTAATCAATCGCTCAATGTCTTTGTCCAACCTGGCCACCACAAAAGGCTACGAGCAAGACTCTTGGTCTTCACGATGCCAAGGTGACTGACATGCAGCTCCTCCAAACACCGCTGTCTGAACTTCGGTGGAATCACCGCTCTCATTCCCACATAACGCATCGTTGGACCAACGACAGCTCCGATGCGCGCGATGTGAAAGGCTGGAATGCCGGCGTTGAAGGTAGATCGCTCCAATTCCCCGTATAAATCGCCTGAACGACACGGGCGAGCACTGGGTCACGAGCCGATTCCACCGCGACCTGTTTGGCCGTAATCGGCCCGCTTTGGATCTGGCCAAGTGCGAACACATCGACCCGGTCGGCCGACTCAGACGCAGCTGGGCCCTCGCGCACGGCAAGCGCGAGAGCCCATCGCAGTTAGCATGCTTCTCGGTGCTCCGAACTGAATATCGTAATTGTAACCAGCAAGAAACAGACACCACCGCTGTATCCGTGCGGCCGCCACCACCGGAACCCCGCGTTCGGTCTCAGGATGAACTGCAGCGGCTTGTGATCCGTCTGCAACGTGAAATGCGCCCCAGCAGGTATTGATGAAATCTCCGCACACCCCAGACGAGGCTGAGAGCCTCGCGCTCGATCTGAGCATATTCCCGCTCTGCTGCGGACAGGGTCCGGGATGCAAAACAAAACAGGCCGCTCGGAACCATCGTCCATCCTGGGGAGAGCACTGCCCCGATGCCATATGCCGAGCTGTCGCATGCCAATAAGAGCGGACGCGCAGGCTCGTAGTGCACGAGGACCGTATCCTCTGTGAGCAGCCGCTTGAGCGGTCGAACGCCGCCTGGTGTGCAGACCCAGGCCCAGCGCTCGTCCTTCCTGAGCAACCACATTAACGGCGCAAGCTGCGAGCTGAGCCCGCGCACGAACCTTTGGTAATACTGGGCCATACCAATGAAGGAGCGTAGCTGCGTCTTGTCGCGAGGCGGCGGCATGCGCTGAATCGCCTCACCTTCCGAGGGCCTTTCACCAGCCCCTCCGGCGTGATGATGTGCCGAGGTATTCCAAGCGCTGCTTGAAGAACGCGCACTTGTCCCTGTTCAAGCGCAGGCCGCACGCTTCTAGCCTCGTCAGCACTTGGCAAAGTTCGCAAGGTGCTCGTCTGCCGTTTTCCCTGCAATGAGCACATCGTCCAGGTAGGTCTGAGCGGGCAGGCCAATGCAAACCTGGTCCATGGCTTTCTGCCACAAGGCTGGGGCTGAAGCAATCCCGAAACAGAGTCGGGTGTATCGATAGAGCCCTTGACACGTGTTGATTGTCAAAAGGTCGCTACTCCTGGGATCCATCGGCAGGTGAAAATACGCATCACGCAGATCAAGCTTCGTGAAGTATTTACTCCCGCCAATCGTGCATATATTTCATCGATTGACGGCAGTGGATATTGCTCCACGCTGAGCCCCGGGTTAACGGTGACTTGAAGTCTCCGCACAGTCGGACGTCTCCATTCCGTTTCAGCCACGTGACAACCGGGGGTGGCCCAGTCTGAGTACGACACCCGTTCGATCACTCCACAGGCCTCCAGCCTATTCAGCTCACCCTTGACCTTGTCCCGCAGGGCATACGGCACCGGCCGTGGTTTACAAAAACGAGGAACCACCCCCTCCTTCAGGAAGAGCTTTGCCTGCACGCCCTTGAGTTTCCCAAGTCGTCGCAAAACAAACCTTGATGTCTTTGAAGAATCTTCTCCAACTGATCCTCCCATCGGCTCGGCACGGGTTGCACAAGGTTCACGGCGGCCCAGTCGAGCCTGATGCGGGTCAGCCAGTCTCGGGGAGGAGAGACGGCCCCTCCCCGCACGACGTACAACCGAAGCGTGGCGACCTGGCCTTGGTACCGCACAGACACGTCTGCCATCCCGACTGGCGTTATCTTCTCACGGGTGTATGTGAACAGTTCGAGGTCGGACCTGATAAGCTTCAGGCCATTGAGTCTACGCGCGGTCTGTTCACCCATGATTGACACAGCTGCTCCCGTATCCACCTGGAACGTGATCGGCATTTGTTCACCTCGATTCCCACCGTCATCGGGCGCGCCGCTGCAGGGCCAATTGAAAACAGGCCCACCAAAGGCCGCTCGTTCCGGGGCGCCCGCGATCCCGCGTGGGTCTCCGGGCCATCCGGCACGCTGTGGCCGGTGATGGCCCGAACATCTCCGCGAGTCTGCTCGACCGCCGTAGCCGTGTCGACCGCCGAGTCGAATGTAATGGCTTCACCCCTCAGCCGTAGAATCGCCGAAATCATCTCCGCGTCTTGCAAACCAGCAATAAAACGGTCTCTGACCGAGCTGGACTTCCTCTGCCGTGAACCTGCACGTCACGGAAGCATGCTTCACTCGCACCACGAAATCAGAAACGCGTTCCCCTGGACCTCTCGAGAGGCGATCGAACTGGTATCAAGCGAGCTGTAAAGACTTCTCCGGCGCCACGTGCGCTTTCATCACCTGCACAACGTCCCGAAATGACAGCTCGTCATCACGGGGCTTGCCCGGCACCAATAAATCACTCAGCAGCCGATATGTTCCGCCGAGAGCGAGGCGAGCAAGATCGACTTCTGTTTGCTCTCGTCGACCACATCATTCGCGTGGAAATAGCATTCCAATTGTTCAGAACAATCCGAAGTCGCCTCCGACGAAAACCGGAACCCGTCCATGTGCCGTGATTCGCCGAATCATCCTCGTCAGCCAACTGTGATGTCCGAGTGCAGCGGGCATAGGAAGCAAGAGCGACGGTAGGTAACTCGCTTTATTGCGCATCCGATGTACACCGAGCCACCCCTAGCGGGCGAGTCATGATATACGAAAACCCAAACACGTGATACAGCACACTGTTAGAGCCTTATTAATATGTCTTTGACCTTCCTTTTGTGGGTGAAAAAATGATGAATTTGGTTTTGGATCCAGAAATCATAAATCTCAATCGTCGATTAAAATAACCCAAAATGTGTGAGCGTGCCTTGGTCCGCTGCCAGCACCCTGCCTCGCCATGCACCCACCCGCAAACTGGCTCGAACACCAATCGACGTCATGTCGTCATCCCCAGGCACCAGGGACGCCATGAATCAGGTACGTCAAGAGCCAGGTGCCGAGCAGAACCAACAGGAATGGTCCAAATGTCACCAACCGCCGTTGCTGCTGTCCCCAACTGTCAGGAGCTGCCACCAACCATCAGGAGCTGAAAGGAGCTGTGAGGTGCCGTCACCAATGGTCAGGAGCTGTCAAGAGATGTAAGGAGCTGTGACCAATGGTCAGGAGCTGTGACCAAGCGTCAGGAGCTGTGACCAACCGTCAGGAGTTGTCACCAGCCGTCAGGAGCTGTCACCAACCGTTTTTAAGGGCAGTCCTGATGTCCTTTTTATAAGCGACCAGTGTGGGCGGAGCCTCAAGCACGACCTCAGCCAAATCCAGCTTTCCTGTTGGAGCATCGCTGCACGTGACCTCCAACCGTCAATTCTGGTGATCATTCTCTCCTCACCATCAAACGAGTTGCAACTCCCAATTAACACAGGCCTGGCTTACGACGCCATGTTCAGGGTGCTGGATGAATGCCAGAGAGCAGACATTTGCTGGAACAACCGAGCAAAAATGTGAAGCACTCACAAAACATCAACGGGCATCCATCACCTCCCCGTTCAGCCCGACATGAACAAGAGCCAGCCAGCATCCATAGAGCTGCCGAACGGGGCGTCAAACGTCGATGGGAAAAGATGGATGTCAAACGTCGATGGGAAAAGATGGATGTCAAACGTCGATGAAAGAATGGTGGGTGTCGAACATCAATGGAAAAAGGTTGTCCTGAGGTAAATGATCCGAGACCACAGCCATGTTTGGCCGTCAGAATGAACTGTTCAGGAAAATCCCGCAGTGTGTTTAATGACTCAAATGTCCTGTAAGTCCAATGTGAAAATGATAACCGAAATAAAATGTGTAAATAAATCGTGTATCTCCAAGCCAATGTGTCTTGATGGAAAGGGCGTAGAATGAGTCTCTGTTGCGCTAACGGCTATCTATCGCATGCACGAACGGTGAATATCGCTCATGCAGAAATGAAAACTGATGTAAAATCATACGTTAGGAACGTGTCGTGAAGCGGAAAAGGTTATCCCATAAGAAAGTAAGGGAATCTGTTCTCTACCCTTCTCCTACGCATCAAAGAGTTAGAATCCCACCAGACAAGGGGATGTGTCTATTCTGAACACGCATTTATGGAAATAACTGTCTGAGGACCTGGATGTTGTGTGCATTACTCGGATCCAATTCTGAAATCCATAACAATATCATTATCTTGGCTGATGAGGTTGTTTTCCATATTGGTGGTTTTGTCAACAACCATAAATGCCACTACTGGTCAGGAAATTATCCAGAAACAATAGTCGAACGCAGTCAATGTCCACCAAAATCGCTCGCTTGGTGTGAAATGACTTTAACCCAACTCATCGGACATTACATCCTCCGCGATACAATGAATGGACAGAGATACTTGGAAATGGTTCAAAACTTTCTTCTTCTAAAAATTCAGCAATGGGACAACACAGGTGAAACGATTTTTATCTAAGATTGTGCCTCTCCGCACTTCTCCGTTGAAGTTTGTAATTGGTTGGATACCCACTTTCCACACAGATGGATCGGATGATGAGGACCGATAGTGGCAACCTACGGGTCCTGATTTAACCCCGTGTGATGTTTTTTTGTGGTGGGGATGGCCTAAAAAAGTATATGCCAGCAAACCCACTAATTTGGACGAATTAGAAAGTCTATCCACAATGTTTTTGCTGATTTCAACACCGTTATTGTCTGAACCTATACTCGGTGGAATCATGGTTTCTACTCATTCTCTTCCGCTAGTCCAGCTGCACCCTTTTGCTTTCTTCTTATGGGTTTTCACTTTTTCTTTTTTCCAGGCACCCAACCGTGAATATCCTTGTCGCTTTGGACCATTTCTGTGTTGTAGTTTTTATGTGCTTGGGCTGATATTTCCATGAAGGTGTCATTTTGACTTGTCATGCATTTGATATTTTGTGGTTGAGGAACACCGCGTGTTTTCCAGAACTCTCCTCAATCCCGTGGCACCATTCATCCCAGTCGGCCACCACCACCCCCTCCTGCTTCTCGGTCAAAAGCTGGCGTGGCTGTTGGTTCGCTTTTTTTCCTTTCCTACAATGAACTGAAAATAGGGTACTGTATATGTGAATGTTGCTTTGATGGGAAGGCATTGAATACAAAAGAGAAAGGAAAACATCAGCTATTTTTGTTTGTCAGAGGTGATGGTAAAACATGTGAAGGCAACCCAACCGAATTCATCCTTGTACGTGCAGGTTAGTCTCCTCTCTTCTCTCCTCCCCCCTCTAACTTTGTCATTCCCTTGATTGGTGTCCAACTGTGTTTCTCACTTCCCAACTATCGGAACATTGCTTTTCCCCCTCTGTCACCTCTCTCTTCCACGAGCCAAGATTTTGCACACAATATATATATATATATATATATATATATTATATATATATATATATATATATATATATATATTATATATATATATATATATATATATATTGTTTTACCCACTAAATCTTTAAAGTATAAAAGAATAATTTGCATGAATTATTTTTCTTCTCACTCTCTACACTCCAGCACCATCTGTCCCATCATGCCCCACTTCTCCTGCACAAGGTCGAGCTCCCCTTCATGAACCTTTCCAGCCATCCCCTGTAGGAACAGAGATGCAGCATCATCAGTCTTCCTCTTCATCATTGTCTCCTCTTGAGCCCACTCATACACAGCCCAGTTCTTTCTCCTTGTCCCCCAAGTTCCCACCACCCCTCCCTCTGAGTTGTCAAGTGATTATCACCCCAACACTTGCCCCGATTTCCATCCACCGGCGATGTTGCCCTCTTCTCTAATGCCACCTCCTAAAGCTCCACCAAGAGCGAGATCTGCACAGTCCTTGGCAAACCTCGAGAAGGAATCTAATTTGAAGGTAACGTTTTGCCTTGGGGCGAGTTGTGTGAAACTGTGGTCGGTATCAGAAGAAATATTGAAATGTATCAAGTCTTGGGTTTTACCACAATTGTGCAGAAACTTTTTTTTAAAATACCATAATGTTTAAGTTTCTCATAATTCAGATATTTTTCTGGGTTTTTGGACTTTTATTGAATCTGAGAGTTATTATAAAATAATTGTACAAAAAAGTTAGGAATGTTCTGATGGCGCAGGTTCTGACGTTCAGACGTCACAAAAAGTGGAAATGTTCTGACGTGTTATTCTCCCTCGTATTTCAGAGTTTGGTCACAGTTCTTTGTCCACAATGTTGAGGCTCGTGGGTGAGCTAGAACATGGATTGGATCAGGATGTAAAATAATAGTAGTGAGTGTGAGTGTGTGATGTGGGCTGGGGGGGGGGGAGATGACATACCAACAGCAGGGTTGAGGGACAAAATAGAGGGAGATTTGGGGAAATAAGGGGTGCTGGGAAGAATGAGGATGGGGAGGGTACAGGGGGTGAACAAGATGGATACAGCCATAAACTCTCAAGAAGAAAAACTGGAATAACTTGAAAGAGGTGGGCTTGTGGGGAGGGTGGGTTAATGTGTGATAAACTGGGATGGGGGACAATCTGAGATGGTGGTGAACAGCTGTCTTGATGCCCTGGGGGGGAGAATTAAATTAAAATAAACAGTTCCATTTGGAGGTTTGGCTTTTTTCTTTGTTTCTATTATAGAACTTGTAATCATCAGTTTTCTTTTGCTTTCCCTCGAATTGTGCATTCCATTTCTAATGGTCGCAGATTTCTCCCATGGAATCGATATCGTTATTTTATGTGCCAAGTTCATCACTTAAATTGGTTTTGAGCAGTGGTATATCCACAGCACTCGTCTCACAGCTCCACATGCACTCGAAGTTTGTGTACCCAATCGATGACCCGGTCTTCTTATTGCGGATGGCAGCTTAGCTGCTGGGGTAGCTATCATTTCTTGGAAGCGCGACTGTGTCGCTGATGCAGTGCCCCTCTACCAGTGCACACTGGTACTCATTTCGCCGACCTCGGAAGGATGACAGGCTGAGTCAACCCCCTGGTGTATTAATTCAGCGGCCCAACGGGGCTTGAACTCAGGACCCTAGGATCCCAAGCCGCCACCCTAACCACTAAGCCAACACCAGGCTTACCAGGCTGATGACCCGATGAAGGTGCCTCTACGTCCAAAATGTTAAGCCAAAATATCGCTCTTGCTTTTGGAAAAATGAAGACCTTTTCACCAGCTGTGCCTTTTTCCTCTGAGTGCCGGCTCTTCAGGCAGAGTTATAAACTTGTTACTTTTTACACCTTGTAATCATTACTTTGTGTTTTCCTTTTTCTCTTCCTGCTTTGCAAATCTATGGAATAGACAAGATCAGGTACATTATTGTTGCTTATTTGTAATGTGCAGTAATGTAGATTAAGAAATAAAAAATCATCCTGGTAGAATTTGTATTCTACTTCAAGATTTTAAAATTATAATCTGCTTGCAGGTTATTGGTCCCTTACTAGAGGTTTGCCCTCCGCCTGTCCGTCCCACCTGTGGATTTTCAGACTTATTCCCCATTCCCTTTAACATATTCAACTGAAACTCGGTGCATGGCTTTAATATGATAAGTTAAAGAACATGTTCGAGTTTCAGTGCGTTTCGTCAATTTTTCACAGAGTTATGCCATTTTAAACTTAGACTAGAACTACGTTGTCGATGGCACACCATCGCATATTCCCACTCGCACTGCTTTGTCCCATTAACGCTAGGTGAAATTTTATCTTGCAAAATGGATTGACTATTCTTTTCTATTTGATGTGCTTTATGACACAAAGACTTACTATGTTTACTAAATCAGAAGTCATTGCAAGCATGTCAATATTTCATGAAACATTAATTTAACACTGTCCAGCAATATGAACTGTGCATCAATTTAATCATAGGAAGGAACTGTGTATAATATTAATTATAATTATTCATAATCAATTAGATAAATACAGTAAAACCTGTGACTGTTTGTCACTCATGGGGCCACATAAGTAAGTTCTTTATAAAAGAATTTACCATGTACAATGGTAAATACACTTTAAAAAAATCGACCCCCATGACCCAACCCCTCTGGCCCGGCCCTAGGGGTCATATCAAAAATCCAAGTGTTGTGCACTTTCCCATACATATATCTACTATGTCCCAAAGTTTCAAGTTCCTATTTCAAACGGTGAAGTAGGAGTTACAGGGTAAGACAGACGGACGTACGGACGTACGGACGGACGGCGGAGACAATCACAATATTCCCGTCTTTTCGAATAAAAATATCACATATACATGGGTCAGTGTTCAGCTGCCTTGATTCCACCCCACTGCTTTACACCCATTGGCTGAACAGCTGGCCTGACTCCACCCCAATAAAATAATGTGCCGCCATTGCATGTATGAAGCAGCACAGATTGGCAGGCTTCAGGCCTAAGGTCTGGGTGTTTGTGCATGGCCCAGTGCAATTGGAATCAGACCAGGTATATAACCATGATGTATTGTATATGCACACAAGCCGTACGAATGTTTTTTCTTCATGTATGTACATCGGGTTATTTTTAATATGAATCGGCAAAGCCGAGAAATGACCGAAACACGATAAGTTAGAAGTTCTTCTTCTTCATTTTGGTTCCGGTATTGGCTCGAGTGTGTGTTAAAGTAAACTAACTTTTATCTCCGGTTTGTTATCCCATTTGTGTTTATTGGTTTCTCGTCCACAAAGGATCCCAGGCAAAAATAACATTCCTTTCCTGTAGTAATTCTCTGCAGACTACTGTATTATGTATGACTTGTTACCAACTACAGTATATGGGAGTACCACTGTCATATACTATAGTTCTAACTGCAGCATTTTTGCCTGGGATATCAGAAAATGAAAATTGCTTTGCCTTTTATTTTGCTGAATAGACCCAAACACAGTGGGTTAAAAGGTTTCTTCTTCTTCAAGTCAATTCTCACTCTTGTTTCTCTTATTATTGCATTATCATTGTCTTTGTTGTTTTTAATGAATATTATTTCATAAACAAGTAATGCTCCCCCACCTTTTCCATCCACTTCTCCTGCTGATGGTTATTTGGGTTGTTTAGGACTTGTTTCAGAACTTCAATGTCTAATCTTGGTTTTATACGTACAACGTATAAGATGAACACAATTTTGCATGTTTATTTTGTTTGTGTGTGCACATGCTTGCAATGAAGTGTAATTTTTTTTCACCTATCTTTTCCACTTCTTTCTCATATTCTGATACATTCCCCTCTTGTGTATATAATAATCGGATTGCCCTAAAAATAATGTTCAAGGGGCCCATGATGTTTGTTTGATGAACACTACTTGATTGGCTTTGCTGTTGGTCAGAAACTATCTCTACATTAACTGTACACAAGTTTGAGTTTGGCAAGAGGGCACCATGCACACAGTTTGAATAGTCGTTGAATTGTAACCTCTGCTGAACCCACTGCTTCTGCTTCCTGCCCTTCCACAGCGATCCAGTAGTGTTGACCTGCTTTGTGAACACCATGTGGCATCCTCCCTCAAATTCTGTACTGCCCACACAATAACTGAACCCTGCTCTGCTTCCCTTTGGGGCTCAAACCAATCTTTGCATTTGATGTTCCCAAGGCCTCCTATGCGACATCCCCCTCCCATCCCACCTCGTACTCATGAACTCTATCGCTTCTCCAACTCCTCCAGTGCAGGACCAGTTTTGAGGAAACCCTCTCTCCCTCCACAGATCCCAACCCGCCCACCTCCTTCGCCTCAAAGCACAGAGTCCTCGATTTTCCATTCGAGTGATGCTGTGTTGTCGACCGCTGCAGAGCCGCTCGATTTGGATATTGCTCTTACACCCTTTTCCCAAACACCCAAGCCAGCACCACGAAAAAGCCTGCAGCAAAACGGTTGGGATTGCTTTTGACCTTTGATTTCTTTTCTCAAAAAAGTTAATCTATTTTACCATTTGTAAGATCTTTTGCTGAAGTTCACTCTACCAGTTATTTTCAGCACAATGGTTTATAAACACAAGATGACTGGTTTGGGGAATGGTAAGCGATGCAGTGGCACTTTATGGCGGTCATCATGCCATGGATGTATTGCACCATCTATGATGACAAATGGAAAATGCTAAATACTGACCACAAAGTGCGTCCACCCACTCTCACATTGGTATCGCTTGTTACAAGTAGGGAAACTTTCCAACCACTGGTCTGTGGTGATTTATTTTTTCCTGGACTAGAGTTTACCTGCTGGATTTTCAAAGATAAAAGTTATTCTCTTTTCTTCTCTTTTAAAATAACGGACAATAGATCAGTAGAGAGAGCTTTCAACTTGACCACTCATTTGTAGAAACATCACACACGGTGGCCTTGAACCACGAGCCAAGTTTAGAAGGCCCTCTATCACCTGCCTCCCTGGGTTAAAGTCATGCATTTGAAAGTCACCCACATGGTTCGGGTTACCTTTCCATCATGCATGTAATTGTTTGTGACGTGTAGTTGAGATTATTTTGTAACTCCACACTTGAGATTAACCATTTGTCGGCAAAATTTTGCACAAGTGTCATGAAAATGCACATTATTTGAAGTGGTTGTGACAATTCGCACAGCGATAATGTGTGAGTTTGTTGAGATTGTTTCTATCATGACCTTCTGTCCATCAACTGAGGGGAGTTAGTGTGGGGTGGGGGTATTTGGTTAACTATTTCCTTTTGCTTTGGAAATCCAATGCTATCGATTCCTCATGGCGCTTCCAGGTGCCCAACTGCTAGAGGTTGTCCGATCATCGTGAGTCTTTATGTGTCCGCAACCAGAACAAAATTATTATACTAACCTGAGCGAATAGAACAGGAAGATGTTCTCGTTATGACGTTCCTTGTATAACATGTTGATATGCTAATTATTACGGTGGATGGAGGTTGTTTTCACCCTTGGCTGTCTGTCTGTTTGTCTTTGAGCAGAATATCTCAAAAAGTTTGACGGATTATGATGAAATTTGGAACAAAATGTGTGTAAAACGTGCTCAGAACAAGCTTTTGTGTTCAAAACGCTTGTATTAAGCAAATAAGACCGTTTTTGCATGAATAAGCTTCCTCGTGTAAAATGTTGTTTTGCTTAGTACACACTATTTTAAGGTAAAATGCACAAACTAAAATACACACTATTTGAAGATAGCACGATACAGTATCTCAAAAAGTTAAGGATAGATTCTGATGAAACTTGGTGGACAGGTTGGGTGTGTGACAAGGCCGAATGTGAAATGGGCGAGAATGTCCAGCACGGTGTTGAAAATGTTTTTTTATTTTATTTGGGGGGAAGGAGTTGGAGTTGGTGGGCGAAGGTGGTTTTGGGTCGAGGAATGCACAAACACCACGACCACACATTATCCTTTGACAAGACCTACTCACAGACAGTGCAATCACGACAGGTGTCCAGTATACAATCACCCATCCATACTCAAGCTACACAAGGATCTTTGGTGCAGGAGGAGGCTATTCGGCTCATCATACCCGCGCTGCACCAACCCCAGTATCAGCCATCCACACTCGAGCTACGAACTAGTCATATCAACGAAGGTGCTCAAATATCTAATTCTAAGGTGTTCAAACATCCATATTCCTGTTATTATCCCCATGCTTAAAAAGAAAAACGGGAAATGGGGGATGGGGGTATTGTAATTGGCTTTGTCTGTTCGTCCGTCACGCTATCTCCTAAATGGTTGTGCATAAATTCACCAAACTTGGTAGTTATGATGACCACATGGCAAGAAGGTGTGAGAGCAGTAACATTTTGGCCCTGCTCCTTGGGGCCCTGGGCAGAGTCAAGAGATCAAATTCCAAAAAGTGCAATTACGGGAACATTTTAAAATGAAGCTTGGTATATTCAATCGCCATTGGGGAGGGCATGAAATATGTAACGATTTTTTGGATTTGACTGCTGGTCCATGCCACAGGGGGTGGGGGCTTCGGGTCACATTAACTTTGTTTAATTATGCAAAGTTAATGTGTTTTTTGTTTTTTTGTCTTTTTTTTAGTTTTGGGTGTGTTTGTGTAAGTTAACCTGTGATTGGGCATTTTCATAAAGGTAACAAGACTGCACATATCCTCAACTTTGGCCGAGTAACTTTACAAGATATTGCGCGTCAACGCAGTCTTTCGTGAGAGCCAGTGCCTGTTCCGAGGCATTCGAGGACACCCTTCGGCTTTTCAAGTACAGAAAATTGCGCATGACACTCACTGTATCCACACCTTGAGTGCTTGAAACAACTTTTTTTTCTACACGGAACCAGTTGTGGTTGTGATAGATGTGCTATCGAGACATACCTGTACGTGGAAACTTTAATGTAGATTGCTTTGTCCAACAACATATTCTACAGGAACTTGGTTCTAAATTTGATCAAAGATTATCGGATTTTCTTAGGTTGTAGCACCGTAGTTAAACATATCCTTCATCTTGGTTTGTTGCCCCTTCATACGTGAAGAAGGCCATTCACACGAAAACTACCTGGTATCACTCACCTGGCCACCTGGTGTTAAGGAACTTCCAAGAAGATCAGATCACTTGTTACCTGCAATCACAGCAGGATTTGAAATTTGTTCAGGTTGCGGGTGATAGCTCGCCTACTCTTCACGAAGGACACCGTGGGATCTTTAACGACCATCAACGAATATCGGCACATCGGTCCTTAAAGTCCATGATCCGAGGGATGGCAAATACATTGATTGATGCCTCACCCTGCACATAAAACATCAGGATGACGGTTTATAGCTGCTTTGAGAATCGACCCCAGGTGGAACAGCTCATCGGCAAATGCACATACCTCCAGTCATAATCCATCACCGAACTGTCCTGCATCAAAACGGTCTTCTTTCCGTACGGCACTCCAGCTTCTTGAAGAAACTTCACATCCCCATCCATAGGACAGCGTGCTCTGGACTACAGGACCCCCTGCTGGCATTGCATCAGAATGGCAGGTTTTTAGTTATGATGATTGAAAGCACATGAGACAGACACCTTGATTACTGATTGAAACAGCCTGCTGCTCCCAATTACTTGTTTAAAAGTCTACAAGCTTGTAGTTGACCATTCATCTCACAAAGGTAATTATATACCATGGTTCCTACTCCTGGGGTCTCATCATGCATGTGCCTTATCAGCACCTCGGTAACTTAACCTTTCAGTTTAACTATCTGTCTTGTACATACACATAAAAAACTGATCAGTTTGAAACAGAGACCTGAAATAAACGGCCAAGTTACTCACATTTCTTTTGAAAATAGTCCAGCCATCGAAATATTTAAAGGGCCAAGTTAACGTCACATTTAATACGAAACAGAATACAATCAGGGTGATCTTGGCTCACATTTGTTTCTTTTTTTGTGACTCAATGGGAAATGAATGATTCAAATGCCATCTGGATTTTTAACGTTGGAATGAATGATGGCTTCACCTTGGGTGGTTGAAATCTCTTGAAAACTAATTATGCATTCCTTTGTCTCGCAGGAGCACAGAGCTTGATTTCTAAACCTGATGCATGAACTGATTTTACCTCGACTACAAAGGACATGTCATCCCCTTGAAGCCTTTTTGGTGATGAGGGCTTATTGAGGAGCTCACACGTGTATTAATTACATCGGCGTCGTGAAGGATAAGAACATTTCAGTGCATTCGCAGAGATGATGTATTACAAATCGGAGAGCTTATGGTGGATAAATGTAGTCTGTCGATCTATTTGGTTGAGAGCAATGTCGGATTGAGTTTGCGTCATCCATATCCAAGCAAGGGCCGTGTTTCTGCGATGTACTCCAATGATTGCAGGTTCAAATGTCCACCCTGTTGGATTGGAATTGGCAAACCGCCCATTGCACTGCATGTCATCAGCAGGACTACTCCCATCTAGAGTCCCATAGGTGTCACAATTTGTCTGTTGCATCAGCATGCGAGGAGTCCTTCTGCGGCAACAACTGCCAAAGTTGAGTACAATTGCTTCAGGCCGAGATTGAGTGTCTTCCTTCGGAGAAGGTGCTCACACCTTCACCATCAACACCTTTTTAAAGATTGTTTAAAAGAAGAAATTATCTTCTTGTAGCATAAAGATTCTGGAGATTAAGAGGTACTCACCTTCGAGCTGTCTAACCTGGTTTCAATTTCCGACAGAATAACATATGATTGGTGTGATCCTGTGGGTGCCCTGAAAGCAGGACATTGTGCATCAATTAATGTGCTACCTTTTGAAGAGGATGTTTATGGTCAGCTGTTCCATCGATCATTTGCTTGTGGGTGTAAATGTTCCAACGGGACGTTTCGAAAAGACTAGACGTGCCTACACGTCACTTTGCTCGTGCGTTTAATCAAAAGACAGCATGTTACACTTCACAAATGTATTGCTTCGGTGAGTCTGAATGAGGATGTAAAATGAGGTGAACACGCAAAAAAAGTAAATTTTATAACACACTAGCAAAAGTACCCGTCCCCAGTGATGGCAAAAGCTAGTCTGGTGGTCGGGGAAATGACCATAGAAGATGATAATGACGCAGTTACCTGTGAAAATTATATCCATCCTGTAGGGCTCAAGTTCTGCTTCATCCTTTTGGTGGCACTCCCACCATAGGAGGGAGTACCCTTCTCGGCTCACCTTTGGTTGGCAATG
Source organism: Eptatretus atami (assembly GCA_035128595.1). Classification (NCBI taxonomy): domain Eukaryota; kingdom Metazoa; phylum Chordata; class Myxini; order Myxiniformes; family Myxinidae; genus Eptatretus; species Eptatretus atami. The sequence goes on from CM068967.1 coordinate 27,064,163, forward strand.
TTCTGCAGCACTTTCTTTCTTGAAAGAAAAGGACTGATTTATATCATACGAAACAACTCGGATTTAAGAGCAACATACTGCGACTTTGTGTGGTGTGTTTTCTGCCCTGCTCGAGGGGAAGGCATGACCTGGCTAATGGGCAGTGCTTGTGACGCTGGGGAAGAAGGGGGAATGCGTGGCCTGTAGAATGGGCAACGCTTTTGACACACAGACAGGAACTGATATATATATATATATATTATATATATATATATTATCACCACAACACACACACACATAAACACACACACACACAACACACACACACATATATTACTAGCGGGGTATGCTTACACATTGTAAGCAATAACGAACTATGCTTCCCCATTGTCTCGGGTCGCTCACCTGCACTTGTTTTTTTTTCATTTATTTATTTTCATTAATTTATATTTTCATTTTCCGATGCTTTCTGATGGTTCTGTGATTTTTCCCGGTGTATTGGCTCCGATGTCTGTCGGCACACCAAATTACCATGCTTCCACTTTGTCTCGGGTCACTCACCTGCATTTATTTTTTTTCATTTTTTTTCTTTTCATTTATTTATATTTTCATTCACGGACACTTTCTGACGGTTCTGTGATTTTTCATGGTGTATCGGCTTCGAGTTCCGTTGGCACACAAAATTTCAGCTTTCTACATCAACCGGCCATACTCAGTGGCGCTTGACATCCCGATGGTTAAACGGACACAACTTTTTGTTCCAAGTAAATAGATTATTAGCATTCCAATGGTACTGTCTTCTTCTATCTATTACGATAAGGAGCAGCGTCTGTCACATTTTATTGTAATGGTTCATGCCGTCCTACAGTAATAAAAATGGTACCATTGGAAATCTGATAATTAATCAATTTGCTTGGAACAAAAATGTGTGTCCATTTAATCCTAAAAATGACTTTTTAAAAAAGCCTGTCTTTCCAGAATGGAAGAAGAAGAAGAAGCAGGATTTTGAGCTTTAATGTAGCGATTCCAACAGTACGACAGCAGGAACCCCTATAGAATAAAGTGTGACAGACACAGAAGGAGCACACAAAATTACATAAAGTAATAATTATTGAAGTGTGTGTATTGCAAAAGATGGTGCCATCGGAAATGAGGTGGTGTTAAGGGAGTTCGGGTATGGTGGCTTGCAGTTTCAGAAGTAAAAAGTGCATGGCTGGAAATCAAGATGCAGAGAGTATGGGGGTAGTGCATATGGGATTTGAAATTAAGCTGGAAAAGGTTAAGAGTTTTTTTGTGACTTGAGAGATATGTTAGATGCAGGTAGCGGAACGGAGTTAGCTGTGAAAACTAGGATAAGGGGAGCATGGAATAAGTGGAGAGAGCTAAGAGGCATTTTAGCACACAAAATATTTCAAGTGAAGCATAAATTAGAGTATATTTAGCCTGTGTTAGACCAGTTTTCATGTATGGGAGCGGGACATGGCGAATGAGGGTAGAAGATGAGAGAAGAATGGAGAGGACAGAGCTAATGATGAGATGGATACATGAGATAACACTAAACGATCAACAGAGTTGTGTGGACATAAGAGGTTCAAACCTAATAATACTGAGGAAGGGTTGTAGTCCAGGAGCCAAATCTCATACAAGGCCTAGAAATATGAAAACGTAGCCCATCTAGTACTTACTTGGTTTGACTCTTTTTCCAGCTTGGGACATACCTAAGGAACATATCCAGGCATGTTGT
>CM068967.1:27094925-27105009 GCA_035128595.1 Eptatretus atami
GGGTGGTGGGAGGTGTGAAGATTGGGGGTTGGGTTTAGCTGGAGGGTGGACCTGGTTCGATTTGTCAGTGTCATCTTGCATACCAAATCAACAATGGCTGTAGTCTTTTTCTAACTGATGAAAATTCTAACTCTAAGATATCAGGGGCTGCTGTCAATGAAATCCCAAAACTTAAAGGAATTCAGCTTCACCCAAGGGTTAGGCTTGTAATATACCATAATCACGAAGTATAACAAAGTTAGGCTTTGTATTGAATAGGATAGAAATATTTGGCTTATTCCTTCTCTTGTCTTTGTGTAGTGGCTGAAATGGTGGCACCACCAAGCAATGTGCACATTCGAGTACTCTCGCCTGACTCCATACTCGTTACATGGGCTGACCCCATCTATCAGCTAAACAAAAAGCAGTTTGGAGGACTGAGAAGGTGCTGAAATGACACACAGGGGATGCTTTGGGTCTAACAGCAAACTTTGCTTCACATATACTGTGTGTACTAAAGGTTATGGATGTTCCACAATACGATACCGTAACGTTCAGTCACAGTTTAAAGACAAATGAGTTGTTTGGATATTAGTTAACGTTGTTTAATCGAGTAAAACCCAAGCAATTGCATTTTCTTGGCTCTTTGCAAGTGACATCACATGTCATAAATTGACAACTGAAAGTCGGCATCTGCTGTTTTCATTGGTCTAACATCGACGTCAATTGATCCAAATATCACATTGTCCCTTTGTGGATGAGCTTTCTGAGGATTAGGGATTTGATACCATTTATCAACCAGAGCTTCTGCAACGTTGTCCAACATTGTAGTGGATGTGAGGCAGGGTATGAAGGAGGGTGGTGGGGGCTGGGGGAAGGCGGTGGCGGAGATTCTATGCAACTCAATGCATCGGCCTTTTGTGTGTTCTCAACAGAGCACATCGATCATGATACTGAGATCCCAGGTTCATATCCCATACACTGTCAATTATTTACTAATGTGCTTTGAATTCATGTAAAAGTATACTGATTTTTGTCCTATATATGATTAATATACAAGCTCTTTCATGAGCCTTTCATTTAAGAGAGAAAATATCCAAGGTACCCTGTAGGTCAAAACACATTGCAAACCAGGGAGCATTTGACTGGGTAAACAGCATTTTGACCGAAATTTATCAACAAATCCTGGTTAGTCTCAGTGAGCCATTCATTAACAGTTTTGAGAATCCGATTTGGTGTTTTCTTTTCACAAGAACTGAAAGTGTGGTTTCTTTTTGGGTCAGATACTACACGGTCCGTTACCGAGAGCGAGAAGCAGAGTCAGAAACATGGTCGTATCGAACATCAGCTCGTCCACGTGTGCGCCTCGAAAATCTCACCCCGAATGGAAGCTACGAATTCTCTGTTCGAGTATCGAATGGTCAACACGATGGGAGTTGGTGCCAGCCAGTATACAAGAACATCATGCCTGGTGAGTCGATTGTAAACCATTTCCAAAATATCCAACCCCAAAACCGCTACCTTAATTGTTACTCTACTATATGATCCATGACCATTTGTCAACAATGATATGACCAATTGTGTGCAATGTGTTTTAAAACCACTCAGTGGTGTCATGGTTAGAGTGTTTGCACTGAGTCTTGGAGTTCAGCGGTTTTAACCCTGGCTGAGTCATACCAAAGACTTTAAAAATGGTGCTTCCTTGCTTGATGCTCAAGACTTAAAAATGACAGAGCATGGACAAACAACCATTGCGTAAGTTTGATGGGCCGAATGGCATCCACCTCCTGTGTTGAAATTTCTTGTATGGATACTCATTATTATTATTATTATAATAATGATTATTATTAAAGTAGCGGCAGTTTTCTGTTGGGTGGTCGCTAGACTATTGGGTGGTCGCTAGACTACGTTATTCTCAGGTTTTCCGTCTGTCTGTTTGTTTGTATGTAATGGACAGCTCTGGAGGCCAGAGAGTCAACCGATTTTGATGAAACTTGACTGGTAGGTTATACCAGGATCTAGTTGTATGCTTTTGAGCACCGTTGCTATGGACGCCACCGTTGCCTGCAAATGGACTGAAATTTTTGAAAAAATCCGAAAAAAAAATTTTTCGAAAATCAAAAATCGCCTTCCGCCGCTTTTATGCGCACTATAATCAACCTCTTTGTCAAAAAATTTCAGCCAGATCCGTCAAAAACTGTATGACTAGTCAGAGGTGCAAATTAACATTTTTATGCACCGGCCAGCAGGGCCGGTGACTAGAAAAAGTTACCGGCCCAGCAGAATTTCTACTGGCCGGATAAAATAAAGACAAAAGTCACAAATTTGATATCAAACACTTTTAATATACTCACATGAGTGAGGTTGGATTGGATTGAGTGAGTTTGATGAGTGTGGGTGGGGGTGGGGATGATGCAGGGAGGAGGAGGTTGTGGTGATGGGGGGGGGACCTTTTTGTGTGGGTGATGTGGGGGGGCAGGGGGGTTGTGAGTAGTGCTGGGGGGGCATTTTGTGGGTGATGGGGTGGTTGTGGGGGTGGTTGTGGCTGATGACGATTGGGGGGGGGGTTGTGGGTGATGGACGATGGGGTGGAGGGGGGGTTGTGGGTGATGGACAATGGTGGGGGTACTACTCGTCCACCCAACATCACATATAAACTCACTCATCCACCTAACCTCACCATCAAACTCACTCATTCACCCAACCTCACCCATCAAACTCACTCATTCACCCAACGTCACCCATCAAACTCACTCATTCACCCAACGTCACCCATCAAACTCACTTATTCATCTAACCTCACTCATCAAACTCACTCATTCACTTAACCTCACCCATGAAACTCACTCATTCACCCAAATTCACTCATTTAACCAACCTCGGCATGAGAAAATGCGTCCAAACCGCGCCAAACCGTCAAATCTCACGCAATCACGCGTGATTTGGAACGAGATGAAAACAGACAAAATGGCCGCCGCAGAATTACCGGTGATTTCAACGGATTTCTGCGGACAAAAACAGTAGTTCTAGTTGAGAAAACTAGTAGAGAAGCTAGTACAAATTGTACAAAATAACAGGAATCACCGGTGATTCACCAGCCGGGCAGGTAAGGCAGTATTGTGTACCCGCCCAGCACAAAAGTTAGACGCCATTGGCGACCGGGTGGCTGTTAATTTGCACCCCTGCTAGTATGCAACTATATAGCGACCACCCATGTCACCTACCGGCTTGTCTGTCTGTCTGTCTGTCTGTCGTGATACATCATGACGTCTGGGATGTCATTATGGCATAGGATGGCTAACTCCAACATCCACCATTTATATTTTGATGCAGTTCCGGCCTAACACAATGTCGAACCTGTCGTACAATCGCCATGCCCTACCTTTGCGTTTTCCATTCAGTGTGAAACACAAAAAAGCGATTGTTAAAATGATCAGCAAATATTGATTGTGAGTGATGCCAAAGGAAAACACTTGATGTCATATGACTTGTTTTGTGATGCTCAACAGGGGTTCAACCCTGAGAGGTCTTGCATAACTCAGCTCCTGTGGCAGTTGGAAGACTGCACTAAATCATTGGATGACTGAGTGCCTGTAGATGTTATTTTTCTCGACTTTCGTAAGACTTTGATTCGGTCCTCCACAACAGACTCCTCGAGAAGGTAAGATCATATGGTATTGAAGAACCACTCATCACATGGCTGGAATCTTTCCTCACAATTGACGTCAAAGATTCATTGTGAATGGAGTGAAGTCAGATTGGGCAGACGTACTCAGTGGAATACCGCAAGGTAGTGTCTTTGGTCCGATGCCATTTGTCATCTTCATCAATGACCTGCTGACTTCAATCCGTAGCAGTATCCAACTCTATGCAGATGATGCCAAAGTGTATGGACCAGCTTTTGACCAAGCATCGACTTCAGTCATCCAGAAGGACCTAGATAGTGCCATGAAATGGTCACTGCTATGGTTGCTTCCTCTCAATCTGAACAAATGCAAGACTCTGCACCTGGGTAGCGGTAACATCAGGAAGTCGTACCATATGGGGAATGCAGAGTTGCGGGAAGTGATTGAAGAGATCGACCTTGGAACTATCATGGATAGGGAATTGAGCTTCCATAAGCACATGGCATTTCAGGTTAACAAGGCTAATCAAATTATGATATTTTGTGAGTCTAGATGAAGAAACCCTCCCTGTGATGTTCAAGGCACTGATACACCCACTGTTGGAGTACGGCAACATTGCCTGGCACTCTAGATTCCTGATGGACATTGCTGAAGTTGAAAAGGTCCGGAGATGAGCCACATGGATGATTCCCACCCTCAGTGAACTTTCCAATCCAGAGAGACTCCGGTGTTTGAATACGTTTTCCCTTTTCGACCGCTGTCGCCATGGTGATATGATCCAAATGTTTAAGGTCAGGTCAGGCTAGGTATGGGGGCATGCGCCGGAGCAGCGCGTCACTGCGGCCACTTACCGCCGGTACTCCAGGGGCCTCCGTCTGGCCATCTCCCAGGCAGATACCTGGCCCATCCCCATCTCCTTGAGATGCTGATCAACCTGCTGCAACCACGAGGCACGTGGTCAGCCCATTGGCCTCCTCCACTCATGAGGCTCCCTCACTGAGAGAATCTGGTGAGCAGGATCAGCGTCAGGAAAACGAGCCACATGTCCATACAGCCGCAGCTGACACTCACGGACTATGCAGGTAACAAATCTCATTTGAGTCTCTCTCAGCAACCGCTCGTTGGACACAATGTCCAACCAGCGATAGCCAAGGATTCTCCAAAGGGACCTGGTACCAAAGGAATTAAGTCTCCATCTCAGATCCTTGGTCAGAGTCCAAGTCTCACATCCATAGAGCAAGACTGGAAGCACCAATGACCTGAAGATTCAGACTTTTGTCCTCCCGTGTTTAATGTTTAAGGTGCTACACGGAATCGACTGGATTAGACTGCAACATTTCTTCACTTCGGCTCAATACCCTTCAACGTGGGCCCACTTCCTTAAACTATTTGTGCCGAGGTGTAAGTTAGACGTGAGGAAAAATTTCTTCAGTCAGAGGGTGGTCAAAGACTGAAACGGTCTTCTCCGGAATGTTGTGGATGCTCAGTCTGTTGAAACTTTCAAACAGTGTCTCGACAAGGTTTGGTGGGATGAGCGTTTCCACTTGCACTGACCATCACCCAATCATGTGCACTCCATCCTGCACCAACCACCAAATTAACCAAGTACCATCTGTAGTGCAGACCGGAAGATCTACAGCAGCGACCTTCACTTCCCTAGACAAGATGATGATGACGATGATGATGATGATGACGATGATGCCGATGACTCAATGAGAAGCGGTGTATTATTTCAGAACCCATTTCTGATGTTTACCGTTTCAATTCCATAATAATAATAATAATAATAATAATATAATAAACCAATGTCACCGCAGGGTGACCCGTATCTTGCCAAAAGGTGACCACGTGTGACTTCTTTAAGGTCACACTGAGGTGAACAGAGCTGCTATCCACCAGGAACGACTCCTTGAGGAATATCTGCCTACGAGAGATTCCGATGAGAATCGTTCTACAGAGTAACCATGAAAAATATGCGTTTGCCTCATAACGTCACCAAATGACGTCATAATGTCTCAAGCTTGACATATCGAGAAAGCACTCATCGAGGTGTTCAATTTGAGGTACTACACGATATGGTTCCTAAAACTTGAAAATTTGACCTTGGGGTCAAATATGTTTGACCTTAGGCGCTAACCATGAAGGTCAAGGCCATCGCCACCAAAAATTAATCAGCTGAGCGCCAGACCATGAACTATATTCCCATGAAGTTTGAAGACGATCCGATCAAAATTACTCAAAAAATAAGGGTTTCTTCAACTCCCCTGATTTGCCACAAAGTGACCTTGACCTTTGACCTTGACCTTCAAAATTTTTGTGCGCTGAAAGGGACCTCTATAGGCCTCTGATATGCGAAGTTACAAAAATTTCCAATGATAACTGTGCTCTGCAGAATTTTTTATACGTGTTACAGACAAAAAAAAAAAAAAAAAAAAAAAAAACATACACAGCTGACTAACATATCTTGCAAAAACTTCGTTTTGGCAAGATAATAATAATAACGCAACATTCATAATAAATCAGACTGCAATTATGTAATAATACTGAACTAATGTTCATTATTAAAGCGGTGTATTATTTCAGAAACCACTTCTGGTAACTAATTCGTTTATGTTTCTTAATTTAATGGATTTCAATGAAACCAACGACGGTGGATTCAGGTAACTCCGAGGAAGGTTTGTGTATGCTGTATGGGTAGATCAGCACAGTGTCGAAACTGCAAACACCAACTTGCAATGCTGGTTATCTCCATGTGGAGGGCAGGATCTCCCAGGATTCCTTTTTTTGCCCCATAGATTAGCCATCGCAGCAAAGACTGGTATTCCCTTCAGTGAAGTGACGGGTCTTATATGCTAGTTATGGAACTCCACCACCAAAGGTGGACGGAGGTTATGTTTTCACCCCTGTCTGTTTGTCTGTGAGCACAATATCTCAAAAAGTATGGACTGATTTGGATGAAACTTGGTGCACAGGTTGGGTGTGTGATATAAGGACGAATTGAGATTTTGGTGAGATCAGGAAACTAGATTTTTTTCAATCGTGATTCTTCACCATTGAGATAAAGGGCCAAAAACGATACATCACACAATATCTCAAAAAGTTTATGGACGGATTCGGACAAAACTTGGTGGATGCATTGGGTCGGTGACAGGAACGCATCTATTAGATTTTGGTTGAGATCCAGATGTAGATCTGGTCTATCAGAGGGATACAAAATGTAAACTGTTCAGTCTGGCGGAGATAAGCGTTCAACTGCCGTTCTAGTTATTGTTATGTGATACAAATTAATGACAGAATAGAAAAGACAATTTTTTGTAACCTTATGCCTCAATAATTTTGAGACTGTTTATATAACTGAATGGTTCCCACATTGATTAATTCTCACTTGGCGTGTCTCCCAAACAAGCATTGTTTACAAGTGATTCAGTAAAACTTGTAAACAGTTTTTTGAAAAGTGAAGGATGTTTATTTCAGACTGAGTGGTCTTCAATCTCAAATTTAGTCACATGCAAATCTCAACAATGTGCCAAGCCATCAAATAATATTGTTGTCGGGGGTGGGGGCGGGAACCCACAGTGCCATGAATTGCATGAACGACATACGTTTAAGAGAACGTGCATGACCATCTGGAGCTTTTGTTGCAGTGCAATAGTTGTGCAAGTTGTCTTTTTCAAAAATGTTTGTCAAAACCTCAAAATAGTTGTGTTTCTACTCTGCGGTCCTTGCAATTATTTTGATTATGAGTGATTAGTGTTCAGAGCCATTCCTTTCCTTGCCTCTTCTTCTTTAGAAAACTGTCTGACTAATGTAAATCCTGATCAACTGGAATGGATTTTGAGTAAAGCCCCACGTGAAAGAAGGAACTGTTAACAATTTCCTTAGCTGCCTAAATGTTGGAACAAGTAACACCAAACATGCATCTTTGATTGCACTGAAAACAAAGAAGGTGATGTACTTTGCTCTACATGATGGTTGAAATTGTGACACAAAAATAGTTACAACAATATTTCAGGATGACAGGATTACTAGCAGAACCATGATCATCTGTTTTCACCTCAATGCAACTCAGACGTGACGCATTCCCTTGTTTCCACAAACTGGTGACCAGCGAAGTTTGGTGGGGTTGCTTTATTGAAAGTTCCCGCTTTCTGAATCATCTTGAACATGTTCTGCTTGCATGAGAAACCACTAAAATTGTTTTCAAGGGAAGTATAAAGCTGGCATATTTACAAAGGATTATTTCAAAAGATGCAAATCTGTGTCCCTGCTTTCATTTCCAGACCATTATGCCCTCAACCTCCCATATTTTGGCTGCGCATTGTCAAAATGAAGCTTTTATATATCGGGAAAGCTAAAAAATTTACATTCTCTGTAACAAGATAAGATGAAAATATTTATGCATTTGTCTCCAGATGCAATAATGTAAATGACCTTGAAAATGATGTTGAAATAATCACATTAAAGAAAGGAAGACAACATGGCATTGTGAATTTTAGGACTACAACAATGTCATTGATATGAGGCATAGGATTGTGAACTGTGGTGAAATGGGGCTTGGGCTGACAGGATAGCTCAGAGGTAGAGTGCCTGCCTTTCAGCCATCTAGTTTTGAGGTTGATTCTTGACCTGACTCTAAACTGTCACGCTGGTGCTTCACAGGCAGGGCATTGCATCATTGGATCCTTCAGACGGATGTTAACCAGGTGTCCCATCTGCTAGCATTAAACATCTCATGGTACCTTTCAAAAAGAGTAGGTGATTGGGTGCCAGTAACCCCAGTGAAATAGCAAATTACTGCCCTATCCTGGCCAAGAGAGATGTGCCTCACCAGATCTGTTTGCTATGAAATACGAATATAGCACCCCCATGATATGCAAGGTCAGAAATGTGGTCACCTGCTGTTTCAGGTCCATAATCCTTGTTGTTCACGTGAGTGTTTCTTCCGAATCCATTTATATTATTTATTCTTTCACCTCCCCTGGGACAGAGAAGAAGAGGAACAGACCTGCCCCTTCTCCAAGGGCTGTACCATTGGGCTCACGAAAAGCCACGACTGTTGGAGAACCACGCAGATTGGCGATGAAACCTGCAATATTCTCAGGTAGTTGAACATATATCCTTTCTAGGGTTGTAGATATTATACCACATAAAATGTCATCAGTGTCACAACTATCTGTAGGGAATTGAATCAAACTATTTCAAATTTAACTCTTGCTATATCTCAGATAAATTTCCTTTCCATTTATTTTTCATGTACCTGTGAAAGTACAATTGTCCCAATTCGCTGATTTTCTTTTTCAAGTTTGGTCTGTCATGACATCATCACAATCTTGATTGGTAAGTTTCTTGTTAACAAGGGGTTGGATCCAACAGAGAAAATCTTACAAATTATCATCATCACAATCCAGCATTCACACAGAAGTAACGAAGATGAAATGTTGAAAAAGGAAAAAGGATACAGTGCTTCGCATAATATGTATGAGTGTGTGTTGTATATGTAACACAATACAACACAGAATATAATATACTATATATATATGGTGTGTGTATGTATCTATAAGTGAAAAGTAGGGCTGATAACCTACGGTAAGGCTGCTAATACGGGATAACAGTGAACCGTGGATCAGGAATAATACCGCGATCAAACGGTTTGGATGAGACGAGAATATCGAAGTTCCTTTCAGCGCAATGTTTATGAATATAACGGTACCAATAGCGAAAGTCTATGCTCTGCAAGTAAAGACAAAATGGCGCTATTCTCTCACACCAACCAACAAGAAACCGGAAGTTCTCTCCACATCCGGTGGGAAAACCGCCAAGAAAGGCAAGAACCACAGGCCGGCACCACATCACCATGGCACTCACAGACCGCATGAAACATTTATGGGCACAACAGCACCAAACGTTCATACACATGTGAAAATAGCAAAGACTTTCTAACAATGAGATTGGCGTGGTTGGGATTACACATTTTTAAAGAAGAAGGCGTGTCCAACCAAAAGTAAAAAAAACTAGATTGACCCCGCTAATTTGAACAAAAAAAGTGACAGCAGACCTGGTCTCAGGCAACATTTCGCCTGCTTCATCAAGCATAATAGATCTATTGTGCCTGATGAAGCCGGCTGTGAAGCCGGCAAAACTTTGCCTGAGACCGGGTCCGCTCTCGCGTTTTTTGTTCAAATTAGCGGAGCCGATCTACTTTTTTTACTTTTGGTTGGAAGCGCCTTCTTCTTCTTTACAAAAAAAAAAATATATATATATATTGTTATGGTTTTGGAAACTTACCCCAGGTGGAGAGCATACATGGACACGTAGATGACCCAAGGATGAGTTATTTCATTAGTCTTTGTATAGCTAGTCCTTGGTCCCTTGTCAAAGGGCTGTTTGGGGGGGCCTGCTTTGGCTCGACTGTATTTTTCCATTGTAATGTCTCTTCCTCCCCCTCTGCTACTTTCAATCTTTCCTCCTTCACACCATCG
>CM068967.1:27107147-27128988 GCA_035128595.1 Eptatretus atami
TATATACATAAAGCTCATTCTAACTATTGACTCACTGATATTAAAATTTGGTACCTTCTGGGTGACGTAGATAGCTGAAAGTTTGCAGGCCAATAAAAATCGAAGCTGACACACCAGGAAAATTCACAGAAGCATTGGAATGCATCTGTAAATGAAAATATAAATAATTGAAAATAAATAAATGTAAAAATGCAGGTGAACAACCTGAGACAATGGGGAAGCACAGCTCGTCATTGCTTACAATATGTAAGCATACTCTGCTAGTGTGTGTGTGTATATGAGGTGCCGCGAGGAGGAGTGGTGTAAGGGCCACATCGGCCATTTTGGAGTTGATGCCATATAGCACTATTTTAACCCTTCCCCTATCATCCAAGCCTTCATCATCATATCATTAAAAAATGTCGCTTACATCACTCCTCCTCGCCGGGCATCACATATATATATATATATATATATATATATAATATATATATATTAATTTATAAACATATATATATATATATATATACAGTATATATGAAACATAATGCTCATTTAAACCACTGACTCAATGACTGACTGATATTAAAGTTCAGTACCTTTCAGGTGAAGTAGAAAGCTGAATTTTGCATGCCAAAGGAAATCGAAGCCGATACACTGGGAAAAATTACACAACTGTCGGAAAGCATCTGTAAATGGAGATATAAAGAAAGAAAAAAAAAAAAGATAAATATAAATGCAGGTGAGCAACCCGAGACAATGGGGAAGCATGGTTCGTTATTGCTTACAATGTGTAAGCATACCCCGTTAATATATATGTCTATGTATTTATTTTTATAAATAAATATATATGTATATATATATGTATATATATATATATATAATATCAAGCTCATTCTAAACACTGACTCACTGACTCACCATCCATCCATCCATTGCGACCATATTCTGTGCAGAGCATTCGTGTTGTGTAAGCAGTTTCCTGAGCTATTGGGCACAATCCTGGATGGTTTGCCACTTCGACGCAGGGTACTAGAATGGCTCAATCATCCCAGCAAGCTGGTAATCATTTTGCTCATCCATCGGAAGGATGACAGGCTAACTGACTCACTGATTGACCGATATTAATGTGTGGTACCTTCCGGGTGACGTCGAAAGCTGAAATTTCGTGTGCCGACGGACATTGAAGCCGATACACTGGGAAATGTCACAGAACTATCGGAAAGCATCCGTAAATGAAACTATAAATAAATGAAAAAAAAATGAAAATAAAACAAATTCAGGTGAATGACCTGAGACAATGGGGAAGCACAGTTTGTTATTGCTTACAATGTGTAATCATACCCTACTAGTATTATATAACGCTCATTCTAACCACTCACTGACTCACTGAGGGACTGATATTAATGTTCGGTACCTGCCGGGTGACGTAGTAAGCTGAAATCTTGAATGCCAAGAGACATCGAAGCCGATGCAATGGGAAAAATCACTGAACCGTCAGAAAGCGTCCGTAAATGAAAATATCCGAAAATAAGTGCAGCCTTGTGCTCATTGCAGGTGAGCGACCCAAAACAAAGTGCACAGCACAGTGGTGAGTGTTGCAATGTATATACTTTAATGAAAATGTTAGTTTGTACATTTCAATAACTGTAACGTGTGAAATACAAACCGCAATTGAAATCTAGCATTTGAAAATTATAATTTCTGTAACTGTAAACTGTGAAACAAAAACCTCAATTCATATCATGCAGGATGTCGGTGATGCTTGCCTGTAATAAAAAAAGCTTCTATTTATTATGTACCTACGTACGAAGCATGGTTCGTTATTGCTTACAACTTGTAAGCATACCCCACTGGTATATATTGTTGCGGATCCGGGTTTGAGGTTCGCCACGAGGGAAAGCGCTCGGGTTCCTCCTGAACTCCCGGTCCTGGAGGCCGACGTGCCATGGAAAACTCCGTGGCTTGGAAGGTTGCTAAGCAACCACGAGCGTCAATTAGTCTTTCCAAATCCAACAGGGTTATCAATCTAAACTCCGTTTACCTTTTGAGGTGACTAAATTAACTGAGTTTCGTGCTGCGGTCGGTATATATGTCTGAAATGATGCGCAACTCTTTATTTAATCCAATTTTTTTTTTAATTATTGGTGGATTCTGTTTGCTTTTGTGTAATAATATGCAGGATTAGTTAAAGTTTTGCTATTATAGTGAGAAAATTATTCAACAAGCAATAAGGAGCGATATAATTAGTAGTTGGAAGTGCTCAACTCAAATCACGCCTCCGGATGACACTGAAGTTGTCGATGACTCGGCTGAGAAATGGAGATGGTGTACGTCCGATTTCTCTTATGACATTATCTTTCAACTCCTGCAGTGTGTGCATGTGGGTTGTTTTCGTAGATTTTAGCTTTGAGGGATCCCCATAGGTAGTGGTTGGGAGGAAACAGATCTGAGGCCATGGAGGCCATGAGTTGTCCGTCCTTCGAGAATTGAGTTGATCACCCAGGAGATGTCTTATAAACTCCAAAGCACCATGAGATATATGCAGTGGTGCACCGTCTTTCTGGAAGATGACTGCATTCATGGTGATGTCTTGCTTCCTTCTCAGTGCCGGAAGGAATCTTCTCTGCAGCATGTCCACATATCTATCTGTGTTGAATGTCACTGTTTGTCCGGCTTAGTCCTAAAAGAAGGAAAGTCGTATTATACTTCGATGTTTGAGATCACACCAAACCGTTACTTTCACGATAGAAACTGGTTGTTCCATATGTTCGTGCAGGAGGTGTTCTGCCCAAAATCGCATGTTCTGTTTGTTGACGTGGCAGCTGAGATGGAAGTAGGCCTCATTCATAAAGATGATGATGTCTATAAAATCCTGTTATCCTTCGATCCTCTGGGCAATGGCAGTGAAAAATTAGAATCTCTCCCTCTTATTTTGTTCGGTCTGGTGCTGCAGTACTGTAACTGTATCTTGTAGTTTCATATCGTGGTGGATGATATCCCAATGGTTGTGCAAGAAGTTCCCACTAGCTGTGTAAGTGGGCTTGACTTTTTCAGAGAAGCCTGTAAAGCTTCTTTTTTGTTGGGTGTTCTCATTGAAGGCTTTCAACCACGGTGTCCTTTACAGCCCATAGATTAGGAATAGAAGTGCGAGTTGGAATTTGGCCAAGTTATGAGCACACGAGGGCCTACTCTTTTCAAGGAACAGGATTTTAAGGAGGTTTTTGGGGTAAGAAGGGGTTTTGCTCTTATCTAGGATGTGCCCTACACGATAGTATCCTTTCTAGAGCTTCATTCAAATGCTTCAATGGTAACATTTGAGACCACGATGTACTTAAATGAGCAGTAGATTTCTACGTTTAACACAACTGTGTCACATAACCCAAACCCTAACCCTAACCCTAACAGCTCGGTTTCTTTTTTTTCAAAGTGAATACTGATATTCTAAAGAGTTCAGATTAATCTGACTTCCTCTTAAAGAGATGTATCCCTAATTTTTATTTTGATTGTCTCAGTGCTGCCAAAGCAGCCTCATGGCAAGGATTGCACTCGGTGACTTGCCGTGCCTAAGGATACTTGTAAGGCATTACAAATATATGAAGGAATAGTTAAAGGCCTTTGGCCATTTGGCCCATCATGACTGTGTTGCACCAGTATCCTTTTCCTTTTCTTAACTTTGCAGGATTATGTTAACTGACATAATCCATTGTGTATTAACTTTGGAGTGAGAAAGGGGTGTGGGGTGTGAGTGGCGTCAAAATTCCCACGTTCGAGCTCCTTGTACATGACATACAAATTATACTGAGCACCATTATCATATCTAATATGGGCTTTCAGTAGGTAATGGAATGTGAAAATCCATACCTTTGAGATTTCAAGACGATATTAATACAACACCTACAAGAGAATACTCACATCATGATAGACAAATTCTGTGCAAATAAAAGTGGATATGTTTTTTGTTAACAGTCAGGCCTTTGTTTTGCTGTGTATGTATTGACATTTGTATTTTGAAGCAAGAAGCAGGCATGTAACAATATTTTTCAAAATTGCTTGACCGAAGTAGTAATAATAATAATAACTAGAGGCGCTATGCTTTAAAACTGCGAGTAGTTATTACCGGATACCATGACGCCCCGCTTTGATACAATCCCACTTCGAACGGACATCTGACCCACGCTTTGAAAGGCAGTGGAGATGAAAGGGTTCAGAAGAAGAAGCCTTGAAAGGGAGTGGAGATGAAAGGGATCCCCACAGACGTCACTCATATACGGGCGCCCCACGAGCTTTGCCATGCCCACCTTTGGAACGTGGGACTTTCCGCAACCATCTCCGCACACATCCCGCGGATTTCACACCACTTATGCAAACGGCCGACACAGGCTGTCCTATGTTTTTCGGACCACTCATTCACACGATCCACTCCACAGTTTTTTTTTCTCTTCCGCTGTCATACCATGCAATTTTCCCACACTCACTCTCACTTTCCATGCACACAAACTGTCCGACGGCAGTCCCGCAGCCGCTTCCATTCGTGATAGGCATCACGCGAGCACTACTCACACCTCGCAGCATGTCGGGCCTTTGTCATCAGCTCCCGTGGGCAACTTTCACAACGTGGGACTTTCCACGTCCATCGCCACACACAGGCTGTCCCGCAGATTTCCCACCACTTATGCATACGGCTGACATGGGCTGTCCTGCTGTGTTTTGCACACCTCTCATTCACATGATCCACTCCATGGTTTTCTTTCTCCCTCGCTCTCATACCACACAATTTTCCCATGCTCACTCTCACTCTTTCCATGCACACAAGCCGTCCAACGGTGGTCCCGTCGGATGGCGTGTGAAGGTCACATGAACGTTTTACTTTTGTTGTGGGATTGTGATGGAACAGCATCAAAAGATGTCGTGATGCTAATCCACAAGAGGATTGTGATGTCGTATTGTGGCATCGTAATGTGGTGTAATTCATACCTTGCTTCATTTTTTTTTTTTTTTTGAGATTTCACCCCTCTATGTTTTTACATTCTTTTACCTCTGCCACCGAAGGTGAAGGAGGTTATGTTTTCAACCCTCTCTGTCTGTTTGTTTGTCTGTCTGTCTGTCTGTCTTTGTGTGCAGGATATCTCAAAAAGTTGCAGATGGATCCATATGAAATTTTGTGGACAGGTTCGGAGTGTGACAAGGAAGAATTGATTCAATTTTGTTGAAGATCCAAATCCGGATCCAGATCCGATAATTTTTAAAGTGATTCTTCACCATTGAAAGATTGGGCTAAAGTCATATATAGCACGATATCTCAAAGAGTTGTGGATAGGTTGGGTGTCTGACTACGACAAATTGATTCGATTTTGGTGAATATTTGAATCTGGATCCGACTACTCGAATTTTTGAAGTGATTCTTCACCATTGAGAGATGGGTCTCAAGAATGATATATAGCATGACATTTCAAAAATGTATTGGGCCAGATATGTTCTCGTGGATCAGGCATTACGGGGCGGAGGTATGCGCTCTACCGAGTGCCCTTCTAATTTTGGTTCTACCCCTCCCCTTTCAGTCATGGCCTTTGGTTCAGTCCATATGTGGATTACCACACATGCGGAAATATCGATGCGATTATCATTTTTTAAAACAATAGAGTGCTTAATGTTTTATATATTTTGTTATTTTGGAATGGTTTGAATCAATCTATGTTATTAAATTGTTTTAATACTTCTTTCAGTTGATTTGGGGGATGGTTTGGATATTTATCACTTTTGGAACGGTTCTGTCCATTTCCTGCCACCCACAATCTTGGCTTGGTTTGGTTGAATGCACATTTATATTCGATTTCTTTTCGTAATAAAATGATTAATGTTTTATATATTTTTTAAATTTTGGGTTGCATGCACTTTCCCAGAGGCAAAGTAATTTCCTCATGTTAGAATCACCATCATTGCTTCAGCAGTTATTGAGTTAGGTTGGGCTACAGTTTTACATTGTTTTTTGAGGGGAATAAGAAGTACAAATTAGTGATTGAGCAATTTCTCATTGTGGTACTTTAGTGAGGTATTCTAGCATCTTTTTAAGTGTTGGTAGTTCAGAAAATGCTTAAGAATAAAAGGTCTCGCTTTTTAGATCCTCGTGGAGGATCTCTAAGTCTTACTCACGTTGTTGTTGTTCATCATCTTCTTGTGGACTTTTTTGTTTCACAGCCTACAGTTTTCATCGAAACTTCCTGAAACTTGGCGTATAAAATACCCTCGCAGACAGTAACCATCTCCGATTTTGAAAATTCCTCCTAGAAAAAAAGTTATGACGTCAAAATACTCCGCTCATGGAAATCGCCTAAAAAATTATCTCTGAAACTAGGCAAGCTTTTTGAATTCTGTTTGCGGGAATCGAACGGGGTATTAGCAGAGATGAATTACGCACATATGATACATCACTATGATGTCATATATCAATTTTTATGACGTCATTCCTATTTTTTGACATTTTTTGTTTCACAACCCAGAGTTTTCATCGGATCTTCGTGAAACTTGCCGTGTATATGCAGAAAGCCCACGCGCAGGCAGTAACCATCTCCGATTTTGGAAATTCTTCCTAGAAAAAAAAGTTGACGTCATAATATCGCCACTAATGGAAATCGCCTATACCATTATCTCCGAAACTAGGCAAGCTGTTTGAATTTTTGTTTCGGGAATCAAGCCGGGCATTAGCACAGATAATTTATCGGCATAACCTGATACATCACAATGACGTCATATTCGTTTTTATGACGTCATCGTTAAGAGGATGAGGATCTTTGCTCATTTGAGCTTGTTTAAATGCTTATGACTTAACTCCTTAGTAGTTATATAAGCTCATCATTGTGTACACATTTGAATGGGTGCCCATTTTTTTTTCCTGTTTCATCCCTCTATATGGAGTACTACCAGACTCCATGATATAATGCACACACGGCCAAAATCGTTATTTCTCCGTATCATTTACCTGAAGATTTTGCCGAGAAAATCAAGTGGTCGCTTTAACCTTTTGATCTAAAATAAAGGAGATAGCGGGATGTTTGGACTGACCAAGTCAATTCGCACCCTTATCTGTTGAATACTATTTCTCCATAAGATTAGCAAAATATACGTGTGAAGATGGTTAAAAAAATTTTGGACAAAGAGGATACAAACCCAGTTTTTTGTGAAGCACATTTATGGTTAAGAAGAGCGATACATGTCTTCTTATCGATGTGATATTTTATAAGTTCAAAAAAGGGCATAACTCTGAAAAATTGATGAAATGCCATGAAACTCAAACTTGTTCTGTAACTTATCATAATAAAGCAATGTACCAAGTTTCAGTTGAATGTGTTAAAGGGTATGGGGGGGGGGGAGTCTGAAAAACCACAGGTGTATAATATATTTGCTCAGACGGACGGAGAGCAAACCTATAGTCCACTCCCGTAAAATTGGTAGGGGACTAATAACCATTTACTGTCAAGTTTGAAACTGTAGCTTTAACTGTGGTAAATGTTGTTTGTTTAAAGCAGATACAATGTTTAGTTTAACAGCAATAAATGACTGCTGCATTTTTTTTCAGGATCGATCGAAATCGACTTCCAACCCTCAACAATTAATATACCATGTTGAAGTATACATTCTAAAATCGCCTTCCTCTCCTAAAGCTGAAAACGTGAAAAACATTTTTTGGAGCATGGGTCCCTTGATGATTCGCGCCATCGGCCGATGCCTGAATACCCAATTAGTCTGCCCTTGGAAAGTTGTTCCAATTTTTGCAATGAGTGGAGTGTTGTTTCATGAGTGGAATGAGTGAAATGTTGTTCCAATTTTATCAATGTAATACAAGGTGTGCCAGCTGTAAGAAAGATCCCCACATTCCTTATTTCTCCAACTCTCCCTCTATTTTGTCCCTCAACCCTGCTGTTGGTGTGTCCTGTTGTGTTGTTTCTGTTATGTCCTGATCCATTCTGCGTTCTAGCTCCTCCACGAGGAGTTCCTATAGTTCGCAATAGTCTATCGTTCAAAAGACGAGACATTCCCCACACTCCTATAGTCTATAGTTCTCTAATTCTTCTCTGGATCCTTTCTTAAATAACGGTTTTTTAATTTGCTACTCTCTAATCCTCCCGTATCTGTCCTGACTCCAACGAGTGATTAAAGATATCCGTTAACATCTCGCTTATTTGCTCATCAAATGTAATTACGTTTGCATAATAGCATATTGTCACGTTTTGTTAATGAACATAGTGTGATAATGCTATGATGTATCAACATCATCATCATTCATTAATTATTATAATTATCATCAGCTTGTGTTTTCAGTCCACTGTAAGATGAAGGCCTCCCTCAGCTGACTTTTGGGGTATTATGCAGTATTGGCATATGCGCCACACTCGACCGGTGAAGGTTGGCGAGAGAGTTTCGGCAGGAATTTGGAATTTGTTCAGTGTGCCAGGGATAACTCGCTTCCTGTGGGGTCTTTAACATCCACCACAATCGATGCTGGCAGATGGGTTCTCTGGCTCCACCTCCTTTTGATGGACAGCACAAACATTGATGCCTTGCCCTGCATGCGATACACCAGGATGAAAGTTTAAAGCTGGTTCTTGATTCAGACCCAGGCTAGACAGCTCAAAGGCGAGTGAGTGCACATTTCAAAATGTAAGTATATACAGTATATTTTGTCAGAAAATGTTTTATGGTGACTAATTATAGTTGTATGTTTTAAAACAAAAATAAAAACTGCTGTTTCTTGGATTGCTGTGAGTTGGTAGGCCTCTTGATAACTTGCAGCGAATGTTTTCTCCATTTCCAGCATGGCTGTCATAGTGCATGGTTTGGTTCTTATATTGGTCTGAGATCATCTTAAACTTTCCAGCGATCCCGTTGCCATTCTTTTACTACCCTTCTATCATTTGCAGAAATCTTTTGCTCCATCTGCAGTCTGGTCACTAATGTTAAGATACAAATTCAAAATCAGTCTTTGATTTCACGTCTCAATGCCCTGCTGAGTAAATGGACTCCAATTGGACTATGGATTCTCATTCTTCATTTCCCTACACCTTCCTGCCTGTGCCTTGCATTTCCTATAACTTATGCACATTCTCACATCACCCAAACTCCACTCATTTATTCAAAAGAAAGCAAACAAAAGAAAAGGACATCTTGGCTTTTAGCTTCTTCAACCATTTGCTTTAGTCGATTATTGCACTTTCCATCACTGACATTTGGTCATGTGGATTTAGCAGCTCAGTAATGTAACGCTGAGGGTGTCAGCTCTGAGCCTGGCAGGTCGGCAGTTCATACCCTGGCCAAGTCATACCAAAGACTTAAAAACGGTACATGCTGCTTCCTTTGCTAATGCTGAGCATTTAGAAGGATAGATCATGGACAAATAACCATAAGTTGGTAATAATAGCGCAGGCTTTGATGGGCCGAATTGGCTCCTGCATTGAAGTTCCTTTGAGGCAAACTCATATTATTGTTATTATTATTATTGTTATTATTATTATGATGTACATTTCTCAGCAATTTTCCCCCATTGATGAAACTGTCTCCCTTCTGTCATCGAATCCCCCGTTTTGACGGTGGCAACCACTGCTATGTCGTGTTTCTTCCGTATTCGCACTTCATCCTTTCTACGATTATACACTAGCGCAATCGAATCATTCAGTTATCTTTACCTTGAGAAAGAACTATCCTTTTAAAATAGTATGCAACTGCAAAGGTGTTTTCCTGGCACAGTCTTGACAAGATTCATTTTTAACCTCATTGTACGTTTGTGACAACTGATCGTTTCTGCACAGGAAAACCGAGTAAATCGAGAAAGGTTCAGAGTGAAAACAGCAGAGCAAAGCCAGCCATGAAATCCCAGATCATCACTGTGGAGAAGAAAACGTCAGAGCCGGCGGATTTTAAGGGAAGATGGGTAAGTGTTGTCAGGACCGTAGAGAATAATGTACGGTGGGTTTCAGGTGATTTAACCGCAAGGCCGCTAACCTTTCAGTGAAAAAGGCTCGATGTTCCTGAGCAGGTGCAGGTTTCAACCCTGCGAGGCATATGTGGCCTGGAATTTCCTTGGAGGGCAAGTCGTTTGGTCTATCGGTGAATATTATAATCTGGCGATAAAATTTCTTTTTTTCCACGGTGCTACTTGCATTTTATACAGCAGCGCGTCAAGCAGACAATATTTTCCCTCCAGTGAAAGAACTGAGCATATAAATTCTTCACAACTGTAACTTTCCTCATTGAGAACACGGCAGCTTGGAATCTGTTCGAATAATTTCGATCTTGTGGGTCATCATCACAGCTTCCCCTAGAGGGTACCACATGGAGAGTTTTTTTTTCAAACTATTTAAAAGTTTGCAGGAGATCTTTCAAGTCTCGTCTGTTCCTGCTTTTTGTCAGCCCATGGCGACGTGAGAACGGCCTTTTTTTTTTTTTTAAGATGTTTGTATTTGCAGATGATCGATCCAGCCACCATGAAACTGTACACCCCTGATGGAAATATGGTTTACGACAAGTTCGGGAAGCAGTTGAAGCTCTGTGTCAGCAATGATGACAACACCGTTACAGGTGAAAGGCGTTTTGGGGAAAATAATTCTCGTGCTTGACGAGTGACACCTATAATGAAATATAAACCCACATTCTTCGTTAAGTTTAGGATTCTGCATGTTTCTTCTGAAAGAAAGTCCCTTTAACTTTGGAAACTTGAGAATGTATAAAGCATGCATCTGGTGAAGCCGAAATAGTCGGTTATAATGCATAAAATATGTTGATATCTGCACATGAGCTGGTAGCCATCTCATGAGTATTCCTCTGATTCCTGAAATGAAAAATGTCTTTTTTGCTTTTTATTTCTTCAGACATCAAAGGAGAAGCCATCTTAGGAACAAACGGCTCCTTGCCCGATGGCTCTGTGGAGAATGGCTGGTTGTTAGCTGGTTTAAAACGTAGTCATGTCGCGAAACCACTCACACCAAGGAATACGAATACCTTACCTCCATCCTCAACAACAGCAACAGTGGCCACCACCACGATCACCAATGAGGCCTTTACATCAAGAAGTTCAATGTCCATGCCGACTTCTTCTACTACTTCAGCAAGCTCATCAACATCTACCATTCCCTCAACAACTCCTGTTTCTACTTCCATTCCTTCTGCAACAGTCACCGAAACTTCGACATCTACCCCAACAACTACAACAACCACAACATTTACTTATAAAGGTTATCCAAGTTTTAATACTAACCACTCCACAATTACAATCACAACCACAAACGCTGTTCCTTCAACTACCGCTCCCTCCACCATTCCCACTTCATCTTTTAAAATGACAATAGGCTCACATACAACACATATATCTCCAGCAATTTCTAGAGTGACACCCACTACTTTTTTACCTTCATTAACCACAAAACTTTCAACAACAAACGCTGCATCTTTCAAAAGCACTCAAAAAGGCACAACCACAAGTGAATCATCCCCAACAATGACATCAACTTCAACGACAACCATTCAATCTTCCACAACTGACATATCTTCAATTATTTCCTCCTCTACAACAACTACCTTTTCAACAACTTCCATGACACCCACAACTATAGCCGTGGATTCCTTAAGCACACAAACTCAAGCAGCCACCATCCCCACCAACCCCTCAGCCTCCACAATCCCAACAATTGCAACAACCAATGTGACCACCCACACTACCAGTACCTCCACCAGCCCCACCACCACTATCAACTCCACCCCCACCATCATACCCCCACCACCATCACTACCCCCACCACCATCACTACCCCACCACCATCACTACCCCCACCACCATCACTACCCCCACCATCACCCCCACCTCCACCACCATCAGCCCCAAAACCACCACACCACCATCACCCCAATTCTCACCACCACCCCATGCCAGCCACCACCACCACTCCCATTCCAACCACACCCCATCCCCACCACCACCCCCATGTCAACCACCACCCCCATCCCCACCACCACTTACATTCCAACCACCACTCCCATTCCAACCACCACCCCATCCCCACACCACCCCCATCCCACCACCACTTCCATTCCAACCACCACTCCCATTCCAACCACCACCCCATTCCAACCACCACCACCACTCCCATTCTAACCACCACCCCATCCCTACCACCACTTCCATTCCAACCACCACTCCCATTCCAACCACCACACCCCATCCCACCACCACCCCATCCCCACCACCACTTCCATTCAACCACCACTTCCATTCCAACCACCACTTCCATTCCAACCACCACCCCCATCCCCACCACCACTTCCATTCCAACCACCACTTCCATTCCAACCACCCCCCATCCCCACCACCACTTCCATTCCAACCACCACTTCCATTCCAACCACCACCCCCATTTCTGCCACCACTCCCACCTTCACCCCCATTCCTGCCACAACCTCCACCACCACCCCCATTCCTGCCACCACCCCCATCTCCACCTCCACCCACATTCCTGCCACCACCCCTACCATTTCTCCCACCACCATCACCATCACCACAACCTCATCCACAATCCCCATCATCCCCACCACCGTTTCAACCTCCACTGATACCACCACCATTAACCCCACATTTTCTCCCACAATGGCCCCCATTTCCAACGAGATAACACAAGCTACGAC
Organism: Eptatretus atami; assembly: GCA_035128595.1. NCBI lineage: Eukaryota > Metazoa > Chordata > Myxini > Myxiniformes > Myxinidae > Eptatretus > Eptatretus atami. The sequence goes on from CM068967.1 coordinate 27,119,796, forward strand.
AGTTCACTTCATGGCAAGTCCCCATCCATCGACTACAAGGCGACCTACAAGCACCGTCAGAGTCAGCAAGGCTTCTGCTCACCTTACGGCCAGCCATCGCAACTCACCCATAAGCTTCACCTCTTCAGGTAGACTCACCCATAAACTTTTCTTGCTTGGATGGATTTTCACATAAGCTTGACATTAACAGATGGGCTAACCCGCAAATCTCATCTCGGGCAGTTCCATCCATAAAACTAACCAAATTAGAAGGCTAAATCCCATATCAAACAAGCTGCCACTCAGTTACTAACATGTGGCAGTTTGTTAACAGGTTTTAATTCAATCGAGATTTAAACCTGAAGAAATTCTCATTATTACAAGCTGAAGAGTATAACAGAAAAATTCACCTTTTATCTGCTGTTAGGTTTATCTGCTGCCCTTCTGCCAAACAAAATTTGCCATGTAGTAGTAGCTACAAAAATTATGCATCTGAATTAACGCATCATATTTTGGCTTCAAAACACAGGTTTGATCCTATATCACATTTGGTGGGGTTTTCTGCAACATACACACTAAGATGGGGCAAAATGTTTCCTCCCCTTTCCAGTATAACCTCCTCGGTCCTGGTTATGTGTTCCGGATCCTGAAAGTCCGCATCAGAGGGCTTTCTGTCTGAACGTATAGCGGGAAGTCAAATGAAAAATGTTCAGCAGACCGAACAAAAGGACCGAGGAAGATATGTATACAAGTGGACTTCTTGCCCCACTTGCCTATACATACAAAGAGTGACTTCATAACTAATATTGAAGTAGATTCTGTAAGTTTGCAGGAACAATCACAAACTTAATAGAAACATCTGTAAGTTTCACCTCCTTGGAGACCTGGTAGCATATCTAACAGCAGCTTTCCTCAAGGGTCAAAGCACTTGTGAACATAGAGGTACTTCCTCATGGAGGTTCTCGTTATTTTGGATCTTCCACAGCTAGGTGATTCACACAAACCCAAGACCATGACTCAACAGAACTATATCGACTCTATTGACACTTGTTGCACAAACAAAATAAATTAAAGAGGGGGTCGACATGGGGTCGACAGAAAAGGAAAAATAAGGAATACTGAGGGTTAAAAAAATGTTTTTTTGAAATATGTTATTTTGGAGATTAGTGATTAAACAGAAACACTGAGAAGACCAGCATATGTCTAGGATAAACCTCCGCGATGAGCATCGACTTCTGGATAATTCCACTTCCACTTTAAAACAATTCCACTTAAACTTCTGAATAATTCCACTTAAAAACTATTCCACTTCTCAGCCCTCGTCAATGTTGAGCTCGTTTTTATATTAAAAGTAAGAGGGACATTAAATTGTGATCAACAGCATTCCTTCTTCCTTTTATAGGTAACAAATGGATATTTACAAGGAAACTCAACACAGGAGGAGGCCATTAGGCCAATCAAGCCTGTGCAATCATGCTAACATCTTAGTACTCCCCCATCCCCATTACTTCCAGATACCTATCCAACTCGATTTTTAAACGATCCACTGACCCGACTACTACTACTACCCTTGCAGGGAGACAATTCCATGCATTCATCGCTCTCTGAGTGAAAGACCCCTTCCTTACTTCTGTCTTACCTCTTCTCTTCTTTACTCTTAAACTGCGCTCCTTTGTCATCTCGGTGTTCATTCTGCTGAAAGATTATTCTGTACTTACTTTGTCAAAAGCCTTCATTATCTTAAACACCTTGATCAGATCCCCTCGCAATCATCTCCTTTCTCATGTAAAAAAAAATCCTGTCTTTTTCAGCCACTTCTCAAAGCTTAATCTAGTTAGGCCTGGGATCAATCTAGTTTCTCTACGCTGTACCCACAACTCTCTTCCTCAGATGTGATGACCAAACTGTACACAATATTCCAGATGAGGATTCACTACATTCCTATACAGAGTTGACATGACCTCTTTTGATTTATAATTTATCCCCACGATGAATGCAACCTAAAACCCTATTAGTTTCACCTATGGCTGTCTGGCACCGTTCCGTCTGCTTACTTCTTACTCCCTCTCCTCTCCTCTCCCCCCCCCCCAATATATTACCACTGCCAGATCCTTCTCCTGTGTCACACACTCCAAGACTGCCCCTTGCATTATATAATCACTATTTTCATTATTCTTACCCATTTCCAGCACCTTACATTTATTTCCTTATATTAAACTGAATCTGCCAATCTTTTACTCAGTCTATGTGAAGGTATCCATCCAGACCTTCCTGAATCCTGATTACGACCCTCTCTGCTGTTTAACTTACCCCGAAGCTTCATGTCACTTGCAAATTTGTAAAGCCAACTCTTAACCCCACTGTCCAAATCATTGATGTAAATTATGAACAATAACGGTCCGACAACTGATCCCTGGGGTACTCCATTGCAATTCCCCCATCGTTCTGACTGTTTTTGAGAGTTCATTCCGGCAGTAATCCTTTCTGCGAAATGAAGGTACGTCATCGACTTTCCTCATTGTGTTTAACTTATTGGACATTCGGTTGATACTAATCAATAGTATTGATTCAACACACAATTGAAGTCTTTAGAGAGCATGTAAACCTTCTTGGAAGTGCAAGGTCTGTTCAGTTGGGTTGGCTTTTAATTTGTTTTTCACAAAGGTTTCTCGGAAATGGCATCGCTGTCCCGTTAGGGTGTCTGCTAGCATATCGGTACCATCCAAATCCATCATATGGTCTTGTGTTGTTTGCCCTGCAACAGCAGATGTCTCCGCATTTCCTTTGGTGATGACAAGTTGATGTTCTTCGAGTCGAGTATTCACACAATACAACACACAGTCTCCCCAACAATGGCACAGGGCAGAAATATAACATTTTCTTATGCATGTTATTTCTTCCAAACCCATGAAAAATAAGTTTTGCAATTACTTTTAAAACAAGAGTCCATCGATCGGATCTGCCAATCCACGAACATCGTAAACAGGGAATTATATAGCACGGCAGATATACCAATAAATAAGGCATGCTGGATAAAGTAGATCAAAATGCTTTTGGAAGTGCCCACAACAAAGAAGAATCAACCATGAAGGAAGACTGGAGGGGAAATTGATGCACACAGCCTAATACTGGGAGAGAAACTAGAACCCCTCTCATGGGATTATAACATCAAGGTTGCTTTTAAACCAACTCTTGAAAGAGGACGAGAAGCAAAGTTAAGGACAGGATGATAACAACAAACAGGAGCAACATGGTGTGTGCTATTTCCCAAAACAAATGTGAGAGCTGTTGTCTAAACCTCAACTCAAAAAGCATAAACTTACCATCAGCAGAGAATCTACAGAGTGCTCAACAACCCAAGACCGTATGATGGACTTTGATGGTCCAGCAGCCAGCAGGCTGCTGGCAAACACCCCAACAGGCTAACAATGCTACTTCCTAGAGTCCTTGCTCTTTGCGGAAAAAACAAAACAAACAATTAAAAGCCAACTCAACTAAAGAGGACTTGCCCTTCCCAGAAGCTCTTTAAAAAGCTTTCAATAGACTGTTGAATTAATACCGTTGATCAGTACCATCCGGCTGTCACACCGGTTAAACACAATGAGGAAAGTCAATGATGGCACCATGATGTCACTGACAAGATTACTCCCAGAATGCACTCTCAAAGACAGTCATAACAACGAGGGAATTAAACAGCCATTTATTACCTATAAAGGTGGAAAGGAATGCTACCGATTACCGTTTTATTTTCTCCTACTTTTAATACAAAACTAGTTCCTCATTAAAAGCTGCAATGTGGATTGACACAGGATGTAATTTGACTATTATGATCATGTATTTCCTCTTTTTATACATGTTTAGGATTTTTCATATCATGGTTTTCAAAAATTTCAAAACTCATCTCTCGTCTCTGTCGTCAAAAAAAACAAACCCAAAAACTTGTCTCAAAAATTTCAAAAGCACAAAAACATATTTTGGGATATATATATATATTTTTAATTTTTTTTTTGGGGGGGGGAGTTTTACTTTTCTTTCAACCCCCTTCCACTGATTAAAAAAAACAAACTTTTAACCTGTGATTTAGATGATCACATTTGATTTTAATGTTTTGAGATGTGTCAATAGAGCCCATTAAGTTGGACAAAATAATGGCCTAAGTTTGGCCCCGTGTGGTACTTAACTGTGATCGATCCAGAATAATTAACATCTCTCCCTTCTGTGAATGAGCCCATTCTTATTGGCTTGCAAGTGGTGCTTTAATACTGTACTTGAGGAAGATTGCCAAAGGAAGTGCAAGTGGGTCTCCAGGTGGCCAAATCTAGCTGTTGGGTGTTTCTTGAAGTTTGTGGTTCTTTCTGCAAGCTCACAGGACCAGGACATACTTCAAAACGCACACTCGCACACAAACAGAGATGGACACTTTGAGACCTGGGAGGGTTCCGTTCCACCTTCTAAAATCTGCATATGGAGATCACAACGAACACACTCGCGCGCGCACGACGCACACACACCACAGCACACACACACACACACACCACACACACACACACACACACACTCATGCACTCATCTATGTGCTCTCGAGGCTCCAGATAGTACCTCACACCCAAGTCAATGATCAGAACCACGGATCATTCTGTAGGCAGATCAGAAAACAAACGTCCTCCCAAGAGCAAGGAGATTGAAAAGTTTGTAAATGGTCTTCTCTTCCAAGGAATACGTTTGAAGGTGGTGTTCCCTTTTAAAGAAAAATATATAACACATCGTAAATTAAAATGATGTCAAATGACTGTTTCTATATCTGCATTATGCCAACTGATTATGCCAATGTGTATCCGATAACCCTGTTAAAGGGCTGTCACACCTTGATGTTTTAGCCAGCATATGGCAAGGTATCAAAATGTATGTAAAACGCTGGCGTACGCTGAACTATTGATGTTTTTTTAAGTTTTGGGCGTATAATAACGTGTTGGACGTATGCATAACGTATTAGTAACATACACAGAATGTTTTAATCACATATAGATAACTTATACCAACGAATGCTGCGCGTGTTGTCGGCGTTCACAACCTATGCCCAACGATAGTCTAACTTATGCATAGCGCGGCAGCGTATCGCCGACGTGGCGTCGGCTATTCATAGGCAGCGGCTCGACGATTCAAATCATAAACCGCACTAGACATCGAAGTGTGAAGCCGCTGTCACACCTTGACGTTTTAGCCAGCGTATGCAGACGTATGAAAAATTTGCCGAACCAAGCTGGCACACGTCGAATACGTTATGGGTAAGTTTTGTATACGTTAAGAGCACGCTGGCATATGTCGTAGTTTTCTGGCATACGTCGTCATACGCCGAGTAAGTCGAGAAATTTCAGCATGTTGAAAATTTCTCGACGTACTCGACGTATGACACACGTTCCGCATACGCTGGCATAAGTTGTAGGCACGCTACGCGATCGTTGACACACGTCGACACACGTTACTTGTACATTACTCATAAGTCGAAACACGTCGATGTAATGGTTAGCGTCAGTGTTCCAGACTCCCTGGTTTTTTTTTTTTTTTTTTTTCTTCGGTGTGACGGTGATGTTGAGACTTCGATTTCTAGTGCGGTTATGATTTAAATCGTTGAGCGGCAGCCTATTAATTATATTTATATTATATTATAACCGCACTAGAAATCGAAGTGTCAACATCACCATCATACCGAAGAAAAAAAAACCAGGGAGTCTGAACACTGATGCTAACCATTACCTTGACGTGTTTCGACTTATGAGTAACGTACAAGTAACGTGTGTCGACGATCGCGTAGCGTGCCTACAACACGTTACTCATGGGTTAGAAATAAGTTTCGGGTACGCTAAACATTACCTCGACGTGTTTCGACTTATGAGTAACTTCCAAGTAACGTGTGTCGACGTGTGTCAACGATCGCGTAACGTGCCTACAACTTATGGCCAGCGTTATGCGGAACATGTGAGTCATACGCTGGCATAAGTCGAAAAATTTCAAGCATGGAAAATTTGTCTAACACCTCGGCGTACAAAGACGTATGCCAGCGTACTACGAAAAAAAGCCAGCGTACTACGACGTATGCCAGCGTGCTCTTAACGTATACAAACTTACCCATAATGTATTCGACGTGTGCCAGCGTTTTAGCCAAATTTTGCATACGTCAGGCATACGCTGGCTAAATCGTCAAGGTGTGACAGGGCCTTAAGAGGTTAGTGTTTCTCCAGGAGTACGTGTTGAGCAGACCTTTCGCTGTCTGCGGCCTTGAAAGCATGGAAAAGATATTGCAAAACTCACGGCTTAAGTTTGGGTAAAGCCATCAATTCAAACCTTCACAGGTGCTATGGAAACCATAGTATTTATTTGATAAGCGAAATAAAAGCCAAAGTAATGAGAATAATGACTCTTAGGCTACAATAAATGGACAAGATACATTTGGAATGACTTGCATAAAGGCAACATCATAAGTTTTTGCAGATGAGTTTTCAAAATTGTGGGTTGAATTAAACTTGAAAGGGAAACTAAACTCGCATTTCAAAAGCTTAGTTTTCTATTTTGCATGCAAAATCGAGGCTCATGGAAGAGTGAGGCGACAGGGTAAAATAAAAGGATGGTGGGTACCACAAGTAAGATGATGAGCTAACAACAAAAGGGATATGAGGGGCGGTAACCTACAAACAAGAGCAATGGGTTAGGTATGGTTAATTGGGGTAGAAAAAATTCCGGGTATGGACGGGCAATGACCGAAGATAGTGGTGCACCACCATTTGAAGCAATGAAGGGAACGGTGCAATTGAACCGTCTTTGGGAGGCAGTTTCACAAATAGGAACAAGAGAGTGGAGTTGGGAAGAAAACCTAGGTTTTGTGACTTGGTCAAGAGGAGATTACTGCAGAAACACATGCATGCTGGAGGAGCTGGGGAGGGTCAGAGGGTTGAAATAACAGAGGGAGTTAGACGGGAGGAGAGGCATTAGAAAAACAGAGGCTACCCACTTGTCTGCAATGTGAGAGCAACAGGCCTGGTGCTTTGACCACATCGTAGGAGATGCTAATAATGTTGAGAGCCTTAGATTCTGCAAATTCCAGGAGAGACATATGTGATATTGGAGCACGAGCCCATAGAGGAGAACAGTACTCCAATAAGCTACGGAGAAACTCTTGTTGGCTGTGAGTAGTGATGAATTTTCAAGGAATGACCTAGAATGATGGGGGATGCCCAGTCTGCAGCAGGCATTGGAGGCTCACTGCGCTAAATAATCAGGATAGGTTATGGTTGATGGTGAGGCCTAGAACTTTAAGAGACTGAACATCTTCCAGTAGCTGACCATGGAAATATATTGGTGGGTTCACTTGGATGATCCTTATTGAGCATCAGGGTGAGAGACTGAGATTTGCCAGTATTTAAAGACATGTTCCATTTGTCTGACCAGCAGAGAGTTATGTAGCTTTTGCCTTCCTGTCAGTGGATTGGGGTCTTGCATAATGTGGAGTCATCTGCCAAAAGGAAGGGAGGTTTTACCAGAGCATCAGAGAGGTCGTTTATGTAGATGAGGAATAAGACTGGATCAAAGACACTGACTCGGGGCACTCCGGGAGAGAGTTTATATTGATAGCAATGTGTTGACTGCGTGGATGGGGGAAGTCAGAAAGCCGGGGATAAAGGCGGCCTTAGAGGATACAGGCATAAAGGGTGACAAGCAAAGCAGGATGACAGACTTTGTCGAATGTCTGGGATGTCTTTTTGCCAAAATGCCTGCAGCACCTTGCTTTATTGTTGAATTCCCTCTTGTTAAATACATCATTTGAATATTTATTTTATAACCTGGATATTGTACATCCAAAGCTTTATTTATATACTCACTTTCAATTATCATTCCAGTTGCAAATTAGCACATATTTCCTATTTGGAAAGTTCACAGGTTTGATCCAGCTGGCTTTAGACTATTTCTGCCATATTGAAAGCTGTTTGTTTCGTGTCCTCCATGCCTTCCCTCAAAACCTTGGCAGCAAACCTCACAGCGACACCGATATGGGAAACGGGCCCCATCAGTCCAACACCTTCATCTCCATACGATGATGCTGGAAAGAGGCGTTATACAGGTTTGCTCTCATCCTCCCAAATGTCCCGAAATCCGAATAAAAATAAATAGGATGCACGTATCCAAGCAATGCATCTTATGTTATGCGTATTCCCATCATTTAAGCACAATTAAATAGTGGTGTTCTAAACTCTAAAGAACTGGTCAACATGCTGCAGGACATGATATCTGTTTAGAGGAAATGTCACGAACAAGCATGGGTAATGATATGATAAGCATACGATGACTGCTTTCCTTATTTTGAATTCACGGAAGGTGTTAGCCTGGATTTCGGAAATGAAATTTGTTCACTCGGTGCAAGTTATTATCTTACATCAAACATTATTCCTCGATGAATTCTGCTTTGCCGATGGATTGGCACTTCCCCAGAAAGGGATCCTTGGTATCCAGTCGGCTGAGGCATTACTAACTTGACAGTCAATTTGTTGTTGTTGTTGTTGAAAGGTTTAAAAAAACATGGGATGTCATATTCCGATCCAAGCTTGAGTTCAATTGTTCAAGATCAGCTATATCCTTTCCCTTTGTGTCTTCGAATTGGCAAGCACAATTATGTTTTTACTTCAAAAAAACAACAACGGGAAAATGACAAGACCAAGTAAATGGAAGTTCCAGACCATTCTCCAGCTGTGAGATGCAATTTCAGCTCAGCAAGCCAGCTGCCGATGCCTGGAATTACGTGATGCTGTGTTAGGCCCAGCTGGATTGTAATCTCAGGAAAACTTTCATAAGAAAGTATGGTCTATGGGTTTTGACGACAAATTGACCCAAGTACACATTTCACCTGCTTCTCCAGGTGTGTGTATACAAGTATATGTAGAGACAGGGTGTTTCAAAATAAACAGTGCAGTTGAACATTATAACACCTTTTGTGCAAAAAGACAAGTCTTTCAGAGAATATTTATTGTCAAATACATCAAAGACATGGTCAGTATCTCACTTGAGCGAGTCAATGATACCTTCAAGTAAACAAGCATACATTTTAATTTTAAGATGAATATACACATGAAACAGAAGTATTTTGTTCAGTGCAATATTACTTTTAAAACACTCTGAGTGTGTATATATATATATATATATATATATATATATATATATATATATA
>CM068967.1:27142380-27160245 GCA_035128595.1 Eptatretus atami
TATATATATATATATATGTACTGTATGTACCATTTATGTATTTCTTTCTAACCACTGACTCCTTCACTCAATGATATATCGTATATGTTTAGTACCTTCTAGGTGGGGAAGAAAGCTGAAATTTTGCATGCTGATGCAAGGGGAAGCCTGTAACACAAAAGCTCTCAGAAAATTTCCCGAAATGAAAATATCTGCGCATAAAAATCTGCCGGTGCAGCCTTAGTCTGCTCACTGCGGGTCACGTGGTCAAGATGATGGAGCTGACACTTGATGTGGTTTCTCGGCAATGGTAACAAGCGCCTCTTCTGCCACTTTTTTATAACTTTGCCATATTTATATTAAAAAAACTAGAATGGCACTCGGTAAAGCACATACCTCTGCCCGGTTGAACTGTTTATGTTTTGTATCCCACTGATAGGCTGGATATGCATGTAGACCTGGACCAAAATCTAATTAACTTGTTTATGTCACCTTCCCAACTCATCCACCAAGTTTTGTCACAATCCATCCACAACGTTTTGAAATATCGAGCTATATTATTGTTTTTTTGGCCGATCTCTCAATGGTGAAGAATCACTTAGAAAATTAAAAGAAACTCTCGTATCTGTATCCGGATCTTCACCAAAATCGAAACAATTCGCTGTTGTAACACACCCAACCTGCCCACCAGATTTTGTCCGAATCCGTCCATAACATATCGAGATATCGTGCCATATATTATGTTTGGAACTACCTCTCAATGGTGAAGAATCGCTGAAGAAATTCTAGAATCTAGATCCGGATCTGATCTTCACCAAAATCGAATCAATTCGTCTTTGGCAAACACTTAACCTGTCCACCAAATTTTGTCCAAATTTGTCCATAACTTTTTGAGATATCCTGCTCATTGACAGATAAACAAACAGATGGATAGACAGGAGTGAAAACAAACATCCTTCAACCTTTGGTGGAGGAGGTAATTAAAAAATTATCATATCTGCATCCAGATCTTCAGCAAAATCGAAACAATTTATCCTTATCACATACCCAATCTGTCCACAAAGATTTGTCCGAATCTGCCCATAACTTTTTGAGATATCCTGCTCACAGCCAAAACTTGATGGACAGGTTGGGAATGGATGTGTGTTTCTGTATGTATGTATGTATGTATGTATGTATGTATGTATACATCTCTGACTGAGTGAAAGTCCCCTGCCTTACTGCCATCTGAACTCTCTGTTTCTTTACTCTCAGGCTCTGGCCCCTGGTTCTGTCACTGTCTACTCTGTTGAATAATTCATCTGCACTTATTTTATCTATACCTTTCATTATCTTAAACATCTCTATCATATATACTCGTAACCGCCTCCTTTCGAGTGAATAAAGCCCTGTCTTCTTCATGTATATATGTATGTATATATACTGCATGTATATATGTATGTATATATATACACACTATATGTATATATGTATGTATGTATGTATATATATGTATGTATATATATATATATTTATATGTCGACACATGTCAAAAAGTTGTGGATGAATTGGTTAGTGATGAGAACAAGCCAAATTAAGTATGACGGTCCAGATCCAGATCTGACCTATCAGTGGGATACAAAACATAAACTGTTCAGCCTGGTGGAGGTGTGCACTCTACTCAGTGCCGTTCTTGTCACCCTCACCGAAGGAGAGGGTTATTTCATTTTGGTCCGTTTGTTTGTTTGTTTGTTTGTTTGTCTGGTTGTCCACACAGAACTTTCGTGTTTTTCTCTGCAACTGCTTGTCGGATTGAGACGAATTTTTCACCATTGGTGCAACTACTCATGTGGAATGTTTTTTTATGATAATCATGACGTCATTGGTGATGTGGTGTGGTAGCCATATTGGAAAAACCGAAAAACTTCGGACCTGTTTCTCTGAAACCGCACCAAGGAACGAATTGAAACTTGGCACATAGCAAGTACTCCTCATGGGGAATGAGTGTGATTTTTATTTATGATGTCATAGGTGCCTTCATTATGACATCATAATTGCATATGTATAACGTTACATCCAATCAGTATGAAAAATTTTGAGGGTCATCTCGGGATAAAATGTTGCACAAATTTTTTTGATGACGTCATTGGCCTCGTGATTCAGCAGCCATGGTGTTTTTTGTTTTTTTAAACCTTCAAAAATCTTCTTTGAAATGGCTGAACCAGTCATCACTGCCAGCATTTACAAAGTGGCAGTTCTCCTTATGTCTCTTATTAATTACGTAACACACCAGTACACAAATCCCATGCAAAATACACCACACAAAACTGCACAAACACGACACAACACACCACACAAATCAAATCCTGGTGAGGGTTTGCATTCTCCAATTGCTCCTTGTCTTGTTTAGCCATTGTTTCACTAAGGTAATTATGAATAAGCAACATTTTTAGTTTGTCTTTTGGCTTGCATGTCATCATAACCTAGTGTTCTTGAATATAAAGCTCTCTCATTATCCACTTCATCAAATAAATAAAGCTTATATTTATTATGTCTGCATGTAGGAGATGTACCTGAAAAGTTGCTTGCAGTGTGCAAGCATTTCCCCACTAGTGTTGTGTATATATATATATATATATATATATATATTATATATATGTTATGCATTTGTTATGTTATATTAATTATAATGTATATATATATATATGTATATATATATGTATATATTATATAACATAACAAATGCATAACATTTATATAACACAGGTGGGGAAATGCTTGCACATTGCAAGCAGTTGCTCGGGTGCATCCTACGTGCAGATATAATAAATATAAGCTTTTTTTGATGAAGTGGATTGTGGTTGCATTCTACAAGCAGCAATAAACACAAGTAAATCAGGAATTTGTGATTAGAATGAGTTCCTTGTTTAAAAGTTTACAGCGATATTAATTTTCACGTAAATACGACAAACATAATAAAATGAGATGAGGAGAGGTGCATGTTAGCGTTGCCTCGCAACCATCTTGAGTGTCGCTCAATTGTCTTGGGTCATTGTTTTGGTGAAGAAAAGGTCATCGCGCTCTTCACTGCTCAACCTTCCACAACCACTGCTAAAGTGAAATGAAAGCTTGACACACATAGCTGAATATATAATTGCAAATCATTTTATTCTTTGTCCATTGTTTTGGGTCACGTGACTATCAGTGAGCAGACCGAGAATGCACTGGCCACTTTTTATTTGCAGATATTTTCGTTTATGGAAATTTCCAACTGTTTTGGTATTTGGACCTTGTGGGGGGGGGGGGTGGGGGTTGGGCAGAGGGTTGACCCTTTTGACAAGCAATACCAGGACTATATTTTTTCTACTAATTATATCTACTTATGTATTTAAAACGAAAATATTGGCATGTTCTTGGACTTTTGCACATGTCTCATTTGTGGAACTTTCTGAATGCTCCTCATGTGTATAGCACTGACTCCAAACTTTTCAGTGTAATTTCCTTCTTAATAAAGGACTGACAAACACATTTTGAACAGCGGATTACCAGCATCTGCAAATAATACAGTGAGATGCTTTGTAAGGATTCTCCAGATGACAAATACTCACTTCATAGAAATTTCGTTGCCATGTTTTCACCTGCAAGTCTTGCCGAATGTTCTCCAAAAGCTCACGGACTGATTATGTGTGTTCACTGACAGCCAACTACGTGAATTTCATGTCCAAAGAACCAAAGGTGCCATGTTCAGTTACCGAGGTGATGGAACGCATGAAACTCAAATACGGCGATAAGTTTCAGTATGCAAGCAACATGCAGGTGATATCTGGGCCTCCGGAGAATGTGCCCAGGAATGTGAGCGTCCTTGCAGTCGAAGGTTGCCACTCTTTCGTCATTATCAATTGGCTGCCTCCAGAGAACTCCAGTATCACCGGTGGGAGATTTTGGACTGATGGTGGATGAGTGAAAGAATAAATTATTTATGCATTTCTGCATGTGAGAACAGAGAAATATGAATGCTTATGAAATTGCAACAGCTATTTTGTTGTGCACTTTTAATTACCCTCGCCAAATGAGAGGGTATTGCATTTGGGTCCGTTTTCTTTTTTGTTTGTGTCTGTCTGTCCGCACAGAACGTGAGTATGTGTATTAATTAAGTTCGATCCTTTGGAGCCCGAACACCTTTTAAGACCCCAAAAATCCTGAAGACCCCTAATACACTCTTGACCCCTAACACCATTTAAGAACTGAATCCCCTGAAGACCCCGAAGATCCTTTTGACCCTTTAATACCCCTTAAGATCCCTAAACCCCTTTAGACCACTAATACTCTTAAAACACCTCAGACCATTCAGACCCTGAAGACACCTAAGACCCCAAAGACCCTTCACACCGCTAAGACTATTAAGACCATTGAAAACACTTAAGACCCCAAAGACCCTTTACGACCCTAAAACACTTTAAGATCCATTAGACCTCGAAGTCTCTTTAGAAGCCTAAGACCCTGATGACCATTTAGACCCCTAAGACCCTATATACTCCGTTACACCCTTTAGCCAGATCAGATTCTATTGTCAGGTTAGGCCAGAACAGATCTGTGACTTGCTACAGGTATCATGTAAACCTGTACTAACCTGTTTCATGATCGGGTTGACGGCGACGAAACCGTTTCCCCCACCAGGTTTTCTGGTGAGGGGGTGTATGATATGGACACCCAGCAGGATTAAAAACAAAACCTGTCAAAGGGTGTAGGAGCTCCTTGTGAACCAACAGCCATCCATATCTCGTGCTCAACTGTGTCTGCGGACATCCCACTGCAGTTGGGTTACTTTTTTATGAGGTTTGTGGCAGGATTTGCACTCTGGTCACGGTAAAACCCTTCACTCCGCAAAACACAAGAAAACCTTCAAAATAGTCTGATCGCTCTGATGGTTACTACGACCAAGGAGTTGCTGTAGCTGTGTCCAATAAGCTGATTACTATGGTAATTGAGTTAACACCAGTCAACGAGTGTATTATGAGACGAAGAATTCATCACTCCTTGGGTGACATTTCTGTGGTCTCTGGATATGCTCCAACTGAGGCGAATGATCTCACCATGAAGGACACATTCTATGCCACGCTCGATTCTCTGGTTGATCAGTGCCCCAGGTGAGATACTCTTCAGTCTTGGAGGATTTCAATGCAGAGACTGGAACTGATAGTGATGGTGACGACATATATATGGGTCTGGAACTGTGAACCAGGATAGCACTAAATTCCTTGACTTTGCAAGAAGTCATGGACTTAGTGTGGCTGGTTCATGGTTTCAGTGCCCACAGGCTCATCACTGGACTTGGTATTCCAACGCTGTTGGTGTAGCAAAGGAGATTGACCATGTGCTCGTTGATGGTCGCTGAAGGATGATCCAGAACTGCAGGGTCTACCTGAGTGATCAGTTCCTCAATACCGACCACAGACTTGTGGTAGCAACTCTGAAGTTGCAGGTTTGCCACCATCTGCTTGAGCACCAGTGCCCAGCGCAGTCAGGCTTTCCACCAAAGGGGTCAACGATTGACCGTAGCCTTGTCCTTCAGGTCTTCACCAAACACAGATGAGAGTCTCGGCAGGGGCTGCTTGCAGCCGATGATGATCTCTGCAAAGTGTTTGATTCAGTGAATCGGGATGCCCTCTAGAGGATTCTTAGTCTTTGTGGGGTGCCACCAAAACAGAACAATCTGATGTCTGAACTATACTCTAGTACTGAGAGTGCTGTAAGATGTGGTGATACCATCTCCGACTTATTTCCAGTTGTTACTGGAGTTTGTCAGGGGTGTGTACTGGCCCCCACACTTTTCAGTGTTTGTATGGACTGGATTCTGGGGAGGATGTCCGAGAGATCAAGCTACAGTGCATCGTTTGGGAATGTCAAGATTTCTGACCTTGATTTTGCAGATGATGCAGTCATCTTTGCGGAGACTCTGGATATCCTTTTCTGGGTGCGTGAGGTGCTTAATGAGTTGGAGCCACTGAGATTGTGGGTTTCCTGGGTCAAAACTAAGATCCAGGCTTGCAATGACATCTTGGATGCTGCTATCTTATCTGTACCTGTTTGTGGTGAGGATGGTGAGGTCATGGAGAGATTCACTTACCTTGACAGTGATATTCATGTCTCTGCTGGCTGTGAGTCAGAGGTCAATAGACGTCTGTGTCAGGGCTGGGGAGTCATGGATTCACTGGATCATGGGGTGTGGCGCTGCCGCTACCTGTGCGGGAAGATGACAGTCCGAGTCTTCAGGTCCTTGGTGCTTCCAGTCTTGCTCTTGGGATGTGAGACTTGGACTCTGACCAGGGATCTGAGACAGAGATTTAATTCCTTTGGTACCAGGTCTCTTCAGAGAACCCTTGGCTATCACTCATCAGACTTTGTGTCCAACGAGTGGTTGCTGAGAGAGACTCAAATGAGATTTGTTACCTGCATTGTCCCTGAGCATCTGCTGCGGCTGTTTGGACATGTGGCTCGTTTTCCTGACGCTGATCCTGTTCCCCAGATTCTCTCAGCGAGGGAGCCTTGTGAGTGGAGGAGGCCGATGGGCCGACCACGTGCCTCGTGGTTTCAGCAGGTTGATCAGCATCTCAAGGAGATGCGGATGGGCCAGGCATCTGCTTGGGGGATGGCCAGATGGAGGCCCCTGGAGTACCGACGGAAAGTGGATGTCGCAACGTGCTGCTCCGGCGCATGCTCCCATATCTGACTTGACCTGACCCTTTAGATCCTCTTAGACCCTTTTGTACCCTGAAGACCTTTTGACTTATTTCTACCCTTTAGACCTTCACACCTTTCAGACCTTTTCATACCTGGTAGATGCCTTTGACCCTTAGTCCCTTTTTAGACCCCTTCAGAAAATGCCGACCCTTTAGACCGTAAATTACACGCTTTAGACCCCTTCGACCTTTTAAGACCCTTCAGACCATTTTGGCCCTTTAGACCCATTTCGACCTTTTCAGATCTTTTGACCTTTCCACCTTTCAAACTTTAGACCTTCAGACCATTTGACCTTTTCAGACCTTTGACCTTTACACATTTACAACTCTACCATTTAGACCTTTCACTTAGTACATCCTTTCATTTATTTACCACATAAAATACTGTGAACCTGTGAACAGGATATCTCAAAAAGTTACGCATGGATTCAGAAGAAATTTAGTGGACAGGTTGGGTGTATGGGGAGCACGAAATCGATTAAATGTTGGTGAAGATCTGAATCTGAATCCGGAGATGAGAAGTTTTTTTTAAAGTGATTCTTCACCATTGGGAGATATGGCCAAAAACGATATATTGCATGGTATCTCAAAAAAGTTGTGGACGGATTCGGACGAAATTGGTGGATGAGTTGGGTAGGTGACAAGAACAAGCCGATTAGATATTGACGGTCCTGAACCAGATCCGGACTATCAGTGGGATGCAAAACGTAAACTGTTCAGCCTGGCGGAGGTATGTGCTCCACAAATTGCTGTTCAAGTTCTTATTATACTGGCTTCAAGCCCTGATACACGTATGAAAGTTATATTTTATTTAACCTTCATGATTCCCCATATATTACGGGTTGGTGGTTGTTTTGCCAAAATATCCAACAGATTATTGAATTCTTCACTTAACTTATTTGGATGAAAAAAATAAATAAATCCTAACTCTATCCTCCAAGTCTAAATGCGAGCATGAAGCAAATAAGTAGCACTTACCATTTTTAATGTCTTTGCAATGACTATGCCAAGGTCAGAATTGAACCGCTGACCTACCATCCTCCGAATGGATGCACTAATCACAATACCTCCAAGTCTGGTTTGATGAAGATTTGACACAGTTTAACAATAATTTGTGTAATCAGTGAGCAGTCTCCTTAGGTGGGTGTTGCAATCATCAAATTTGATTTGAATGGCCTATTTTTTTTACCCATGACCATCGCATGCCTTTTCCAGTAATTTTCTTAAAATTGTAACATTTTGAAGACTCCCTGAGAGATATCATGCATAATTATATTGAAACACCTCTGACAAATAAAAGTATGTGCAGCTTCCTTGCTTAACGCTGAGCATTTAAAAAGGATAGAACATGGACAAACAACTATAGGTTGGTAATAGTTGCTCAGGCTTTGAGGGGTCCAATGGCCTTCTCCTCCTTCAAAGTTGCTTGTGAGGGAACTTGTATTATATTATTATTACAAATGCACACGAAATTCATTACACGTGATTCCCTGTATATCATCTGATGGAACATCGCTGAGAGAGTTTTGCCATCACGAAACAATACTTTGAACACAAAATACTCCATTGTACAGTTGTCCCAGACTATTGTGAATTTGAGGATTTCTGCTTCATGAGCTTCAAATTGATTGATATTTAAAATAAAATAAAAATTGCGGCAGGAATTATTCAACCAATTTTTTCCCCGCTTTTGTACTATTATTATCAACCGGAGGCATTTAGGTGTCGTATTGGTTAATTGTCCATTCATTTTGTATTTTGCATTTCCAGTTTTTTTTCTTCAAATTGTTGTCTTCTTTCCTATGCAGCACCTGGCTGCTGGCTGAATATTATTTTTGCTGGAGGCACAGCTGTGTGGCTGATGCAGTGCCCCCTGTAATTTAGAACGGGTAGTTGGAATTTGGCCTGGGTGTCAGCGATAACTCACCTCGTCCTCGCAGAGGATACCGTG
Organism: Eptatretus atami; assembly: GCA_035128595.1. NCBI lineage: Eukaryota > Metazoa > Chordata > Myxini > Myxiniformes > Myxinidae > Eptatretus > Eptatretus atami. The sequence continues at coordinate 27,151,030 of CM068967.1, forward strand.
GGAACTTTAATGTCCACCAATTAATCGCTAACCTATCAGACGAGACACCCAGTTTAACGTCCATCTGAGGGACAGCACACACATTGATGGATTGCCCTGCCTGAGAAACACCAGGATGATAGCTCATACCTGGGCCAAGATTCAAACCCAAGCGAGACAGCTCAGAGGCGAGTGTGAATTCAATGTCTGATTATAAGAAAGAAGCAGGTGCAAGTACTGTATATCAGATTTAGATAAACTTTGGGCCTGTTAATTGATTGTTTTGATCTTGTGGACTTCTTTTCAGTATTATTTTTCGTTCCTTATGAAGGGATCCAACAGTATTGTTTTGCTAAATTGGGGGAAGCTCCACAATTCACTCACCTAGTACAACTTCATTGTTTTGGCTGTGACCTGGATTTTCACCTTACTTGTAGATGATTCGTGAACTCTATTGTTTTACTGTTGTTCACAGTGTGCGTGTGAGTGTGTGATTAGCTTGCGTGAGCACGTGTCAGGTTGGTTGTGGATGTGTGCGTGGTGGACCAGAGAAGACATGCTTGTGCTGACAAAGTGGCCTTGTTCTGCGACTGAGTCTTGAGAAAGAAGTATAATGTGAAAAGCTTCTGTGAAAATAAACAACGGTATGCATTATGGCGTGGGCCATTTCAATTGGCACCTGTTCTTTGCACATCCATGCCTGGACCAGATTACGTTGTGACCAGTGGGATGACTGATGGAAAAAAGACAGAGAAATGGTTGCAGTCCAATGTCAGCAATGAGACTTTTTTGCCTGTGGAAAACCTCCAACCGAATACCAAGTGAGCATACATGCCAAATGTTTTGTTTTCCACCCACTTCATCATGAACAAATGCAATGGTACAGGATTTATTGCCCACGCGCTGCTTCTTTGTGCTCACTGCGGATTTCAATGAGATGTTTGCTCAATGCATAGGAAATATTGCTCATCACTTTTTTTGTATACAATGTCGAGGCTCATATAAGAACTAACACACAGAACATGTAACAAAGGGAGCAGGAGACAAGATGGGTGGGAGAGGGAAGCACAAAACAGTGGGGAACAGAGACATGAAGAGATCTGTGGAAGAGAGAGGGATGGGGCAGGGTGCATGGGGTAAACAAGATGGACATGACAGGGTCTTTCAGGAAGGAAAACAGAATTTTAAGGAGGTGGGTTCGGGCTGGATTAACGGGGGTAGAAAAGATCAAGGTTTTGGATGGGGGAAGATATGAGGTGGTGGTTAACAGTTGTTTTGAAGACCTGGAGGGAGGAGTGGGATTGAATAGAGTAGGGGAGTTTGTTCCAGAGGTGGGAAAAAAAGAGGAATGAAAGAGTGAAGGTGAGCAGTAATTCCTTATTTTGGCAGTTTCACCAGAAGGGGGTTTTTGGTGGACCTTGAGCACCCTGGGGAAATATATGGGGACAGAGCACAGACAAAGCAGGGGAGGCAAGGCTGGAGAGGAGACGGTAGAAGACAGAAAGACCACCGATCTGCCTATGGTGAGAGAATGAGAGACCCAAAAGACTCAGCTTCATCGCGGGAGATACCAATGATCCTAAAAGCCTTGGTTTTCACAGCGTGAAGCCGAGTTAGGTGTGAGGCAGGAGCACCAGCCCAGAGGGGAGAGCAGTACTCCATCAGGCTGCGGATGAAAGCTTTGTATGTGGTTGGGAGCTCAGATGTGCCAAGGAAGGACATTGCACGACGGAGGATGCCCAGTCAGCAACTGGCTTTGGAGGCCAGCTTGGAAATGTGGCTTTACCAGGAAAGATCATGGCAGATAGTGAGGCCAAAGCTTGAAACAAAGGTCTTCTTCAAGAGGGTTGTTGAGAAAGTAGATTGGGGGGGGGAGGGGGGTTGGGTGGTTTCCACAAGGTCCTTTTGGAAAGACAAAGTGAGAGTTTCAGATTTGTTCGGATTAAAAGACATGTTCCAAGTTTTTGACCAGCTTGTGATTATATCCAGGTCTGCAGAGAGTGAAGAGGCTGCCGCCTGCCGATCAGAGGGCTGAGAGATTGTACAGCAGAGGGTGGAGTCATCAGCAAAGAGATAAAGATGATTTTCCAGAGAGCCGGAGAGATCATTGACGAAAACCAGAAAAAGTACAGGGCCTAGAACACTGCCTTGAGTAACTCCAGCCTGGACAGGAAGAGTAGATGAGAGAGAGAGAGAGAGAGAGAGAGAGAGAGAGAGAGAGAGAGAGAGAGAGAGAGAGAGAGAGAGAGAGAGACACATGAACCCACGCATTGGTTGTGACAGGAGAGGAAGTCCGTGAGCCATGAGTGGAGATTGCATTGGATACCATAGGAAGAAAGTTTGGTGAGCAGGGCAGGGTACTAATCCCAATTCGCTGAATCAAACGCTTTATGGAGATCAACACTGGCTGCAAGCCGAAACTCTCGTCTGCATTCGGTGAGGATCCGAAGAGCATGGATACGGTCAGTCATTGACGTCTTTGGTGCAAAGCCTGACTGCTCTGGATGCTGGTGCTCAAACAGATGGTGAGGATGGATGGGGAACAGACACCAGAAACAGACTTAACGAGATGCCACCAGGATTTGGAGGAGGGAGATACATTTGAGAGTTCAGACTTGAGATTACAAAGATGTTTCCTGGCTCTCCTGAGGGTAGCCACACACTTGTTCTGAGCTTTGTAGAAGGAACTGAGATTACCTTCAGTTGGATTTTTCTTCCAAGAGGTGAAGGCAAGTTGTTTCAGGCCAACAGCCTCGCCACAAGCTTCAGTGTACCATAGGCAGGTGGAAGGGTAGGACAACTGAAGACGAGGTGGGATAAATCTGTGCATGAGAGAGAGCAAATTTATTTTAAAAAATTCCCAGGATGAGTTTATGTTGAAGAGAGTAAAATGGGAAACCAGTCTAGAAGTTTGATGGCTGCTTGAATCCTCTGCCAGTTGGCCTGAGTGAAATGCCAGACTCGTCAACACTGAGGTGGTTCTCTAACAACAGCCAAAGCGATGACCACTTTAACAAGCATATGGTCTGATGAACCGATTGGAGCAGAAGAAGGGCAGCAGACGTTTTCTGGGAAATCAGTCAAATTCAAATCCAGAAGAGATGGAGTACCGTTGGCTGAGATCCGGGTCGGGAATTTGACATTGTCTCGGTCCCATTGAGTTGCAGAAATCCTTTGCTGAAGTGTCATGGCAGGTGAGAGAGGTACCCACACCCAGCCAACTGGCATGATGACAATTGAAGTTGCCACGTATGAGGAAGAGAGAGTTTGGATGAGTTTTTTTGCTGGAGGCATGGCTTCCAAGTGGATAGAAGTGGATAGAAAATGGTCTATGTGTTCAGCAGAGGAGGGAGTAACCAGAGAGAGACCTAAAGGCAGTCACACTTGAGTTTAGCAGCGATGGCAACGTATTAAAATGTATGTAAAAGCTGGCTTACGTTGAACTTTTGATGTTTTTTTTAAAGATTCGACGTATTCATAACGACTTGGTCTTATGCATAACGTATAGTAAGACACAGAACATTTCGTTGTGTTATAGATACTTATACCAACGAATGCTGAACCTGTTGTCGGCCTTCACAACCTATGCCAAACATAGTCTAATCATGCATAGCACGCTGCACGCATCGCCGACGATGACGTGGCGTAGGTTATGGAAAGGCTGGAGCAACGATTCAAATCATAACGCCGCAGAAATGGAAGTGTACATCGCAGTCACACCTTGGCGATCTTGCCAGGTGATGCCGCCTCTGAAAAATGCGTCTAAAACGCTGGCGCACGTCGAATACGGTATGGGTAAGTTTGGTATGCGTGAATAGAACGCTAAAGTACGCTATCATACGTCCTATAAGTGGAGTACGTCTTGTAATTTTAAGCATGTTGAAAATTTTACGACGTACTTGCCGTATGACACACGCTCCGCATGCGATGGGAAATAGTTGTACGCACGATATGCGATCGTTCCCACATCGACACACGTTACTTGTAAGGTGCTCATAAGTCGAAACACGTCAAGGTAATGGTTCGCGTCAGTGTTCCAGACTCCCGGTTTTTTTTTTTCTCGGTATGACGGTGTTCAGTGTACAGTGCGGTTATGATTTAAATCGTTGAGCGGCAGTCTATAATTATATTATATTACAACCGCACTAGAAATCGAAGTGTCACATCACCATCATACCGAAGGAAGGAGAAAAAAATTAAAAAAAAATAAAACCAGGGAGTCTGGAACACTGACGCTAACCATTACCTTGACGTGTTTCGACCGATGAGCACTTACAAGTAAAGTGTGTCGATGTGTGTCAACGATCGCGTAACGTTAGTACAACACGTAACTCAAGCTTAGAAATAAGTTTCGGGTACGCTAAACTATTACCTCGAGCGTGTTCGACTTATGAGTAACTTACAAGTAAGTGTGTCAACGATCGCGTGACGTGCCACCAACTTATGGCGAGCGTTATGTGGAACGTGTGAGTCATACGCTGGCATAAGTCGTAAAATTTCAAGCATGGAAAGCTTTGAGGACAATCGAAAAGTACAACGTTTAAAGCCAGCGTGCAACGACGTATGGCATGTTTTTCAGCGTGCTCTCAATGTTATCAAAACTTACCCATAACGTATTCGACGTGTACCAGCGTTTTAGACAATTTTTTCAAAAATCGGCATACGTTGGCTAAAACGTCAAGGTGTGACTGGGCCTTAAGGAGTCAGAGACTTGAAGAAGGAAAAGGAGGAAGGGCTGTTGAGCAGATTATGTCTGGTTTGTCATTGGCAACCTGTATGGAGAGATCAGTTCGGTTAGATTGAAGGCCCTGGATGTTTGAGGTCCATGTTGAGGAAGAGGGAGGGGAATTGGCTTTTGGTGCAGGAGGCAGGTGGGGGAGGGACAGGGAGGAGAGGGGGAGGTAGAGAGAGTGTTGACTGTGTATAGGAGATTGTAGAAGAGCTATAGGAGAGTTCGTATGGGGAGGAGGACAAAGGGTTAGGTGGTGATGGGATGAGGTGCAGTGTGGAGTAATAAGAGAGAGGGCAAAGGGATGTAGGAGATTGGAGGAGGTGGAGGAATGAGTTGGAGGAGAGAGGTGGGGGAAGGAGGCAACTTTGTGGATGTGAGGGGTGCAGCTTTGAGAAGTGGAGATTTGAAGGGGGGTGAGGGGGGAGAATTGAGGGAGAAGGTGTGGGGAGCTTTTGAGAAATGTGAGGGGGGAGCTTGGAGGGAGAAGAAAGAGTTTGCTTTGAAGAGGAGAGGGTGGTCAATTTGAAAGGGAGGAGTGAGAGGGAAGCTTGAGGGAGGGGATATGAGGAGAGCATGCATAGCCATGGGGGAGGAGAGTGGAAGGGGTGTTGAGAGGGAAGGATAGACTGGGTTGTGAATGGTAAGATGGGAGGGACAGGGGGGAACAAGATTTGAGGGGTGGAAAGAGGGGAGGTGTGATGAGAGGAAGAAAGAGCATGTTTAGTTATTGAGGAGTGTACTGAATGAGAGAGAGAGATCTTGTTACGTTGGAACACATGTTACGCCCACAGATGTTTGAAAACCATACATGTGAGATATCAGAGAGGAGCTGTGAGTAAAGCAAGGGATTGGAGAGGTGCTAGGAGGAGGTAAGGAATGGGGGCCGATGGAGGAGTAAGGAGGTGGGTATAACAGGGAGGGAGTTAGGAGGAGGTAGATTTAAGGAGGTGGGGTGAATTTGCACTGAAGTTAGAAAAAAAGAATGATTGATGGAAGATGAACATGCTTAACAAAATAGGATTTTAAAAATTTGTCGGTCAGAGATATGTTTAAATATGTTGGACAAGGGATGGAGTGCAGAATAATTGAGAGAATGAAGAAGAAAGCGCTGTAATAGATGAATTTTTAAACACGCGATGAAAGAAAGTCGAATTGAACCCAGTCATTTTAGTGGGCAACTTAGCATAACAATTGTGCATTTGTGAGGAAAGCACCAAATTTGGCACACTAGTAGCCTATCATATTATGAACAGATTTGGATATTGGGCCATCTGAAATCAGCCGCTGATGGCTGTGCAGCCATTTTCCACTGCCATCAAAAATTTGAGTTGCCCAATATCCAAATCTGTTTCATAATAGATAGGCTACTGGTGTGCCAAATTTGGTGCTTTCCTCACAAAATGCACAATTGTTATCTATATTAGCTAAGTTGCCCCACTATTTGAAGAAGACAACAGGCAGAGAGAGGAAGTTTAAATATTGTAAGAGACCATTTTTTTTTTGAAGAAATATGGAAGAGGGGAGAGTGAAGGAAGAGTTTGAAGAAAAGGTCGTGATGGTGTTTGTGAATACTCCATCAAATGGGGGCTGGAAAGATGGAATGGCAAAGAAGAGAAGGAAGAGGAATAGTTGGTGGAGGTAGTGTGACATTTTAAACCAAACCAAAAGGTGCTGTGACATTTTCTGAGGTGACATGCCAGACCAGAGGTGACATCCTATGATGCTCTACAGCTGAGTAATCTTTAAGAGGAATAGTAGCCTGGATTGTAACCTGTAGGTAATTGTGTGAAAATGTTTTTTAAAAAATAAAAAATTTACACTTCTGTTTATACCTTTTGAAAAGATATACCTTCAAAGTTCGAGCTCAGAACCAGGAAGGACTCGGACCAGAGACGGAACCCGTGGCTTTTGTGACCGAGTCTGGTAAGTTTTGCGAGCATTTTTTGTCATCAAGTGTAACATTTACGTTATCACAGTTCTTTCTGGTTTTCATCCGTGTGGCCGAGCATTTCACAGTTTCAGCATTTGACAGATGGTTTTCTTGCTTCAATGTATCTTTTTTTGTTTCTCTCCCGTCTTTCTTTTTTGTGCAGTTAACTTTGCCAACAACCGCTCATCTGGTAAGTGCGACAAGCAGCACCGGTCACTCCAAAGCTATGTGCTGCACACATTTGGCTCATAACATGGTCAGGAACCACTTTACACCTCATGCACTAGGCCATTTCTCCACTATTTCTATAACAACTGCAAATTCTAAGGATCTTGGTTTTCTTGCCAATGCTATTCCTCAAATCCTCTCTATCCCAGGCACAGAGCCCATTTGGATCCAGTTCCCGTTCAAGTATGACAAATCCTACACCGACTGCTACGGAAAGCAGTATGTGAAGCGCACCTGGTACCGAAAGTTTGTCGGCATTGTCCTTTGCAACTCTCTTCGGTACAAGATATTTATTAGTGACAAACTGCAAGGTGAGCATGTCGGATGCTCTGAACGAATGCTGTTGTGCAAAAAAAAAAAAAATTGGCCAATGATAGGCCTTTGGTGAAATCGTTGTCCAATGCCCAGGATACCTCTAAAAGTTCAAACATTGACCCTGGATAAGGCTGTTGGTGAGAACAATTCTGGTTGTTGGATGCAGCACCAAACCAAAAGGTGCTGTGACATTTTCTGAGGTGACATGCCAGACTAAGCTGTTAGTGAAAACATTGTCTGGGTCTCTGTTTTATTTGCTTTTTCAATTATTTCTGTTTTCACTGTGGTAGGTTGCTTCCAAATGATGGTCATTGTGGAGGGTCAGTGTCCAATGCAATGTAACCATCACAGAAAAATAAAACATAACAGCTGTAAACGTGCATGTCGAGAAAAATACAATTTCCTGAAAATTATCTCAACAACTCATAAAGTTTGCTGGCAGGGGAAACATATGGCTTATTCACTAAATTTGGTGGTGTAATGGTTACCCAGGCAAAAATAGCATTCCTTTCATGTCGTAATTCTCTGCAGACTACTGTAGTAGGACCTGTTACCAACTATAGTATATGAGAGTACAACTCGCATATACTACAGTTCTAACTGTAGCATTTTTGTCTGGGTAGAGCATCTGCCTCTGAGTCTGGGAGGTCTGTGGTTCGAACCTATTTAGAGTCATACCAAAGACTTTAAAAGTGGTCTGTGCTGTTACCTTTCTTGATGCTCAGCATTTAAAAAGGATAGAACACAGACAAACAACCATAGGTTGGCAACCATTGTGTAGGTTTGATAGGCCTCACGGCCTCCTCCTGTGTTGAAGTTCCATATAAGGGAACTCATATTATTATTTTTATTATTGTTATATCCAAGGTTGTTTTGGCGAGCAGACCTTGGTCAAGAAAATATGAGGTCCACCATCTCTGTATTTGTCCCATAACATTACGGTACAACGGGATTCTAACACACTTAAGTAATTTTCAATAACCACAAAAGTTTTTTGGGTGTGCTAATAAAAGTGAATTTTTGATCCAGCCTTTGGGTTCCCAACCAGTTGCATCGAAATTTGCTCAGTCCACAACAACATCAGTTTACTGTGACAGCGTGTTGGGTGGAGCCATTTTGCATTAAGATGCACAAAATGTTTCTTGCATCAATAGCAGTTCATCTGTCAGTGCTGGAAGTGGAAGACGAGTGGGAAAGGAAGAAACAGTTTGTAGGGGAAATAGGCTGCTATGTTTCAATTGTAAATTAAATCGACAACAGACACACTCGATAAAGGGCAGCAAGTTTACATAATACAGAAGGTTATTGGAGGGGTTGGGGAGGAGAGGGTGGGTGGGGGGGGGGGGGGGGGGGGGGGGGGGGGGGGGGGGGGGGGGGGGGGGGGTAGCGAATGGACTTACACAAGGAGGAAAAGGGGAATAACACAAAACGAATCTCCATTGTCGATCATATATAGCACACAGCTGCAGGTTAGCATCATTTACAAAATGAGTAACATGGCTCAGAGAGGAAGAAAATGGGAAAGACTTCCAGGAAGGTTCCGTTGGGTTTGCTCAATGCAAACCTTATCCAATGGATAAGGAGACAGCTTCGTCCATGAATTCCTTGCTGTGGAGAAGATCAATGCTTCAGTACCGGGGAAGGCTCCATTGGGCACAACACGGATAAGGAGATGATTTGTTTGAATGATTCATGGTTCCTTGCTGTGGTGAAGATGGATGCTTCAGGAATAGGGAAGGGTACGTTCAGTCTTAGTGACTATCGAGTGGAGATGACGACCAGTGACGGCAGCGCGCGCGCGCACACACACACACACACACACACACACACACACACCCTCTTGGAGAAAGTGAAGATTAAATGAACAGAGCTGGAGCTTAGAGGAGAAGGAAATCATCCTCCACTGCAAAGCGTATTCTGTGCATGAAGCAGCATGGGGGACGAACGGTGAAGGAGAAAGATTCATGAACCAGTTGACAATTTGGTTCATGAATAATGATCCTTTACCGAAAAAGGAGGTGGAGATTTTGAG
>CM068967.1:27193040-27206312 GCA_035128595.1 Eptatretus atami
ATTATTGAACACGATGAAGTTACTTTTTGTTGTAGAATTTACGTGCATAACGCAAAATTTTGAAGAAAATGTACGATCCGCCGTAGAACTGCATTCCGTGGGCGCCGCCATCTTTGGTTTACAGTGCAATGGCACGGTGACCGTGATTGGGTTATTCTATGAAACTACGTCATCAATTTTACTGAGCGTCAAATACGGTAACGCTGATTGGCCTATTTTATCACGTGAATCGACTGGTCAGCGAAATTTAATGTGACATTATTTACCGAAATTATTCCTTTTTTACGCTTTAATGAGCAATTTTGAGGATTGGGGACACACATTTTCTGAATGCTTATAATATTTTTGGAATTATTGATCAAGAATAAAGTTGCCCCCAGTAATGTTGCACGAAACAGAGAGTTAGATATGGACGTACTGTGGTCTATATCATATGTGTGAACTTTTGCCTCAATCTGTTCAGCCACTTCATAGAAAAAGATTTTTGAAGGTTAAAAAAAAACAAAAAAAGCAATATGGCTGCTGAATCACATGACCGATGACAATCAATTTTTTTTTCAGTGGACCATTTTATCCCTGGATGACCCTCAAAAATTTTCACACTGATCAGATGTAGCATTCTACATATGCAATTATGACGTCATAATGAAGGCATCTGTGACTTCATTAAAAAAAAAATCACACGTTCCCCAAGAGTACTTACAGTGTGTCAAGTTGAAATTTTTTCCTTGGTCTGATTTCAGAGATACAGAGGTCCAAAGTTTTTTTCTGTTTTCCCAACATGGCTGCCAGACCACATGACCTATGATGTCATAATTAGGATTAAAACATTCTACACGAGTAGTCGCACCTATGGTGAAAATTTTGTCTCAATCCGACAAGCAGTTGTGGAGAAAAACATGAAAGTTCTGTGTGGACAAACAGACAGCCAAACAAACAAACAAACAGATTAAAACGCAATACCCTCTCCATTGGTGAGGGTAAAAACAAGTGAAAAAAAAAGATGACCTTGACAGAGAAAAAGTAAGAGTTGAATGTTGAAAACATGTGATTATCTTTTGAATTTTAACACATGACCAATTTTTACACAAGCCAATCAAAAGCAGTTGTCTTCTGATTCAAATTCCTTTCATCGTCTACTGTCCATGCATGGTTGGAAACACAACGTCTATGCACAAAATCATCAGAATCAAATATGGTCCACAGACCTAATCTTCAAACATCTTATTGAAGAAGCGGCTCTGTGGTAGGAACTATGAATTCAAAGATATTATGGGTCTCATACGCTTGGAAAAAGGTGAGGTCTTTCGATGTGGAGCATATGTATGATGTGGACCAAAAAGGAGAGGTTAGGGTATTTTGAAAGCCCGTGAAAACACCAAAAGTTCTTTGATAATGAGAGTGAATGCCAAAGCCGAGTAAGCCCCAATAGTGCGAGTTTTAAGGAAAAAGAATGAGCGCCAGTCAAATGGCTAAGCTCCACTGCGGTTTCTGCTCCAGCTTTAGTGGGTGGGCTGCTCTTCCGAGCTGCAAGCTGCATGATTTTGTGAATTCCAATTCCTTTCTGCATACATGGCTTTCTGATTCTCCTTCATTGGTAGACTCTCTGGTGAAGTCAGTTTGGTGCTGAAGGTCCACATCTCTCGCCTTATTAATTAGGCCTGGCCGGAGGCCAGCAGTCCAGATGCTGCAAGATCTATGGGATCACAAACTTGCCACTCCAAATGCAAAATGAAAGCCTTCATACGGCATGACCCAAGACCATTCACGCTCTTCCTAGCCTTCTTCCAGCCACCAGCTCTTGGAAAAATAGGCAAATTGGCAAAGTCAATGAGAGCACCATTAAAATTGTGGTGACCTTGAAGATGGGTACCCTTGCCTGGAACGGTCAAGGTATTTTTCATTTTGTCCAGGATCTTTCCGGCTTCTCTCTCTACCTCTCGATTTTCTTTCAGTAATTCTCTGCAGGTTATTCTAATGGAATCACTAGTCATTCTGTTTTACTGGTGTTCGGGCATGCCCCTGCCGTGCATGATGCACCTTACGGCCAGCAGGAGCCACCACGTGACTGCAAAGGCAAAGCCTTACATCGATGTTGTGTTCAGATTGATGGCATCAACAGATGCGTCTAGGCAACCATGGCAAACTCAGGGCTAGCGGGAGTCATGTAAACGTTGGGAAAGAATCATGGCTCAAGAGATGATGCAGGGCTTCATGTGGCAAATGGTTATAAAACATTCCCGGTGCTTGGGCACAAAACAAAATGAGAAGGAGGACAAAGCGATGTTTCATGGAAGTAGAGAGTGTAACGTATATTTTATTTTCTTCTCCCAGTTTGGCATTTATATCACAAGTGTGACGACGAGTGAATATCTAAAGGCTTCCTGGGTGGTCTATGCAGTGAGGAAAGGGCATAGAAAAACGTTCTAATGAATGGTCAAAGGAAATCTGATAAACGATCACAAAATGAATCCTCTGGTTTAGACACTGCTCTTTTGCTACGTTATATGAACAATGCATTGCATTTTATCATGTCAAACACTCCATCATGAATGCAGATCATGCCCATGATCGGGTACTTTTAGTGTCCATTGAGCAGGTCAGGTCTCCCATATACATGCCTTTGCACAAATCTGTATGATTATATTGTTATGTGTTCGGGATGGGAGGGATCCATAGTTAGAATCTTATATAATAACTAGCAGGGACCCATGCAAATTCCATGTAATGTAAGATGTGACTTCAAATCCTCACCTCTTCTCCCCACCCCACCCCCTCACAAACCCCAAGTCCTCAACCTCCACCCAAACCAAACAAGCTTCAACTCTCTCCCCCCCCCCCCAGCACAACTCAACACCCCTCCTCCCCAAGCCTCAACCTTCCTTCATAACTCTGTCTCATTTTTGCTCTCACCACCCAAACCCAAGTCCTCACCCTCCCAACCCCAAGACATCAATCCACTCTCCACTTCAAGCTTTCAAACACCTTTCCCCTGCCACAACTATTAAACCACTGCCACAACTATTAAACCACCCCCCCCCCACACCACAAAAGCCTCAAACTCTCCTCCTAACTCTATTCCATCTTTGCTGTCTCCACACACTGCTCCAACCCAATGTCTTCGTCTTCACCCTCCCAATCCTAAGGCATCAATCCCCTCCCCACTTCAAGACTTCAAACCTCTTCCCCATCTGCCACCATTGCCTGTCCAACTTACAATACCATAAGATATGCCAAAAGGATAAAATGATGGGTTTATGTCATGCTTGAGAGAACGCCAGTTATTTGGGCGGTGAATGAGGAAACAGACCGCTCTCCCGATTGCTGAGACCTTCATAAGGCCCGTGATGTCTATTGGCATCGTTTTAACTGTTGCTTTGGTCGTTTTACAATGAAAGGAAAACTTCTAAGCCGGGCATGGTGATTGTGAATATGGCAGATCCAAAGATGTCTTTGACTTCACAGAGCAGTTGGCTGAGCCCAAACATGGCGACAATATAATTTTTTTTCAAGTGGAAATTGTGGGTGGAGTGAGGCGAACTGTCCAACCAGTGGGTGTAACAGAATGGTACAGATAGATAGACAGACGGATGGACGACTAGCAGGTACACCTGTGGGAAACCCATAGGCATAGACATGTATGACATTTGGACATCTTGAGTTAGATGCTGCAAGTGGAGCCTTCCAAAATTGGTACTGGTTATTCCTCAGATCCAGAAATGATGTAATCTACAAAATTTTTACTTTACATAATATGTGAATACATGTCCATGCACATGCGAAACACAGTTTGTAATGTGAAACGTGTATTTCCACATAATGTAAAATGTGACTTCAAGACCTCAACCACCACTCTCCTGCCTCCCCCACCCTTTCCTTCCCCCCACTCTCATCGCTACCCCAGACTCTCTCCCACCCAACTCTCTCTCCCACCCCTATCCTCTCCCGCAACCTCTCTCCTCCTTCCCACTCTTCCTCCCCTCTCTCCCCCACCATCTCTCTCTCCTATACCTCCCCACATCGTGCTTGACCAGATACATTCAAAACGGCTGTTTACATATCCCCTCGCTCCTCTCTCTCCTCTCCTCACCTCCTCTCTGCATCGTGCCAGACCAGTCAAAATGGCTATTAATGCTCCCCCCCCCTCTCCTCTCCCCTCTACAACCACTCCCCTCTCTCTCTCCCCTCACACCTCTCTGCATCCATCAGACATTGTAGCGGTATCATCTTGTCTTGGATTTTTATAATATGTAAATATGCTCGAGCTCTGGTTGATCAGAGATTTCCGATACCGGGTGAGCCAGAATAAGGACGAGTGGGTCGGACGGTGGCAGATCTAACAAAGAGAATCGACTCGGAATCCGAAAGTCTCGGACATCTTTTCTTCCACGCTAAACATTCAAAACAACCATTAAATGCGATTTTTAAACCATCCATATTCATTCTTTATAGAATCTAGGAGCTTTTCGTGTCAGGTATGTAATGAATGCATCATTGGCTTGAAAAAATTAGTGTTGGCCCATTAATTTGTGAAACACCACCGAGGCCTACACAGCCTTTAGGCCTCAAACCATGCAAAAGCACCCATAAAATCAAAACCAGACACCCCACAAACACGCCACTTACCTTATTCTTCTCAGGAAACACTATTCTCTCCAAATATCCACACGTAAACCCATTCACTTAACCAGAGCACCAATGCAGGCAATTCGCCACAGTTCCTGCACACCAGAGGCTTATAAAGCCTGATAAGCTATATGGAACACACAAAATGGTGGCCATTTTATTTTTAAGTCTTACTCTGACATTTTTTGAAGAATCTATATATATATATATATATATGTATATGTATATATATATATATATATAATATATTATATATATATTGTATAATATATGTATGTATGTAATATGATGTTATGGTATTTATTATGTATGGTATGGTAGTATGTAATGATATTATATAAGTAATGTATATGTATATATATATAATTATATATATATATTATATATATATATATATATATATATATATATATATATACAGGGTGTCCAAAAAAATGTACTCACATTTTGGCTACTCATAACTCATTGAATTTTTCATTTATTTTCAGATCAAATTGACCCTAATAATGGCAGAAGTAACGACTAGGTTTGTGAAGAAGAAAATTTATCATAAAGTGCTACTGGAAGCACGAAAACATCATGGAAGTGCAAAGACAATTAGAAGACATTCACAAAGATCCACCAACGCAACGCACCATTGCTCGCATCCGAGATAAGTTTGAAACAGATGAAACTGTGCATGACGTCCATAGAGCGTTCAAGACCACGCCGGTCAACCCACCCCGCAAAGGAAATCAATTGCTGGAACCCTCCAACGATCCCCACGGAAATCTGTACGACAATGGCTCGTGAGACAGGAATCCCAAAATCAAGCGCCCCATCGCATTTTGAAGCGAATTAATTGGAAAGGTACATTCACACATTAATCCCAGCTGCCTAAATGAGAGAGCGATCCTGACCGGAGAGCTGAATTTTGTGAGTGGTACCTGGGCACGGAAATGCGAAGAAGAGGCAGCATTTCCATCCAACAATGTTTGGAGGGAGAGCGGCAGCTACAAGTTAGAGAGGCTCAAGTTAAACGTGGCGCACGCGCACAATTGCGACCCTCACTGCTAGGCGGTCTGAATCCGCATGTTACTATGGAACACCATTTAACTTACCAGGTGGTTACTGTGTGGTGTGGGATATCAGAGCATTGGGGCACTGCCTTCGGGCCATTCTTTTTGACCAAACTGTCACTGGGGGATGTTTACTTAACTTGCTGCAGGAATCCGTCGCGCCGCGTGTCGAAGGCAGATAGTTTTGGTGACGAAGAGATTTACGTCTCAGCAAGATGGAGCACCTCCCCACTACCACCAGTGATGTAAGGGCCTATCTCGAAGCAACTTTTCCGAACAGATGGATTTGGCGAAGAGGGTAGTGTTGAATTCCCTGCGCGTTCCCCAGACTCACTCCAATGGACTTCTTTTTATTGGGATAATGCTCAAAGATAAGGTTTACGGTCAAAACACAGCACAGTCGAATGAGCTGAAAGAGGAGAATTGAAAGACAATGTTGCAGTTCCAAATGAAATGATGTTGACGCTGTTGAATCCACTTGGTCCCGTTATCGGCTGTGTTTGGAACGTGATGGTCGTCAGTTTGAACATTGTGTAACATGCGATTTATCCATTTACCCTTAATCTTGTTTCTAATGCAATAAAACAACGCATTTATTACATAAGAGTGGAGTGATTCATTTTTTGGGACACCCTGTTGTATATTATATATATATAATATATTATATATATATATAATAATATATAATATAATATGTTGCGAATACGCGGCGCCGCCGGCGTGCGATCGACCCGTACTCGAATCGCGGTACGTCGCCCACCGGACGGAGCAATTCCCGTCGTGACCCTCCCGGACTAACGCCGGGATCGTCAGTCGGGTGGGCGTTTCGGCCTCACCACGATCGTGCCAATCGGCCACCCGCGTGTGGATAGGGTTGTTCGCCAAAACTCGACCTAGCCCAAGTACCCAGCGCGATGGTAACGCGCGACACACCCCATCGCCGCAGGTCGACTTCGGACACGGGCCGCTTAAGCGCATCCGTCCGTGCTATCGTGATAACGAGGCCGGGTGTATATCGTCAGCCTCCGACGGTTCCTGATTAATTATGGGGCGTTGACGCGTCCCGCCCTCAAACCCTTTACGTAAAGCAAGATGGAGCACCCAACAAGGAAAAGGACGCAGCGAACGGGGCAACAACAAGAAAGCATTTATTACAACGCACACAGATAAGCACACATAGAGCATGTATTTATGCAAGTTAAACACAACAAGCAGAGCTACGACCGAATACGCGTACACTCGGCAACACTGTTATACAGTTCTACTTGACGGGACTTCCGGCGCCACAACACACACGTTCACACAAACCCAAAAGAAAATGGAGTCGCGACTTCCCTGCCCTCGGGTCTCTTGGCGACCGTCCTCTGACGTGGTCCGTCTGGCCGTGACATCGTGCTCGAGCGTGGTCGGCGAGGTCTCTCCGGCGTGCCTCGTGCCGCCGTGCTGGCCCCTCGACGCCACGTGACCGAGAGCACACCGTACTGCGGTAAGAGCCGACCAGCGAAACCATCGACCCGCCGACTGAGCCGATCCGAGCGAAATACCGCGAACCAAGAGAGACACCCAATGCTCCCTGCGCCTCCGACTCTATTACCCACCCCGGCGCGTTCGCCAGTTATTGGCTCACTCCTTGTGATGGCGCCGAGAGAGAGGGGTGTCGCCGTTCTCCGTCGCCTCCGAGCGCCTCTCGCGCCAAGGCTCCCGCGGCCAGTGCGGTGTGGGTCGAGGAAAATCCGTTCCTGGCGCCGGGCCCAGGGAAGTAAGACAGGCGGGAGAAACCGCGCGCCCTCGCGTTGGTGAATTTCTATTCTATCCTCTTCCTTTGACGGTGCGGGCGAATTCCAGCATCGAAGTTTCCTAACCGGTTTCCAACGCGGAAGACCATCGTACGTGGACCGCGCGAGGATGGCGTTCGTTGGTGTGGGTAGTGCGAAGATGGTGGGGTTGTTATGAGATGGCGGTGCTGGCGTTGTTGGAGTGGTGGCGTGGTTGAGGTGAAGTGTGGTTGGTTCGAAAATAATGAAAGAACAGAAAAACGACTAACTCAAAGTGTCGCAGCCCGAATGAATCACATTAATTCCCTCTAAAACAAGGGTTTGGGCTAACTTATACATGTACTTCAGAAATACCTCACCTAACCGCGACCTGAATGGTGTTGCGATTTCCACACATAAGCCAGCTACACTATATATTATTATATAATACCACAAGGGGAAACCAGAGATGTCACTTTTTATAAATTTCAGGGTTATGTGCACCTGCCATAATTGCCAACATAAGGTTTCCTCTCACAATATTACTTTAACAAATAACCAGGGGTGTCACATTAATTTATATGGATATAAAGTTTAGCGTGCAATGAAAAACAAGTGTTGTCAAAGCTGAGACAAGTAGAAACCCAGAGTTGTCAATACTGTTATCTCCTGGTTATCTCACTTTCATTCATCGTTTAACCTGTCTACCACACATGAATATTCACAGTTTGAGAACTGAAATAAAGAAAGGTTGGTAAAACTTTTTCACAAGCATATAACTCTGAGCACGTACAATGGCCTATCTATGGTGTTATCATGGGGCTCTGTAGTTGGTGCATATCGATCGTGGTTTCAAGCCTGGTCAACCTTTATTGTGACGTTTATGAGGACCGCACAGTCAGCGGTGGCTTATGGTTAGCGCGCTCTGAGTTATCCATCCTCATTCGATGTACCCCTACCGGCCAATTCAACTGCTCTAGGTATATAGTGAGGAGTCACATGCAGGTGAGCGTTCCGGGACCTAACTGCGGCGGCGGAAGTTGGTTATCCTTGTTTCTGTTGTTCTATCTATAGTTAAGTAGCGCACGGTAAGACAATCGGAGAAATCCGTCATCAATGAGCGGGAAATACGCCTTGCAGTATGGCGTTGAACACCAATCAAAACAAGAAAAACAATGAGCGCGTTTAATGTTGAAAAATAATGCTGTGATCACCAAAATCAATCGCTATGTGCTAATAACGCAACTAAGCATGAATTTGCCTACACATCCTGGTTACATTGCAATGGCAATTCATTAAACCAGGGAATAACCAGTGAAGGATGTCAGTTTGGCAACATTGAATTCGGTTTATCTTTGCTCTTAAATTGAAAACCACAGAAGCTTGCAAATGCTACATGCTATCAATTTGATCGGCGGCCAACTGATGTCACTCACTTCCTTTTATCTGGAAAAGAAATCTAGATATGCAGTTAATTAAACACCCACAAAGTTCTTGAAACTTTGTGTTTTTCAGTTTCTGTTCTTCAAAGATTGACGTTATCCTGACATTCTGGTTTTCCCCTTGTGGTCTTCATATATATAAATAATACTTATATAAGTGTTATATAGCTAATTATATATTATATATATATATGCTATACCCCCGTGCAAAGACATAACCCGCTAGAAGATCTCACCCCAGTCGCTGATCCCCGGGCGGTATGCGGATGCATAACGAGACATGGGATAGAGTTCTGATGTTGGTTTGTCATTTCGTCTTCGTTGTCCACGACCATGACAAAAGACGACTTAGCGCACCAGGCTGGCCCGATGAAGACCAAACGATATTGGTTTAAGTGAATGTAACCGTGTTGTTGGTCTCGTAGAGAATCGGTGAGTGTAGCAGAACGTTATGTAACAGACAAAGGATTATTAGTGATCTTAAGTAGTATATAATAATAATATAGCCCTTAAACGTTCACGTCTATTTGGGCAAGCTTACTTGGCAAACGGCCAGGTCTATAGATCAGTTTACTCGTAAGTATGTGTTTCTAGTTATGCTCCCGTCTGTGTCTAATGGGAATTAAGTAGTACATGCACTGTGGATTATTTTTAGATAGGATTTTACATCACCTACAAACAAAAGCAACAACAACACACACTTCTGCTCTTGGCGTTCTCGGCGTGCTCGCCGGCATGCGGGCGTGTCTGGAATTCATGCCTCAGGCGGTGTTGTTCGTTCGCACCGTAATATTGGTCCGAAATGACGTTTCGCTTCAGCTGCGGCCGCCAAATAAGGGTCATGCGTCGTTTCCCGGCGAAGCTGGGCGGAGCGACCAGACCAGCAAGCCGGGGCGGTCCTTTACAAAGGAGGCGGAGCCGCAGACATCCGCAATGGGAAGCAGGCACGGGAAGCGGACGGGCCCCAACCAAGAAAAGCGACAAAGAGGATAGCATGAATGACGATTGCGTCCAGCTCTGCTCGTGTGCATCCAGTGTGCTCTATTGAGCGTCCAAGCCGCTCTCGCTTCGAAAGTGGCTCGGGTCGTCCAGTTGCTCGATTGTGTCCAGTCTGCTCGAGGGTGCGTGTCCATGTCTGCTCGGTCGCGGCGTCCAGCTACTGCTCGCCTGGGTGGTCCAGTCCTATGTCAAAGTGCACAGATTCCAGCGTGCTCGCTCGAGTGGTGTCCAGTCTGTTCGAGATTCACGTTGTCCCAGGTCTGCTACGTAGTGCCGTGTCGCAGGTACTGACTCAAAGGTGCGGCGTCCAGTCTGCTCGAGCGCCGCGGTCTCTGTCTGGGTCTGGTGCGGCTAATCTGAATCGGCGCGGATCCAACGGCAAGTCATCGTCTGGCCGGCATTGCTGCGGGCGGTCTGACCATCTCGACTCGGAGAGATCATCTTCGGTGTCGCCTGTCTGTGAGCCGGAAGCGTACGCAACGCCCGGACCGCTATCCTCCCGTACCTGGTGCTTTGCAGCGGGCGCTCGTGTTGCGGGGTTCGAGTCCATTACCCCGTGAAGATGTTCGTCGAGAACCACACGAGGTGGAGCAGGTCCAAGCTTGTCTTGCTCTCTTCCTTTCAGTCTGTCTTCCCGCTCCGAGTTGCGTGACGGGTCCATTCTCTTTCTGGCATTTGTATGTGGCGTGGTGTGTCCTTTGGCCCCCGTCTAGTAAGTAAATCGAACTGCTGTAAGTGATTTCTTTGCTCATTGTAGCATTGCATTTTCTTATAGGTCGTATGATAGCTCTGCTCTTTGTGTGCTTACCCCACTACCCCGATTACTTGTACAAAATAATACCCTATTGTGAATGTACCAGCTATCGTTTCTGTGCTTTTCTTTCATTGCTTAGCACGGAGCATGGTTGGGAACATTGGGAAAGCGGTAAATTGTGTATATTTGGACGACGGGTCTTGGTAACCACGTCGTGCTTCTGGTAACGCACGGGTGTAGGCCGTGCTACGGAACTCGTCCCGCTCGAGAGCTTCCGTACGAGGGTGTGAATTCCCCGGTAGCTTTGCCAGGTGCGTGGGTGGTTTATTGAAATTTTGGCAATAACCCATCCAACTGCGGTCGAATTATTGGCGGAATTCACGGTCGCTCGTGGTAGACGGCGACCTGTGTCTTTCGGAGTTGCTCCGAGAAAGCACGATCTTAGGATCCGGCGAAGTGCTGATGGGTGTGTGGCAGGGCCGACTTGAACTGCTCCACCTAGGCAGTCGTGCTCCGCTCGCCGGACACCGGCCGCCTACACATAAATATATGTACTATATATATATATATAATATATATATATAATATATAATATATATATAGGTATATTTGTTGTACGATATCTGGAAAACCATGCGTCACGTTAACATTCAGGTCCCAAAGTTAGTTTATGCCGTAAGTACGTGTGTAGTCAAGACTCGCACCCATTTTGTGTTTAGCGGCGGATTAAATGTGTGCGTTGTGACATCTTTAGTTAGGTTTTACATCCAACGAGCCATCCCAACCTCCCATGCAGCTCCCGTCACCCCGCGCTGGCTGCTCGGCTTGACTTGCCGAGAGGGGGGCCTCCAACGGTTCGGTACCTTGGCGCCCCACAAACATAGTTTTTGTATGGTGGGCGCTGTTCAGGGCAGACCCTCTTGCTCTGCGCGAGCAAAGGCCACGTGGGAGAATAGGGGTCTTGCCGAACATGGGGCCCGTGGCTCCGCCCTGGTAGGGTGCGGCCGGTGGCCCAATGAGGGACGGACAGCGAGATGATTCTCGCCAAAGGCCCTCCGTGTGGGAGAGATATATCTCGAGCAGAACTAGGTTGTTGTTGGTGTTTGGCGCTGGTGCCTGGAGAGATTCTGGAGTACTTGAGTGGTTACAGTTGGTTTGACGAGTGGTTGGGCTGGAGAGTGGAAGTGAACTCAGCCTGTTTGTGCAGGCCTTGGTTGGGTCCCGTCAGCGACCAACTGATCCTCCGCTCCCGAGCTCCGATATCCACGCAGTCGCCGCCAACGGAGCACAAGTCCCACACGTGCGGCTGGGACTTCGACGACCCCAGGGCCCATACCAACTCTGACCCCCAGCTCGTCTCTCTCATCGGCTGGATGGTCCAATGAAAAAATCCTCCAGGGTTTCTTTCTTCCTTCTGGTGTGTGGTGACTTGCGTGTGGGCCCCGTCTATCAAGTCTTAGAAATTGAGCAGGTACTTTTGAAAGATCATGTAGAATTCCTGTCGCTCTGCATATCGCTTCAAGTCCTTCGCCGTCCTTGTTTTTTTATTGGTAAATAATTATTAAGAAATGTTCCCCTGAGTCGTTTCGTCCTTTCTTATTGGTTCAGCATGGTCGGGTCTTGTATGTTCAGACAGGATTTCACTCCTCGAGTAAATCCGTTAATCCCAACCGGCACGGCTGTTCGGAGTCCGCTAGGCTTCAACCGAACGGAGTTGGTAGTCGTTTAGTTGGAACTCGTAAACCGCAGTCGGTAGAGATGACGCGGTTCGAGCAAGACGTGCCCGAGGGCGTGAACGCCAGGTAGCCCAAGAGACTGGGGTGGTTATCTTAGGTATCATTGGTATGTAACGAATGGTCACCTTCTAGGCTGCGAGGCACGATCGGCGAAGATATTGCGGCGGTTTTCACGGTCGAATTATTCGATGGGCCTTCGACGCCGCTTCAAGAGTTGTATCCGGAGGCGACGGCCCTTGAGTCTCTGGGAAGGACTCGAGTGGGAGAGACAGCCGGTCACAACTTCCCACGTCTAGGAGTCGTGCTCGTCCGGCCACTAGACGCCCAGCCAAAACAATATAATTATAAATTTATATATATATATCAAATATATGTTGTATTATATATATATATATATATAAATTATCATATGTAGTATAATATATGATTATATATAATATCATAATAGGTATATATACCGGGGTGTAGTGGCGGTGCGCCTGTAATCCGGCTATCGGAGGCTTGGGTTGAGAGATCGGCTTGACGGATGGGTACCTGCGCTAGGGCCGTGCTACGAGAAGGGTGGTAGGGGCTTATTAGCAGAATCATGGCGAAACGCCATCCTATCCTTGGCCGTAAAGAGGCGACCAGGGTTGCGTCAGAAGGGCATGCCGGCGGAAAACTGTTGCCAAATCAGTAATGCGGATCACTAATGGAGTGATCACCGCGTGGCTACCCCAAACGGGAGCAGCGAAAGGAGAACAACATATATATGGTATAGTTTATGTATGATATAGTATATATAGTATATATATAATATATATAATATATATATATATATATATATGTATAATATATTGGACAGTAGAACTGCAGGACTGCCAGATGTGATATACGTGTTCGATTATACGGGCAAGTATATAT
>CM068967.1:27244472-27284512 GCA_035128595.1 Eptatretus atami
CACCTTGCTCTTCCATTAGCCTTGATCTTGTCTATGACAGTCCTGGTGTTGGCTTAATGAGCTTGAGTGGTGGGCTTTGGATGCTCGGGTCCTGAGTTCAAATTCTGCTTGGCTGTTGAATTAATACCAGGTGGGGTTGACTTTGCCTGTCATCCTTCTGAGATCAGCAAAATGAGTACCGGCTTGCTGGTATCCTGCGCCGGAGTGAAAACCTGTCCAGGATTGTGCCCAATAGCTCAGGAGACTGCTTAGGCAGCAGCAACGCTCTGCACAGAGTGTGGTCCCGATGGTGGATGGTAACAGAGGCATTGCATCAGCAGCACAGCAACGCCCTCAAAAAATGATGCAGCCAAGCAGCCACAGGCTGCATACGAATAAATAAACAAATAATTGCCATGCCAAAAATCTCTGGATGTTCACTGCATCCCCATGACATCATGTCAGACCTTGATATATACAGACCATGTCAGACCTTGATGTCACCAGAACTATTATCCTGAAACCAATTGAAAATGAATGATACATTCATCTACCCCCATTAATCCTCCCCAAGCCCACCTCTCTCCAAGTTTCCAGTTTTTCCTTCTTGAGAGTTTGCGGCTGTATCCATCTTGTCCACCCTGTGTGTTCTTCCTACCCCTCATTCTTCCCCACATCCATCATTACCGTAGTCCATGTCTCCCTCTATTTTGACCCTCAACCCTGCTGTTGGAATGTTTCCTCCCTGTCTTTCTACTGTTCCTTTTGTTCTGTTACATCCTGATCCATTCATTGTTCTATCTCTTCCATGAGCCTCGACATTGTAAACAAAAAAATACCACATATCCGTCAAAAAACTATATGTCTACATGTTGACTGATGTGCAGTTGGTAGAATGTTTAAAGCAGGTTATCTCGCAGTCGACCTGACGTTTGCTTTCAGACAAAAAAGTGTCCATTGAAGACATACTTGTTACCATCTGTTTTCTTGTTATTACTGGCTTTCGTACACTGGCTGCAGCTACACAAACATTTCCTTTGAGAGAAGTGAAACTTCAAATTTGTTGGCGTTTGAGCAATCGTCGTATATCACATACATACAATAACAGGCCATTGATAAATTATTTTGGGTCGTGATATTACAATCAATTGATTTGGTGATTGAAAGAAACATCAACTTGTGAATTCACCAAACCGTTGTGTGCATGGGGTGAAAAAAAAGAGAAAAAGAATCAAAACTATGTTTGGTAAAAGTTTGCTGTCACCAAAGTGTTTTTTTTGTATTTGCCATGCACCAAATGAAAGGAGTCATGTGATTTAACACCATCACTGCACTGTGCATGGAGAGGAGAATTATTCAAAGATGTGAACCCACGCAGCTTGTGCACCAAAGCGACACCCGTACCCTACCCGTGCCAATGGTCTTGGCCGATGCTTCAGAGCCGCTGGCGCCACGATGGCTTGGCAGGCACCCTGGCAAAACCGTTCAGAAATCCACTGGTACAACAAAAGAAGCGGTTTTTATATTCCAGACACTTTGGAAAGAGCGCAAGAAACAACTAGGGAAGGGTCGACACGCTGCTCAATCTCAGGTCTGGCACGCAAGTGGAGTTACAATCCTTACCTTTCTCAAATGCCAGCAACGAGCAAGCCATTATGAAAATACAAAGCGAATCGAAATTGCCTTTGCTATATATTTATTTCCAAAGATGGTTTGAACAGCTTTTTGATGTAAGCTGAAGAGTGTGAATGTGGAAATGTGCAGGCTAGCTGTTGAGGTATGCACACTCACCTCTGAGCTGTTTATCCTGGGCTCCCCAGTTAAAGACTGTCATCCTCTGGTGTTTCACTTGCAGGGCAAGGCATCAATTCGTGTGCCATCCATCAATCATATGGATGTTAAATTGGGCATCCATCTGGGCATTAGTTGGTGGATGTTTCATATAAAGATCTCATGGTGTCATTCTCAAAGAGTACTTGAGTTACTCAAAGAGTACCCTGGCTAAATGAAAAATCCCTGCTCAAACCTACAGGGACACTGACTGCTTCAGTGGCACAGCTGCACCTCCAGCAAATGAAACACCAACAGCAGGGTAAAAGGACAAAATCGAGGGAGACTTGGGGGGTATTAAGGCATATCGGGATGAATGAGAGTGAGTGGAGCAACATGGGGGTGAACAAGATGGATACAGCCGCAAACTCTCAATCACAGAATTGGGAGGAAAAACTGGAAACCTAGAAAGAGGTGTGCTTGGGGAGCGTTAATGTGGGTAGAAAAGATCATGGTTTTGGATCATGGAAG
This sequence comes from Eptatretus atami, assembly GCA_035128595.1. Classification (NCBI taxonomy): domain Eukaryota; kingdom Metazoa; phylum Chordata; class Myxini; order Myxiniformes; family Myxinidae; genus Eptatretus; species Eptatretus atami. The sequence goes on from CM068967.1 coordinate 27,246,753, forward strand.
ATAACGCAAGGAACTCTGATGCAGGAGGCCATCATGCCCATGCATTTCCACCAATTTCCATGTACCTCTGTATCCTCAGTGGTTCCAGGAACCTATCCAGCTCCAGTTTAAACCCTGCCACCATTTGAGCTGCCACCACTGCTCCAGGCAGACCATTCCATGCATTAACGACCCTTTGAGTGAAAGACCCCCACCTTAATGTCAGCCCAACTCTCCTCTTCTGCACTCTAAAGTTATGGGTCCCTGGTCCTATTGTTGTCTATTCTGCTGAAAACGTTTTCCACACATATTCCCTCTACACCCTTCCTTATCTTAAACATCTCTATCAGATCTCATCGTAATCGCCTCCTTTCTAATGTTTAAAGTCATGTCTCCTTCAGCCGTTCATCATAGCTAATGCTAGCTCGGCCCAGAATGTATCTGGTCGCTCTGCGCTGGACCCTTTCCATAGCAGCTGTGTCCTTTCTCAAATGTGACGACCAACAATGAACACATTCATGATGAGGTCTCACGAGATGGTGGTCAACAGATGGCTTGAAGCCATGGAGGGAAGAATGAGATTGCAATCAGAATGTTTTGTGATGATATTGACAGAGAAATGCTTTAGCAAACCTCCAGCAGTCAAACTTTAGAATAATTTAATTTTCTTTTCAAAAGTTTCTCAGCGTGAAAACAGCAACAGCAATGCACTATTTAGAGTTGAAAACATCCCCAGTTTTGGCAACGTTTAAAGAGCAACTGCAGAGATTGAAAGTTATGCGGCTGAGGGATCCTGGTCGTTATCTCGGTGCTGCCAGAGGCCCTGCCTTGCGGTGAAAAAAATGGGCTGAAATGACGATGAATTGCCGGTGTGTGACGTGATGTCATCTCAGTTGCGTGATCAGAAGGAGTGCACCTGACATCAGCTCAGTACTAAACCTCAATCGTGCATCCAGGGGAGCTTGAAAATACAGGAATTTACATTAATCATATTCAGAAACCTTCAACGATGTGCGCATCCAGGGTTTTTCTCAAGTACAATATAATAACCTGACTATCAAGGAATCCACTGCTTTACATATGCATGAAACAACTGAAAATGCAATGCTTCAATTCCATTTAAAATATATGCCAAGAACTCGTGGGCCCGTTTGACGTCAGTCTTTTGGGACTGCCACTGGTAACAGGTAACCCAGTTCTACCTGCCGCATGGTCAGGTTGTCGGCGACTAAACGGACACCCCTCACTGGCTTTGCTAGTGGGAGGGTGATTGTGACACCTTGCCAGGACTAAAAACAACTCCTGACAAAGGGTGGATGAACTACCTTCAGGAGCCTGTGGCCATACAGTAAGGAGATGGTGTCTCCTAAAAATCACCCATCCGGATTGGACCAGTTTGTGGCAACTCAGGTAGCCAAGAGGGGTAGTGGAACCCTTGATGTGAGGCAGATGAGCAAGTGTTAGGCAACGACAACTATCAAAATGTGAATGAGCTAGTATTTCACCAACAGCAACCACAAAACTACACCTGTGGGGAGGAGTGTAGCTGAAGCTGTGGAAGGCATGTTCCTCGTCCGGTGGATGACACTGCAGTCTAATTCTTCCCCAACCACTTTTGGACCATTTTCATGGTATAAGTGAGCACTGAATCCACTTATCGATCGTACGGTGTTCACTGCTGAAGCGGATACACAGATATATGGTAACTCACGAGTAAACCACCAGGAGGCATCTCCTGCACTTCTTGGAAAACAATTATTTCTCAAAAAATTTCTGCCCAAAATGTTTCATGTGACCAATGGTGCAGACATCTGATTGGTATCCTAGAGATTGTGGGTTCAAATCCAAGTGAAGGTAGTATTCATGATTTATATTCTAAGCTTATGTAAAACAAGCTCATCCCATGCAAACTGCTGCGTCACGATTGAACTTTCTATTTTTTAAACCTCTCGAGTCATCTCACTGATGTTGTTCATCTCGCTGGTAATCTACCTGCACTGTTATCTAGCAGCACCATTCCATATTTTTGGTTTACTCCCTTCTCGGATACCACACCTATCTCCATCTCTCTTTCGCAGAATTATAAGAAATTATAATGAAATGGAAGACCAAGAAGGACCCCCAAGAAGTAAAGATCAAAGATGGAGTCATCAGGAGGAACCTGGATATGACTCGGGTTTCAGCCGCTACTCCACAAACCCTCAAACCCATCCAGATGCAGGCAATTGGACCTTACAGAAAAAAATTTCTGCAATAATTCATTTCTCCTAAGAGAGATAGATAATGAAAGGGAGGAATAGAGAGTGAAAGATAAAAGAGAAGAAAAAGCAAGAATTAGAATGAATAAAGAGAATTGTGAAAAAAAAAAATTCGAAAGAAATGTGAAAGGAACAAAGATGTCAGGAAGAACCCAGACAGATGGATTTCAGCAGTTACTCCCCAGGCTCAAAGGCAGCGACATGTACAAGCGACCATGATGCCCAACAAACTCAGACTTTAGAGGACCGTGTTTCTTATTCACGAGGGAATGAGTTTCATTTTTCGATCAACTTTAGGGATAAAAATGAAAAGTTTGAAGTTTTGAGAGTCAGTTCTCGTTCTAAAACAAACTCAAATTTCTGCAAATGACACACCGCCAACTGTTGAAGCTTTGCCTGAATTGCACAAGTCAACGTGGACAGCATTAAGACAAAGACTCGCTTCAAACCAGGCTGTGCCACATATCTGTGTACAGTGTACACCAAACCACCGAAGATAACAAATTTAACTCGCACTAACTTAAAGCAGAGGGTGCCTTGTGACGCCCTCAGGCCTTAGTTAAAACACTTTCCTTTTTCCATGAAAAGATTACTTGTGCATGGGAAACCATCAATGATCGAACAAACAGTCAGCACAGAATATAGATGCCTTGCTGGAATTAAAAAAGAAAACGTGCTGAACAAATGAGACAAGTGAGCCGTTGAATTCCTCATTATATAATTAATCACTGGCAAGTTCTTGCTACATGGGCCATCATCTACCCACGGAATATCCCACTTGCAGGTGAGTTATGGCTTCACTTTGGGATTGAAAACACCTCATCTGTTGCGAACAAATAAGCAGACATAATCCCGTCTGCTCCCATGCTGGAGGCTCACCTGCCATGGAAGCAATATACCCAGAAGGGTCCTAAATTTTAGGTAAGATGGTCAACTCTGAACGAATACAGAGAGGTTGGAATTTGGCTGCAGGTTCAAACATTTACTCTTGGGAAAGTCACCATGGGATTGTGAGCTGTCTGAATCGCTGATATTTTCGAAACAGAAAAATGGAGCCTAATGGAAAAGAAAGGACAGAGAATGAAAAGTTGATATACAGACAATGCAATTGGGGAAATGTCCACAAGGCACTACAATAGATGATCTTACAAAAGAAGGTAGACATGGGATATGCACGTCAACAAGAGCAGCAGGATAGAAGACTTTTGACTTGTCTAAACTAGCAAATTGGAACCATGGATGCACCATGTCGACATGATTCACTTCATGCTGATGCACTGGGAGCGAGACCGAGTTGCGATACCTCCTCCTGGCCTTCCTGGTCAGTCCAACGCACTTTAAAAGGGGCTCGAATAATGTCAACCCTAATGCAGTTACATTGACTTGAGAAGGTATCCTATGTACACCGACGAAGGAGAGTCTGTTAATTATTTGAATATGAAGTCAGCATAATGATATCTGCGTCAAGGTGTTTTCTTGGTTGTGTGGACAGGAATCAGTCTTCTCCTGCAAGGCAGAGAATTCACGTGCATTCAAGTGGATATGAGGCGTCGCGTAAGTGATGATGGGACATGGCGCCAGTGATGAACCACCATCTTGAAGGATGAGAAGGACGATGAGATGGACAAAAGAGACTATTCATGCACAGGTATGAAAGAAGAAATATCAGGGCATTGAAGCAGGGTGGTGGTGGGGCAGGGGTGGGCAGAAGTTCAAGAGAATATACTTCCATCCATTCACCAGGACCGTACTCTGTGCAGAACATTGGTGCTGCTGAAGCAGTCTCCTGGACAATTGGGCACAATCCTGGACAGATCACCACTCTGATACAGGATACTTAAATGGCTCAATCATCCCAGCAAGCTGGTACTCATTTTGTCAACTTCAGAAGGATAACAGGCTGAATCAACCCCACCCAGTATTAATTCAAGGTTAAAGCAGGATTTGAACTCAGGACCATAGGATACCAAGCCCACCACCCTAACCATTAAGTCAACACCAGGCATAATATGCTTCCAACCTAGGGTGAGTCAAAGCAGAAGAAGAAGGATGGAGCAAGGTTATCATTTCTAAATGAGAGACCTTTTCACAAAGATACGAGGCTTTTAAGTTGAATGTCTTATTATATGAAGAGACTGACCAACTTATCTTTATCTCGATGTAGCTGCCGTCTCTGCTTAATTATCACTGCGGTGAGAAACCATTCAATGCAGGTGGGTTCTCAAAAAGTTATGCAAGAGGATTTCCATGGAGTTGAAGACCAGGAAAAGATCTACGTAAACCAAGGACTGGTCCCAGAATACTGACCTAGGAGATGCAAGTTTCCATGGGAAGAGTCAGGGTGAAGATGCCATCAAGAATGCTATGTGGTTTCTGTTTATCATCATACTAAAATACACAATTTGGAGTCTGTCTGTCTGTACTGTTTTTTTGACCGCGATATACATTCGGTCGTTATTTATCCAATCTCAACCAAACCTGACAGGTGAACTAAGGGTCACATGATGGTGGTTTTAGTGACTTCCTTTGTCCCCCTCCCCATGGGGGTTTTTCCACCTTTGGGAAAATCCATATGAAGGTGTATATTCATGTAAAGATAGCTAATTGTGACATTTTTCCAAGATCGCTTCTGACCTGTCAAGAATAACAAAAGTAACAAGTGCAAGAATTGCTTTGCAAGACACATCGCCGACCAATGTGATATTTTCTAAGTCTAAAAATGGCATAACTGAAAAATTGATGAAATGCCCTGATACTACATCTTGTTCTGTAACTTATCATTATAACGCAATGTACCAAGTTTCAGTTGAATATGTTAGAGAGTGGGTAAAAAGGCTGGAAAAGCACTGGTGGGACGGACAGACAGACTAAGAGCAAACCTATAGTACCCTCCGATGAAACCGATAGGGGACTAATAACAACACCAATGGTAATGCATAATATTAATGTTAACACTAAAAATATCCCTCTCCCCAAAGGGTTTTCCTCCTTGGACAAATGCCGTGTTAACGTGTAACATGTTTGATTACATTTTTAAACAGTCGCTACTGCTGTTTAACACTAAACTGAAAGAAATTTGAAAGAATCCTGACATCCTTGAGACATTTCATAATTATTGTGTCCATCACAGATTAACACGGACCCGAGCCGAGATCAACTGTAATATATGTATATACATATATATATTATATATATATATATATATATATATATATATGTGTGTATATATATATATATGTATATATATATGTGTATATATGTATATATATATATATAATATATATATATGTGTGTGTGTGTGTGCATATATATATAATATATATAATATATATAAATAGTGTTACGGAAATGCCCTTAGTATGCTATTAAAATAGAATTAGCCAATCCCCCATTAAATGCATGTTTAGCCAAGTTGTTCTGTAATTTGACGTTACATGTGTGTCGGGAGGTGTCAGGCTGTTATTTGTTTGTGCAGTGGTGGTGTACCGAGAGACTCTCTCTCCCTTCCCCTCTCCGACGAGGCCTGCCCAGTCGGCTGAGAGGGAGGGGCCAGAAAAGAAGAAGTGAAACTGGAGAAGTAAAAAACTGCAGTCGGTTTTGAGGTGTGCTCGGCTTCGAGGCGAGCAGAAAAAGGAAAGCCAGTGGTGAGTCTGCCGGGAGAGAAACTGGACCTGGGCACGCCGGGTCTGCCTTCTGTGGCCTGGAGAAGCGAGCCAGGCCGAAAGGAAGGACTGCATGAGGTCTGTCTGCCCTCGGCTGGATGAGAGACGACTGGTGGGAGTCGTGATCTGCTGTGTAGGGGACGGCTGTGTCTGTCTGCGATCTGCTTCGTGAAGGAGGCCTGGTGAACAGGCCAGGCTGGACTTGTATGCTGGACCTGTGCGAAACCAGCTGAAACCCACCATCGATCTGACGGTCTTGTGCCGTCGACCTTACGCGGGGTCTGAACGCGCGGAGGCGCGTGCGTGGGCGGTGCGACAAAAAATGGACGACGCCTCCATCTTGCCACGCGGCGTGCTCGAGCTTGGGCTCAAATCTGTGGACATCCGCTTGTCACGACCACATTCGTACTTTGACACTTTCCTCTCGTCCATGAAACGTCACCAAGTACTCTGTCTTGTCTGCATGCTTCTGTGTCTGTCTGCATGTCGTTTAAGGCTTATCTCGGTAGGGACCCCTTCAAAACCCGTAATCCGTATCTCCCTAGTTAAGAATGGGTTATAGATTAATAAAAACATTGTCGTGAATGTTTTGCTTGTGTCGTGTTCCCGATGTCCCCAATAAATCTGGCTGATTCGTATGAAGTTGCCGCTTTGAATTGGTTTGTGCCCGCTCGAGGAACGATTCGCTCGATTTGGATATAATAACGAAAAATGGTTACAGACTGGTAGACTCCGCTCGGTCTCTGACAAAACCAGTCTGTAACCGGGGTCTATTCCCCCAGCTGGCAAAGGTACAGGTGTATTTTGGTACCGTGATTCGAGACGCGTAACCCGAGAACTGTGCTGAACCAGCCGGCATTATAACCCCGGAGACGGCGGTGGTTGGGTGCGAAAATCCAAACTGGGTAAGACGGCGATTGACGCACTCGTCCGAGCCCCCTCCCCACCCCCGAATCTTTAACAATATATTGTTTCGGATTTCAGAATCCGATCTAACAAATCCATACAAACCTCTCGGTCCTCAGATAGTTATTTCCTAAATGCATGTCCAGGATGACCTCTCCCCATGTCTGGTGGGATTCTAAATGTGATGCATTGAGAAGGGTAAAGAATGGATTCCCTCTCTTATGGAAAGCTCCCTTTGCTCTTTACAACAGACCACATTCATGACGTGAGCTAGCCGTTAGCCCAACGGAGGCTCGACACCCACCTTTTTCCATCGAAGTTGACACCCGCTTCTTTCACTGATGCCGACATCCGCCTTTTTCCATCGAAGTTGAACACCGCTTCTTTCACCGACGCCGACACCCGCCTTTTTCCATTGACGTTTGAGACCCCGTTCAGCAGCTCTATGGACGCTAACTGGCTCTTTTTCATATCGGGCTGAACATTGAGGTGATAATTGTTGATGTTTTATCAGCGCTTCACGTTTTCGCTTGGTAATTCTGAACAATGGCTGCTTTCTGCATTCGTCCAGCACCACAGGCATGGCGTCATAGCCAGGAATGGTCGCAGGATGGGCGGGTTGTCACGGGCAGCGATTCGCAAAATGGGGCGGGGTGGATTTGGCTGGAGTCTGTGCCCGCCCAGACGGGCCGCCTATAAAAGGAGGACGAGGTCCGTTCTTGACAGGAAGTCTGTGAGGGTTTGGCATTGGTGAGTCGGCGTCAGTCAGACGGTTTTTCCAGTCAGTTAGTCGGCACCGGCAGTCGGTGCCAGTGAGTTTGTGACAGCCTCAGCACCTTACAGCTTCTCACAGGTCCTAGCAGTGCCTCATAGTTCCTCACAGTGCCTCATAGCTCCTCACAGCACCTCACAGCGCTTCAGCACTTCACAGTGCCTCACAGCTCCTAACAGTGTCCATCGGTTGTGGCTCCTGCGGTGGGTGACGCTCGGACCGTTTATGCTCCTTCTGCTCGAGACCTGCTCTTGGCGTACCTGATTCTTGGCGTCCCTGGTTCCTGGGCGCTGGCAACGAACAAGGCACGCTCACACATTTCAGGACATTTTTATTTGACGTACGACTTCTATTTTGTGAGCAAGATGATTTCTCCCCCTCTCCCCCCCCCCCCCCCCGAATGATCTGCTAGGTACCCTTGTCTGTGTTTAATTGTTAAGTAAGTCAATCCCAGATAAGCATCTACTCTTTGTCCCTTTTTATATCAGTTCCTGATTGATTATTTATTTGCTTGCGAATATTTTGATTTCTTCGAATTAACTTATTTTACCTCATGAAAATAAAAGTTCTTTCTATTTATTAATTTTCTATTAATAAATTCCTTGTTGACATTCCAAACCTGTCCATGCTTGTCCCTTTCCTTCCATTGATCCAGCATTGTCCGAACCTAGATAGACTGGGAGGTAATTACCACACTAATTGACTTGTAATAGTCGGCACAGCACGCACCAGTGGTTAAATGCTCGGCCGCCCTAATTAAGATCTAATCAAGATAAGATTGGTGCTTTGCGGAGGGCGCACTCCCCGTGAAATTAAGATACACCACCATACCACCCGCCTCACATCTACCCGCATCCCATACAAACCGACATTTCCATGCAATCGCTAAATACCATGCTTCACCGCGCTACCCCCTCGGATCTGACTCTCGCCGCCCCCTAAGCCAAGAGCCCCTTACTCATTCAGAAGTTCGGATTGCGAAAATAGTACCCATCGCCTCAGAAACCCGGATCTAGGTCCTCGTAGCACTCTTTTGGTGTACCCGCCTGCCTAAACCCTCTTAAATAATTATTACTGAGAGACCGTCTAGGTGCTTCAACCAGCCGACTGTGGACGCCCATCTCTACTCTGCCTAAATACACGCAGCCTCGCTCCTAGACCAAACGGAATACCACTAAGCGCGCCGCCCAGTTTTCTCTCCTCCTCTCTCTCCTTCTCTCTCTCTCACCAACCCAAAAAACAACTACGGACGTATAAAGATGTGCCAAGTACTAAGGCAGCACACACTTTTAAAGACCTTACCCTATCCAGCACGCGGACACACCCCCGAGCTCACACATCCTTTACCCCTCGGAAAAAAGTTGGCATGACATGCCTTAGATGTATCCCGCCGCGCCCCACCTTGCCTGCACCCCAGACCCCAGCGTAGACCAAACAGCCTTACCCCCCCATGCGGCCAGATTCTCGCTAACACATGGAGACTGCCCCCATAGCTAACACAGCGGCTTTCCTCAAAACGTTTTCCCCTGAATCCACACCAGCCCGTGATATATCTCCATAACCGCGACAACGAAAGTGACACCCCCGTTTGCTTCCGGTCCACACCCCCGGGCATTAAGTCACCCCTTAGCCCGTACCCGAAACTCGCACACAGCGTGGGGCTACCGCTCTCGGTACTCCCCATAAAAAGATTTACACTAGCTCTCCCGTCACCGGACACACCGCAGGGCCCTTCCCTTCCGACTCCTCTGCCCGCCAGACTCACACCTACCCAATGACACCTCCAACACGAGCACAGGACTCAGCGGCTAGGCATGGCTCCCGCCTACCTAGACCCCAAACCACCCTATACCGCGGAGCACCCGACCATTCCCCATGTCCCACCGAGTGCATGAACTAGATAATACACTATTACCACAGCTCCCAACGCTTTAAAACTCGAACCACTAGGACCATCGCTTGCCCCTACCTACCGTGACCACGACCCGTTATCCACACCCCTTCCGAACTCCATGCACCGCAATTCTCCGCGTCTGCCAATTCCGAATAACAAAAAAAAAAATACCATAGGCCCAAAAAAAAAAGCGCCTATATACAGAGTTCCCTGATAACACTCAACCGTATCCCTTGACGACGCCCCATTGAAAAAGAAAATTACTTCCTTTGGGCCTGCGGTACATATTCCAGCCACATCCCCAAACAAGGCCCCACTCCCGAGCCTAGTAGTATTCATAAAAGCCGGACCAAAATAACCCCTCCCACTCTATTACCCCCATTACCAATAACACCAAAATAAAAAAATATAAATAAAAAAAATAAAAAAAAAAAAACACACTCCACAGACGCCAATACACCGCCACATAACACAACGCAACCCCGTGACACCCAATACCACGAAAAATAAAAAAAACGTCATGTATCACACACACCTCCTCCACTACCTCTCCGATAAAAACATACCTAAGACCACATGCGATCTGCCCACCACAAAAAAAACAATACCTGAAGCCCTCGACTAGGCAGGTCACACAAATAAAGCTTCATCCACGTAATAAAAAAAAGAAAAAAAAAAAAAAGCTATAAAAAAAAAAAAAACGCTCCGGTGGCACGAACTTTACGCGTTAGAACACCACCCCGACACAGGTACCTCTTGCTGTGCCTTAGACGCCCTAACAAACCGGATACGACACACACACACACATACCTACCCTCAACCCACGCCAAAATAAAAAAATAAAACGAATAAAAATAAAAAAATAACCTTGCGGCACCATGCCCACTACCTTTGCCCACAAAAAATACCAGAGACAACTAAAATAGCGTTGGACACCAATCCTATAACACATATCCGCGCAATACCTTGGGGCAAGCTAGAGCCAACCCACTGCCCACACGAACTCCCCGACTCCGAATAATCCCCTGCAGCCTCTAAGTCCACCGATCCCCAAAAGGACCCTTCGTGCTCTAATAAATACACTGAGTCCTCCGTATCCTAGCCACCCAGGCCCACCACACCCAACACACTCCTCCCAGCCTAATCACCGCTCCCGTTCCCAGTCGCATGCCTGGCACTCTCCCACCCCAGCCTCAGCCCATGTCATCATCGCTAGGGGCCACATGCTATCACTACCAGCACCCCAGAAAATAAGCCTCGCAGCAGTATAAAGAGGACGTACCGCCTGACCTACCTATCGCCGGTGCGGACTACACCTCAGCACTACCGTAACGAATCAGGCACACTACCCACAGACAGACCCCGAGCCCGCCCCACTATAACCAGCGTGCCGCCTACCTCCTACTCCTACTCCATAAAAACCTTAGTTGCCAAAACACAGATGTTCCCATAAAAAAAAATAAAAAAAAAAAAAATAAAAACAAAAATAAAAAAACTTCCCTTCTACCTAGGGGTACGACATTCTGGCCCCCCGCGTCACCTCTCTCTCTTCCTGAGGATCTAAAGATCCCCCACACACGACGCCCGTACCCCTCGTCGGTGTCATAACCACACCCACCTTCTCAACTATCGCCGCACTCACGGATCCATCACGCCCACTCCAGACGCGCGCTGCCCTCAAACCGCTGTCCCCAACCATCATTGGCAACGCACTGCTAGAACCCACACAAGACCGGTACGCTCTCAAATTCACTAGTGCACATCCACATCCCCCACATCCCGAAATACACACACCCGCTAATACGAACAGACCCCGATTTATCGACACACCTTTCATACTGTCAAGTCCATCCACTGGCTCCCTCAGATCCCGGATGTGCACCGAGGCTGCCCCTAAATAATAAAAAAAATAATCGCTGCTTCAGTTGCGATTCTGCATAGAACCTTCAGAGTACGCGCCGCCGCCTTAACTCGGATCCCAACCTACCACTGCTACGACAGAGTCGTCATAAAACCGAATCAAGAAATTAAAATAGAAATCCACATTAAAAAAAAAATAAAAAAAAAAAAATAATCAAAAAAAAATAAAAATAAAAAAAAGCACAAAAAAATCCAATGACCATAAATCCGTTCAGCACTCTAACATATCGTATAGGAGCCCGGATGTGAGCCTCAAGCCGAGCCAAAAAAAAACACAATAAATCCCTAAAACAATATAAATACACTAAATCTATGTAACAAAAATAAACGATTCTACTCGACTGCAGCACACACTGTTATCTAATGCCCTATCCCACACACTCCTATAAAAAAGATCCTAAAAAGATTTCTCGCCATCCATCCCCCTCGTTCTGCATCCGATCCCCCCCTGGCCCCCCATCCCTACTAAATACCGCCCCACACACCAAACCGCGTTATCCCAACCATATATTACTCCCAAAAATTGCCTCAATGTCGGCATCCCCCGCCGGTTGCCCAGCACAATTATCCAAGCCTTCCGATCACAAAACCCACAACCATTCATAACCCACAACCCAACAACACGTAAAATATATAACCACAACCCCAACCACCTCCACCCACACAAAAAAATACTGACTGATGTCCCCACCAGCCATCCGCCCCCCCCCGACTCACCCCCCTTCACGCGTGCACTATTTCTTATAAACCGTCCCTCGAGCACATTCTCCCATTATTTCCGCCTACCACGACACCCAACATACTCTCTAGCTACTCTACGCCCGACCCCCTTGATCGACATCTCACACATTGTCTGGGCGTATTTTCCCCCACAAGCGACACCCGCCGGCGCTCCCCCACCGGACGTAAACGTCACCCTCCATCGACGCCCCACAGCCGCGCACCCCACTATTTCCCCTTCGCCCCACCCATCCTCAACATCATAACCACCCCACACCCCAACCATGTCCTACCCTCTCCACCCTAAAAAAACTCAACAACGACACCCCCCCACCTCTTGAATATGTGCGAGCCTCTTATAGGACGCCAAACCACCACACAATCCTACCTTGCCGCCTAGGCACAGCCTCTAACACCCCATCAAACAAATAAAAATAAAAAAAATACCCAACTAAAAAAGTTAGCTCCCAAAAAACACGCCCATCCCTATCACATATACCCATACGACCCCCGGCATCAACACCATCACTCTTCGGAATAGTCCGACATCTGATTATCCCATGCAGCCCGCCCACTGGAGGACTGCTTCTCTCTCTCATGGTGTGCACAACTCACCAGTTTAGGAAATTTCTCCTACCCAAAACACCCCTTCACTTACCTAAATCCCCAATACATGGACATCACAGACGCTCATTAGTACCAATCCCCACAACAAGCCGCTCCTTAAACTAAGTGCCACCCTCCCAATCTCATCAAGTGTTCCAAACCATATACACCCTGACCTTCATATCCTTTCCTATCAATTGCCCCCTCCCTTCTTCCTCCCCCCTTCCCCGCCTTCCCGCCACCCGCCCCTGCCTCTCCCCTTCCCCCGCCCCTGTTGGTGGCCGCCTCTTCTACCTTCCCCAGCCCGCCTTCCTTCTTTCTTCCCTTCCCTACCTCCTTTTTCCCCCCGGCCCTTCACCTCCCTTTCCCCCTGCTTCCTCCCCCCTCCTGGCAGCGCCCCGCGCTCTTTCTCCGTTCCTCCTCTCCTTGGCCTGCGTCTCCTCGCCGCCGCGCTGGCCGCCCCCCTTCCCGCCACCCCCCGCCCGTTGCCTCCGTTCCTCCCCCCGCCTCCCTGCTTCCCTGCCTGCTCACCCGCCTGCCCCTGCCCCCCCTACCCCTCTGCCTGGTCCGCCCGTACTACGCGGCCCCTCCCCCGGCCACACCGCCCGTCCTTCCTGCGCCCCCGGCCCGGCCGCCCCCCTCGCTGGCGCTGGCCACCCGCCCCGGTTGCGTGCCCACACCGTCTGCCCCCCGGCCCCCCTGTCCCCCTCCCGTCCGCTCCCCTCGTTGCCGCGCGAGAGCGGTTCGCGATGTGGCCGTGTTGCCCCCCCCGAGGCCCTCTCCCGGCCCTTCCGTTCCTGCCTCGCGTTAGCTTGTCGCCCCCCGCTTCTCTTCAGGCTTCCTTCCCTGCTTATTCATCTCCTCCGGCCGGGTGGCTGTGCTCCGGGCTCACCCCCTCCCCCCCATGTGGGTGGCCCCTCCCTCCATGTCTTGGTGGCCTCACCTTCTCCTCTTGCTTCGCCCGCTACTCCTCTCCCGCCCCGCTCTCTGCTTCCCCTCCACTCCGCTCCCCCACTGCCCCTGCCCTGCCGTGCGTCCCCTGCTCCCTCCCGCTTTGTACCCCCTCCCTTCCCTACCCTCCCTGCCCTGCCCCCGCTCGTTCCCACCTTCCCTGTCCTCTCTTTCGTCCCTCCTTCCCCCTCCCTTCCCTGCCCCCCCGCGCGCCTCCGCCCCTGCTCGTTCCCTTTGCGCCCTGTCTCTTCCCTCCTGCATCTCTGTCCCTCCCTCCGTTTCTCTCCTCTTTCTGCGGTCCCCTCCCTCGCCTCTAGCTTCCCTTTTTTCCTTCACCCCCCATCTGTCCTTGCCCTCTCCCTTCCCTTCCACCGCCCCTCCGCCTCCCCCAGGTCCTCCCCGCTTCTACCTCCGTCCTGACTTTCTCTCGGCCTCTCCGCTCTCCCCGCTTCCCTCCGCCGGCTCTTCTCCCCTCCCCCTCTTACTACCCATCCCTTTACCCTCCCCTCTCCTACTGCCTGTCAGCCCTTCCTGCCCCCTTACTCCCCATCCACTCCCCTCCTTCCTTCCCTAGGCTGACATTCTCCTCCCATTCGTTATTCCCGCTTCCCCTGCTCCCCCTACCCCTCCCCGTCCTCCTTATTCTTGTACCGCCGGTACATGCCACTGGTGCCCCTCGTCCTTTCCCCCCTCTCTTATGCCCCTACCCCGCCCCCTTCCTCCCCCCATCCCACCATCCCTTTTACTCCACGCCCTCCTGCAGGACCCCGTCTTGCAGCCTTTCCCACCTTGCGCCCCTCTTGGCCCCCATCCGCCATGTCTTCCGTTCGCCCCATTCGCTGCCCCCTTCCCCTGCGCCCTCTGCCTTTGCCCCTTCTCTCCCTTCCTTCCTTCTGCGTATCTGGCTCCCTCTCTCGCACCCCCTCCCCTCCCTTTGCGCTTCCCCTTCCTTGTCCGCTCCCCTGCCTCCTGCTCTCTCCTGGTGTTGCCTCCTTGGTTTCTTTGCCGCTTCCTCCCCCTCCTGCCCTTTTTCCCCCCGCTGCCCCCCCGTTCCTGCCAGCCCTTCCTTCCTCCCCCGCCCGGCCCCTCCCCCGGCCACCCGCCCCTGTCAGCGCTGCTCCCCCCTGCCCTACGCCCCTTCCCGCGTCTTCCTTTGTCCGCTATCCCTCCCCTGGCTTGGCTCGCTGTTTCCCTTCCCGTTTCCTTCTCCTCCTGTCCCGCTTCCCTTTCCTCCCTCTCGCTCTCTCCTCCCTTCTCCCCCGTGCCCCGCTTGTGATCTGGCCCCCTCCCTCGCCACGCGTCCCCGCCGCCCTCTCTCACCCTACTTGCCCCGCTGCCCCGTGGGCTCTCTCCTTCCTTCCCCTTCTGCCCTCCCTTTGACCCTATTGTTTTTCCCTCCCTTGTCCCCGCCATCCTTCCTCTCCTCCGTCACCCTTCCGTCCATCCCCCTTTTGCCTGGCTTGCCCCCTCTTGTCACCCCCTCCCCTCCTCTGGCTTGGCCCGGCGTACCTTCCCCTTCTTTCTGTTTTCCTTGTGCCCCCCGGATGTTGCTGTCTTCTGGCTTCGTGCCCCCTATCGGGCGCCTCCCTTCCCCCGTCTCCCTCCCCCCCCGCCATCCCCCCCCCCCCCTCGTTTATTCTTCTTCCTTTCCCGCTCCAGGCTCCTCTCTGGCCCGGCCATGCTCCCCTCTCCTAGCCCTCTCCTCTCTCTCCCTCTTGCTCCCCCCCGTCTGTCCGCTTTCCTCCCCTTCCACCACTCCTTGACGTCCTTCCTTCCCTCTCGCCTTGCCCTTGCGTTCGGCTGTCCACTTCACCCCTATCGCTTTCCCCTCTAGCTCCCCTCCTGCTTTCCGCCTCGGACCTCGGCCTTGTCCCCCATCTGTTCCCGCCTTGCCATCCTCCCCCTCTCCCTATCTTTGCATCTCCTCCTTTTCCCACCGGTCGGCTCCCCCCCTCCTTCTGACAACTTCCTCTATCTGCTAACTATTTATACATATGACCATTCTTCTCTGCTCCCTTCCGGCGTTTGCCCCCTCTCTCTCTCCCGCGTTCCTGCCCCTGCGCTCCTGCCCACATCCCTTGCCTGTCGGTTCCCCCTGGCTCCCCGCCCCATTTTTTCATCCCGCCCCCTTCCGCCCCTGGGGCTTCATCTCCTTCCGCCCCTTCCCTTCTTTTCTCCTGCTCGTCACCTGTCTGTGCCGCCTCTGCTCCATACCCACCCCCTCGCCTTTTCCCTGCGCCCTCCTTCCGTCCCTTGTTCCCCCCCCCCCGGTCTTTGCCCTGTGTCCTCCACTCCGTTTCCTCGGGTTTATCACCCCTCGCCCAGCTCCTTGGCCCCCCGTTCACTGCCCTCTTGTGCCCCCTTTCCCCCGGCTCTCCTGCTTGTGCGGTCCCGGTGTTGCCGTCCCGTCTGCCCTCCCTTCCCCCTGGCCCTCCATCGCTGCGCGGCCCGCAGCCCCCTCCCCCCTCTGCGCGCTCCTCCCCATTTGCCTGGCCCGCCTCGCCCTGCCTCCGTGTCGCTGCCTTTCTTCCTTCCGTCCATTACTTCCCACACGTGCCAGCCCCTGTCTGTTCCCCGGTCCGCCTCCCCCCCTTCCGACCCCCACCCACCCCTACCGACCTCGTCCCCCCCCTTGGCCCCGCTGTGCCCTCTCCTTGCATCTGTACCCAGCCTGCGGTCCCCTTACGGCCTTATCCCCCCACTCTCGTCCCCCCCACCCCCTGCACTCTTGGCGCCCCTCTTCCCGCCGGGGCACCCGGTGCGGTGCTCGCCTTCTGCCCCCACCGGTGTTTTGTCCCCACGACCTGCAGCCCCTCTCCCTAGTGCGCCCTCTTCGCACCACCGCGGCCGTGCCTGCGCCCCTTTCCCGGTCTTGCTTTTCCCCCTTTTTTCTTTCCCTGCCCCCGCTCCCTCCCCTCTCTCCCCCCCGGCCCCTGCGCCCCCCCCCCTTTCCCCACTCCCACCCCTCCTGCCCCTCCTCCCCTGCCCCTTTGTTTGTCTTTCCCACTTCTCCGCGTTCCGCGTTCCCGTGCCCCCCTGCCTCCCTCGACGCCCCTCTGCCCGCCGCCCCCCTCCCCGTCCCTCCCGGCCGGCCCCCCTTGCTGCCTCCCCGCCTCTGAGCCCCAAGCTGACCGCCGGCCTTTTCCCCCGCCCCCCCTTCTCCCATCTTTCGTGCTGCTCTTGTTTCCCCCCCTCCCTTCTTTTGTTCGCTTTCCCTCTCTCATTCCCTCTCGGCCCCCGCCCACTGCGCCCCTTGCTGTCCGTCCCCTCTGCGCCGATGGTACCTCTCTCGCCCCCCCCGGCCTTATCCCCCTTTGCCTCCTTCCCTCTTTTCCGTTACTCCCCCCCCCTCCACCACTCCCTTCCTCCCCCGGTCCACCCCCGCCCCCATTTGGCCCCGCCTGCTCGTGTGCTTTCTTCCCCCTCTTGGGCTTCTCCCCCAGGCTCCCTTCCTCGGTGGGCCTGCTCCCCCTGCCCGCTGTTCCTTCCCTTCGCACCCGTGCCCCCTCGGGTGTCGGGGGCGCTTTCTCTCCCCGCCGCACCCCCTGTGCCCCGTTGGACTCCCAGGGCCCGCTGTCTCTTTCCGTCTCCCATCCCTGCTCGCTTTTTCCCTCCGCTTCTCCTCGTGCCTTCTTTCCTTTCCCCCCGCCCTGTGCCCGCCCCTTCCCTTTGCTCCTCTTT
The DNA here is from genome assembly GCA_035128595.1 of Eptatretus atami. Lineage (NCBI taxonomy): Eukaryota > Metazoa > Chordata > Myxini > Myxiniformes > Myxinidae > Eptatretus > Eptatretus atami. The sequence goes on from CM068967.1 coordinate 27,264,102, forward strand.
GCTCCTTCGCCGCCCCGCCTCCCCTTCGCCTCCATCACTTTTTGCCTCCTCTCCAGTCCCCCTTCCTCTCCCTTCCTCCTCCGCTTGCTGCCCCTTACCCTTTCCGCACCCACTTGCCTGATCTCCATTAACCTGGTCCACCCACCCCGGTGCCCTCCCCTCCTTGGCTTCCCCTCCCCCCTGCGCCACCCCTCTTTCTTCGCTTCCTTGCCCCCCTTGCCCTATTTGCGCCCCTCCCTCTGCATCCTTGCCCTCCCTCGCTGTCGTTGCCAGCCGGCCGTCCCTCCCCCATCACCTTTCCCTGTGCCTTTGGCTCCCCCACTCGCCCCCATGTATCCCCTCCCTCCGCCTTGCCTGTTTCGGCGCTGCCTTTCCCTCCCCCCCTGCCTCCCCTCCCACTCCCTCCCCCGTCTGCTGCCCACCTTCTTTTGCCTGCTCCCTGCCCTGCCCTTTCCCCGCCTTGTCCCCCCACCTGTTTTCCTCGGCTCTGCAGCCTTGTTTGTTTGTTTCCGTTCCCCGCCGTCCTGGCAGCGATCCCCGTGCTGCCCTGCCTTTCCCCTCGTTGCCCGCCTGGTTACTTTTCCCCCTGCTCGGCCGGCTCCGCCTTCCGCCCACCCCCATTGCTCCTCTTCCTGTGTCCCTCCTGCCTGCTGATCGGGTTGGGTCGTCCCCTCTTCCTCTGTCGCTGTCACCTGGGGCTGTTCTGCCTCGTGTTCTTTTTACTTTCCTCCGTCTACCCCCTTCCTCTTTTCCCCCGTCGACCGCCGGTGATCCCACCTACCCTTCCTGCTTCCCCCGGGGCCATCCTGGCCCGCCCCTCTCCTGTACTTTCCTTGCCCTCGCTCTCCCCTCCGTGTCCCCCCCTGTTTGCCTGGTTCCTGCCCCTGTCTGCTCCCTGCCCGCCCGCCCTGCCGCCCTTGTCCTCCCCCATCTCTCTCGCTCCCCGTGCCCCCTCGCCTGTGCGCCCCCACGGCCCATCCACTTCCCTCCCTTCCCCTCTCCCCCGCCCTCCACCTGCCGCTCTTGCTTCTTCCTCCGCACCCTCACGGCCCGTCTCCCCCGCCCCGGCCCGCGAGCATCGCTGCCCCCTGCGCCCCCCCCCCCCCCCCCCTGCCCCCCCCCCCGCCCCACACCCCCACCCTGCTCCCCCCCCAGCCCCACCCCCCTGTCCACCTCCCTCTCTCCTCGCTTGTATGCTCATCGCCTTGCTCTCTATCGACTCGGTGCTCCCCACTCCTCCGACTCACACGCGCCCTCTGTTTTCCGCTTCCCTCTTACCCGCCCCCGTTCATTTCCTTTCTTATCCCGCCGCCCTCCCCGCGGCGGGCGACGGCCCTGTCCTAGCTGTCGTGGGGTGGTGGATTTAGAGTCTGGTAGAAATGGATAGAAATTAATGAATGGAAGCGGCAGGTAGATACAGTAAGAAAATATGAGATGGAATGGAAAGGAGGTTAAGTAAAGGATGTAGAGTAAATAAGGGGGCGGGGGCCGGTGTGGTTTGTGGGGGGTGGGGCGGGGCTGCGTGCGGCGGGGGGGTTGTTCTCTCCCCCGCCGTTTTGCCGCATCGTTCTCTCTGTCTGTTTTTCTTTTCTTTTTTTTTTGTTTTTGTTTGTTTGTAGCCTACGCACCCACCTTCGCCGCCCCCCCGTTCCTGGCCCTTTTGTCCCTTCCCCCTCCCGCGCCTCGGCGTCCCTTTCCCGCCTCCCCTTTGCCGCCCGTCCCTCCCCGTCCCTTTTCGCCCTCCGTGTCCTCGCCCCCCCCCTTATTTTTGCGTCCTTGCTACGGCGTCGTCTCCCTCTGGCCTCCGTCCTGGCTGCGCTCACTGCTTACTTTTGGTGGGCGCTTGGCCTTGCCCTTCTTTTTTTGTTGTTTTTTTTTTTTTTCTGTCCCGTCTACCCTCTGCCGCCCCGTTCCTGGCCCTTTTGTCCCTCGCCTCCCGCGCCTCGCGGCTTTCCCGCCCTCCCCTTTGCCGGCCCGGTCCCCGTACGCCCTTTCGCCCCTCCGGTCCTCGCCCTACCCCTCCTTTTGCTCCTTTGCTCGATCGTCTTCCCCCTTCCTGCCCCCGTTCTGTCGGCCCCCTGCTCCTTTTGTGGCGCTTGCCTTGCCCCTCCCTGTTCCCGCCCCCGCCCCCCTCTTGCCCCCGGTCCACTTTTCCATTTTCGCCCCATCTCGGTCGTCCTCCCCTCGCCCCCTCGCTGCTGCTTTCTGCCCCGCTTGCCCTCTCCGCCTTGGCGTACGCCCCCGCCCTTCCTGGTCCCTGTCGCCCGCTCCGCATCCTCGTCGCCCGCTCTCCTCCCGCGTCGCCTGGGCTCGCCCTCTTCCCCCCCTGCCTTCACGCCGTCCTCCTGGTCCCCTTTGCCCGCTCCCGGTCCCCTACGGTGCCCTGTTCTTGTCTTTTTTGCTTCTGTCGTTAGCCCCTTTCCGGCCCCCCCGCTTCCACCCCTCCTGCCCTCCCCGGCGCCCTGCCCCCTGGCACCCCTTCCTTTGGTCCCTTGGCCTCCGTCCGGTCCCGGCCCGCCCCGCTCCCCCGTTTCGCTCCTACCTCGCCCCTCTTCTGCTGTCCTCCCCACCAAGCTTCCGTGACCCTTCTTCCTTTCCCTTCTCCTCCTCCCCCTTTCTCCGTCCTCAAGCCTCTTGTGCCTCCCGGTGTCCCAGTTGGGTCCTGGCCCTCGTCCCACCTCCCTTCCCTCCCCCTCCCCCTGGTTCCCCCTCCCCCTCCGCCCCCGCTGGCTCCCCTGCCCCCTGTCTCCCCCGACAGCCCCCAGCCCCCCCTCCCTTTGGTCCCCTTCGTCCCAGGTCAGTCCGGTCCCGCCCAGGTCCCCCCTCTTTCCTCCTCCCTCGCCCCCCTTTTCCTTGCCTTCCCCCTCCCCTCCCCTCTCCTCTCCCCTCCCTCCTTCCGTTCCCGCCTCCTCCCTTCCCTTCTCCCCCCCCCTTTCCTCCGGGCTTTGCCTGCACCGTCCTTTCGTTCCCCCCCCCTTTTGCCGCCCCCTTCTCTCCGCCCCGTCCGCCCGCGCCTCCCCCCTCCCTTCCCCCCCGGCCACCCCCCCCCCTGTTTCCGCGCCCGGTGCCCTTGCACCTCCCTCCTCCCCCCCGGCCCCACCCCCTCTTCTCCGCCCTCCTTCCGGGCTTCCTGCTCTCATTTCCCCTCCTTGTCCTTCCGCTCCGCCTTTTCCATCCTCGCCCCTCCCTCCCTCCCCCCCCTCAGCCCTTCTTCCGCTCGGCTCTTCCCCTCGCTGTCCCCCTCCCCTCTCTCCCCTCGTCTCGCCCTTCTCCCCCTCCCTCCCCCGCCCCCCGCCCCGCCCAGCCTCCCTTCGCTCCTGGCCCCTCCCGCCGTCCCTGCCCTTTCGGCCATCCCTTCTCCCGTCCCGCCCGGGGCCCCTTACCACAACTCCTTTTCCTGTCCGCCCGCTCTCCCGGCCTTCTCCCTTTCCCTCCTTGACTTCCGTCCCTCTCCCCCCCCGCGCGCGGCCCCGCGCGCGCGTCCCCTGTCCTCCTCCCCGGTACCTCCCCTGCCCTGCCGCCCTCCCGGACCCCCCCCGGCCGGGTCCCCTGTCTGCCCTCCGTGCGGCGCACTGCGCCGGCGTCCCTCTCCCCCTTCCACTCTGCCCCCCGCCTGCCTTGGCCCCCTCCCTAGCCCTCTGTCTCATGCCTCGTGGAATGCCTGGCTGCTTGCTTGCCCGTCCCCTGCCTCTCCCGCCCGTGGCCCTGCTTGTCCCCCGCTGTCCGCTCCTCTCGCCCCACTTCCTCCTGTTTGGCGCTCTTGTCCCCGCATCCCCTCCCCCTCCATCTCTTACCTGCCCCGGTCTGTCCCCGCCCCGCCGCCTCCCACTCCCTCTCTGTCCCTGACGCCTCAGGGGTGGCCGTGTGCATTCCCCGGCTTTGCCCGTCCCGTCCCTGCCCCCCGCTGCTTTCTGTTGCCTGTCTGGCCGGCGCGGCGCTTGTCGCCCTTCTCGCCGCCCTGCAGCACACCCCCTGTCTTCTGTGCCCCCTCCCTCCACCCTGGTGCCCGCCGCCCCTTTCCGGCACCCGTCTTGGGGCTCCCCTCCCTTGCCGACCTCCCTCCTGTTGCCTCTCCGGCCTAGCCCAGCCTCTCGTCTAGTTTGCCGTCCTTCCCCCTTTGCCGCCCTCGCCCCACGCTTGTCCCTTTCGTGCCTGCCCTTGGCCCTATGCCCTCCTGGCCCCCGTCCTGGCGTTCGCCTGCCTCCCCCCTGTGCTCCCCTTTGCCCTGGTTGCGCCCGCCGTTTCCTCCCTTCTTTCCCCCTGTTTCGTTTTTTCCTGGCCACTTTCCTTTGCCCGGCCGCCCTGCCCCCCGGCCCACTCCCGCTCTCCCACCTCTGCCTTTCCCTTCAGCCCTGGTTCGCTACCGTGCCCCCTCACCCCGTCCTCCTCCGCTTCGTTTGCGTACCTCCCTCCCTTGCCGCCGTCTGCGCGACCCCCGCTTTGCTCTTTCGTGCCCTTGCCCTGGCCCCTTTGCATCCCCTTGGCCCCCCTTCCGGGCCTCCCCCACGTCATTGCTCCCCTTGCTACCCTTTGCTCGTGTTGCTCCCCGCCCGTGCCGCCCGTTCACCCGCCCGCCCCCCCCCCACCCCCTCACCCCAATGTCCCCGTCGGGTGCTCCGCTCCTGTCCCCCCGTCCCCCGTGTGCCTCTTCCGGTCCCCTGCGGTGCCACCGCTGCCTCCCCCCGCCGCCTCCCTGCAGCCGCCTACGCCTCCTCGCGCTTCCGCTGCCCATCTTCTCCCCCCCTCCCATCGCTTGCTCCCTCCCGTCCCCCCCTCCGTCCCTCCTGCCACCGCGACCTCTCCCCCCCTCCTCGAGGTTCCCCTTGCCGGTCCTCCCCGCCTGGTTCCTCCCCCTGCCCCTTTCCCTGGTCCCCTCTGCCCTCGCGTTCCCCCATGCCGTCACGGCCCCTCGCCCCCCCTTCCTCCGCCTGCCTCCCCCTGCCCTCACTTCCCCTGCATCCGCCGCCCGCTCCCCTTCCCCCCCCTGCGGGTCTGTCGCTCCCCGCTGCGCCCATGGACCCTTGCCTTTGCCTCTTGCCCTTCCCCCTTATGCGCTCCCGGGCCCTCCTCGCCTCTCATGCCTCCCCCCTTTCCCCGCCCCCTGTGCCGCAGCGTGCTTCTCTCGTGCTACACGCCACCCCCCCACCCCCACCCCCCCCCCCCCCCCGCCGCCCTCGCCCCCCCCCATTCCTCCGCTCCCCCCCCCGCCCTCTCCTCCCCTGCGTTGCCGCTGCGGCGCCCGCTCCCCATTCCCCCCCTCCGGTTTGTCGCTTACCCTGCTTTGCGCCCCCTTGCCTTGCCCTTTGCCTTGCCCTTCCCCCTTTTCTGGCCTGCCCGTGCCCTCCTTCGGCTCTCTCCGTGCGTTCCCCCCTTCCCCTGCCCCCTGTGTCGCCGCCTTTTTCGTGCTAACGCCCCCCACCCCCCCCCCCACCCCCTCCGCCACTCCCCCCCCCCTGCCTCCCCCTCCTTGCCCCCTTCGTTTGCACGCTCCCCCGTCCCCTTACCATTCCCGCTCCCCCTCCGGCGGGCGGCTCCTCCGGCCCCCCTTGCTGTCCCCATCGACCCCCCTCTTGCGCTTATCTCTCTGCTGTGGTGCCCACCGTCCCCTCTCCCGCCCCTTCTCTGCGCCTCCCACCGCTCTCCCTCTATGTGCCCGGTGGTGCGCTGTTTGGTTCCTCTTGGTTGTGTGGTCTGTTGGTTTGGCCGTTCTTGATGGCCGCCTTTGGTGCTCCTGTGTCCCGCTGGCTTCAGCTGCCTGTTCTGTGACCGTCTCCGGCCTTTGTCGCGCCCCCCCGCCGTGTGCTGGCTGCCTTGCCCTGCCTGGCCTTTCTGCCCTTGTGTGACTCTCCCCTGCCTTGCCTGGGCGCGCGCGCATGGCTGCTCCACCTTTGCTGCCGCCGCTCTGCCGGCGCCTCCCCTCCGGCCCCCTGCCCGTGTGGTGCCCGGCGTTCTCTCTCCGCTGCCGCTCCCTGCGTGGTTGCCCTCGTCCCCCTGGTCACTCCGGCCCGTCTTTGTCCCCCTCCCTTTCCCCTCATCCTGTTCCTCCTGCGCCCCGCCCCCCCCCCGTTCATTCCACTCCCCCGTACCTCCCCTTTCCCTCTGTTACTCCCCTCCCTCCCCGCCTCCGGCTGCCCCCTACACACACACACACACCTTTGGTTCTTCGACTCCGCTCGCCCTCTACGTGGACCTTCCCTCTCCTTCGTGGCCCCCCCATTGGCCCTCTCCTACTGTCCCCGTGCTCTCCCCGCTCCCTCTGTTACCTTTCCCCCCCCCGGCTCCTCCGCGCACACCCCCTTTTGGGCTCGGCCATGCCTTCCCTGCCTGCCGGCTCTCCGCCCCCTCCGGGCTCCCTACTGTGCCTGCTTACGTTGCGTCCGTGTGGCTGTGTTTCCCTTGCCGCCCTCCTCCCCCTGCCTGGCTTTCTGCTCCCCCTTTGCGCTCTTGTGCTCCCCCCCCCTTTCCTGCTTTATCTTGCTTCCCTCCGCCACTGTCCACACACACCAAGCGTTGTCCCCGCTGCCTCTGCTGGTCGCACCCCGGTCCCTACGGACCTCCTCTCACCCCGCTTGTTCCTCTCCGTTTGGCCTGTCCCATCCACTGCTTGCTGTCCCCCTAGTTTTTGTTTGCCCCGGTCCGTGACTGCCTTCCCCCGTGGTTCCATGCCCGTGTTCCCTGGCCCCTCCCCGGCGCGCTGGCCTATCGATGGCTTTACAGCTGGCCCGCCGCCGCTCCCTTGCTGGCTTCCCTGATCTCTGGTCCTGCCCCCCTGCCCCATGCCCTAGTGACCTATCCCCTCTGAACCCGCCTCCCCCCGCTCCCCTGCTGGCCCCCCTCTCCGGACTGGCGCCCGCCCGCTCCCGTGCCCTTTTTCCCCCGTTCCCAGTTCTCGCCCCTTTCGCCACTCTCCCCCCCTCACACCCCTCTGTTCCCTGTGCCCGTCCGAAACCCGTGCCTGGTGCGCCGCCCCCCCGCTGCCAATTTGCCCTTGGTGCGCCCCCACTCTGTGCACGCAGCCCCACACACACACAGGTCGGGCCCCCGTGGCTGTGTGGCCCGTGTGCTGGCGTGCTGGGGCGCCTGGTGCGTCCCATTCCATTGCCTGCTGCCCCTGTGCCCTTCCTTTTTTGTGCTCAACACGCGTCCCCTTGCTCCTCCTTTGCTCGGCCAATCCCCTGGTCGCCTCTTTCTGGTCCTCTTCCCTGTTTCCTGCTCTCGCCCTCCCCCAACCCCTGCTTCGGTCGCCACACCGCTCCCCCTCACCGCTTCTCCGTTGTTTCTGTGCCCCGCTGCTGCTGCTTGGTCTTCCCCAGCCGGGGCCCCCCTGTTGCCGCCTGAGCCGGGCCGTGTTCTGCTCCTGCTGCCTGGCCTTTCTGGACGCGCCGGTCCGTGCACCCGCCCACCGCGCCGTGCCCTCCCCACCCAATGGTGCCGTACTCCAAGGTGCCTTCGTGTCGTTCCCTGTCGGGGTGCGCCTGTCCTGTTGGCTGGTCGTCCGTTGGCCCCGCCCCGCACCCCCTTTCCCCCCACCCTCCCTGTCACCCGGTCGCCCCCCCTGCCTCGGTTGCGCCGCTTGCTCCCCACTTCGCTACCGTCGCACTTCGGCCCCCCCTGTTGTTGCGCCGTCGCTCACCCGCCTGTCCCCGCGGCCCTCAAACACCCCCGTCACTTTGGTTTTGACACACCACACAATTCCCGCTACGGTCCATCCCTCCCTTGTCCATCTTCCCGTCCTTCCCGCGCGCCCCAAAACACAACACCACACACGTGGGGTTTGTCTGACAAACAGCGTCCCCTTCTGCCCCGCCCGTGCGGCCCTGTGGCTACCTTCATTCTTCCATGCCCCCGCCTCTCCCCTCTCCGTCGCGCTTCCCCTTCCCCGGCCTCGCCTCTACACTGGGGGCCGTTTGCTCGCTGCCCGCCCGCTAGCCGGGCCCGCGCCGTGCGTGCCCGCGCGGCCTGCCCCCCCTCCTCCCCCGGCCGCCCCTGGCCCCGTGCTCCCCGCCTGGCCCTGCCCTTGTTCCCCTCTCTTCGCCGAAACACCACACACACACAAAACACAACAACCAGCCGCACGACCCTGGCTGGCGTGTCAACACGGCGCATGCGGTCGCTCCTTCCCTTTGCTACGGTTGGTCTCAACCGCGCTGGCCCCGCCCTGTACTCTCCCCGCCCCCTCCCGGCCCTGTGCCTTCCGGCCTCACCCCCCTCTCGCCCTCGTCTGCTCCCCCCCACAGTTCGGTTCTCCCGCTTCGTCCCCCTTCCCGCCCGGTCGGCCCTCCTCCGGCCGGCCACCTCCGTGCCGCCTTCCCCCCGCGCTGTACGCCGCCCCTGTCCCCTCCCCCCTCTCCTCCCGACGCCTCCGCCACAAACACACACACACACACACACACCTTATCCTGGCCCCCCACCTTGCCGTGCGTCGACCGCTTGCCCTCTGGCGCCCGCATCTCCCGGCTGCCCCTGCGCCTCATCGTCCTCCGCTCGGGCCACTACCCCCTCACCACACAGTCCGTGCGCGCGCTTACTTCCTGCCTCCCTCTTTTGCGGCGAACACACACACAACACACACACACACCCGCTGTCCACACAACACACACACGGGCGCCTGCCTGTCCGACGGCCCTCTCGTCCCCACCTCCCCCCTCCCCGCGGGGGTGGGGGGGTCCTGCTACTTGGCCTGCGTCCCCTACGCTGTGCTGGCCCCGCCCCTCGCCCTCCGTGTTGCCCCCCTACCCCCCCCTCCCGGCTGCCGCCCCTCCCCCTCGGCGTCCTTTTGCCCCCGCCCCCCGCTACCCTCCGCTTACTGCTGGTCCGGCCTGCACTCCCTGATTCGGGCGCCCATCTACCCACCACCCCCGCTTTCCCCCCGGCCGCTCCTCGGTCCTCTCACCCCTTCACACACACACACAACACTCGCTTACAAACCACCAACACACAGTTTCCCCCGCCCTTTTCACCACACACTGTTCGCTCCACGCTCGAGCTTGCTCCCTGGCGCTGACCTTCTCCCTCCTGGGGCCTTCCCCTCCCGCCCCCCACGCGCCCCTCCCACCGGCTCTCCCCTCAGCCTGTTCTCTGTCCTTGGCGCCCGCCCTCATGATGGTGCCTGTCCTGTCCTGCGTGTCCTTCGCCTGCTCACCCCTTGGTTCCTCTGTGCCCCCCGCCCCGTTGGTCTGTCCTCGCCCCCGCCCCCCCCGCCCCCCTGCCGCTCCCACCAGGGCTCCCCCTGCAGGCACATCCCAATTCTGTGCGGTTCCGCCCTCGCTCCCTCCCCTTCCGCCCCGCACCACACAAAACCTGTCCCCAGTCCCTTGCACTCTCCTTCCTTGCGCCTCCCCGAGCCCCCTGCCCTCGTTGCCCGCGCCCCGTTCCCTCGCCTCCTCTCCCCTCCCTGTCTTCCCCGATTTGTCTCCTCTGGCTTCCTTGCTTGTTCTTGCCCCCCGCTTGCCGCCTCGCCCCACACAAACCACACACACCACACCCCGCCCTGCTGAGTTCTGCCCACTGTCCCTCGCGCTCCTCCCCGTGCTGCCTCCCCCCCTGCTCCGCACCTTCTCTGCTTGTCCCGGCTCCTGCTTCTCGGCTGCTTTCCCGCCCGTACTCGCTGTTGCTTTCCCCTGCCTCCACGCTCGTCCTCCCTTCTGCGCGACCTCGTGCCTTCTGCTCCCCGCTCCCCCGCCCCTCGTCCTCCCTGACACACACCACACAACAACTGTACTCCCCGGCCACTTATAGTGCCCCTCCCGCTTGTGTTTAGTTCCCGGCCCCCCTTTTCCTCCCTCTCTCGCTCTTCAAATGCTTCCCTCCCCCCCGCCAACTTCCTTGCGGCCCTCGCTGCCCCGCCAAACACACACACAGCCCACCCCGCACATCCCCATGACACAAGCTGACAACACGTGCGCACGCCTCCTGCTGCCGCCCCTCCTCCCCATTTCCCCCCCTTACTGAACTTCGTCGGCCTCTGGTCCCAACCTTCTTTCCTCACGCCTCCCGCCTCCCCTTCCCCGGTTTCTTCTTTGGCGTGTGGCCCGCCAACAGACCGTCTCTCGCTCCTTTCCCTCCCGCTACGCGAAGTCACATCCCCCCGCCCTTGCTTCGGGGCCCAACCCCCTTGGCTTGGGTCAGCCCTCCCTCTCCCCGCACCCCCCCCTCTCGGACCTAACCTCCGCCTCCTCCCGCCCCCTGCCGACAAACAACCACCCGCCTCCCCCTGGCCGCACCGACCGGCCTCTGCCGGCCTCGTCCTCTTGGGGCCCCGCCCCCCTCGCGCCCTCGCTCGCCCCTGCCTTCCCGGTTCTGCCCCCAGGCGGGCCCCTGCGGTCCTCCGCCCCCTCCCCCCCGTTTCGGTCCAGCTCCCTCCCTCTGGCCTGCCTCTCCTGCCCGGCCCTCTTGCCTGTGCCGTGCGGCCCGCTCCTCCCCGCTTCCCCCCGCCTTTGCCGCCGTTTGCGCTTGTGGCCGCGGCGGGGGCCCCGCCTGCCCCGTCCTGCTTCTGCGCCCCCTTCCTCCCCCGGGCTGTTCTTTTCTTTTTTTCCTTCTTTTTTGTTTTTCTTTTTTCCTATTCCGTTAACACTTTTTTTTTTTTTTTTTTTTTTTTTTTCTTTTCTTCTTTTTTTGTTCTTTTTTTTTTTGTCTTTTTTTTTTTTTTTTTTTTGCAACACAGTTTCTTCCCCTCCACACTCTCCCCTCCGCCCCTCCTCCGCCCTTGCCTCCCGCCCTTTTCCTCCCTGGGTATGCGACACACAAACAACACACCTGCCCTTTGGCCCCCCGCGCTTGCCCCCCTCACACATTCTGTCTGTGCCTGTCCCTCTCCCCCCCCCTTTTCTGCCTTACGGTCTGCTCCCTTCCTCACTGTCCTTCCCCCTTCCCTCTGTACCCCAGTCTCTGACCCCCGTCCTTCACCCTCTTATGAAACCCTCCTGAGTTCTTCCCCCCCGCTCACTGTCCACCGCCTTATCCCCGGCAGCCCTGCCCAATTTTGTCTTCCCCACCCCCGTTTGTCCCCCCCGCAGCGCGACCCGCCGCCCCCCTTTGCCTCCTCCCTGCCCCCTCTCCGCCCCCGCTCGGCCACTTGCCTGCCTGCCCTGTCTTTCCCCCGACTGCTGGCCTGCCTTCCCCTGCTCGCCTTCTCGTGGTGCCCGCTCGCCCCCCCTCCGGTGTCGCTCCTCTCCGCTGCGCCCCTTGCTCTCCTTTGCGTGCTCTGTCGTTGCTCCGCTTTCCCCCGTCTTCGTCTCGGCTTCCGCCTGCGCTGCCGCACCCTCCCGTTACACACACACAGCGTTTCCTCCGTGGGCCCACGCCCTCACCCATTTCTCTCACCACCTGTCCTGTCCTCGCGCGATCCGAGCGCTGTTGGCCTTTGCGCATCCCTGTAGTTCCGTGCACCTCCACCAACATACTCTTCCCTCCCGTGTCTCCTGTTGTCTGCGCGCGTTTTACCCCGCCCCCTGCCTCCGCCAATCGGGATTCGCCCCGCTGTCACCGGCCCGTCCCCGCCTTGCCGTTTTCGCCCGCCTCTGCCTCGTCTCCCCGTCTGTACCCCGCTGGCTAGCTGATCTTGCTGAACACAGGCCGTCTTCCCCCGCGTACACGTCGCCCCCCGTCTGGTCCTGACCACACACACAGCACACACACACCTCTCGCTAACCCTCCCCCGCCTGCTGCCGTGTGTTCGGCGTTCCCCCTCTGCCCCGCTCGTCTCCCCTTCTGCCTCCGCGCGCCGCGTCTCCCCACACCACACATCGACCTCCCCGGCGCGGCTCGCCGCTCCCCTCCTCCCCCCTCGCCCTCGCCTGTCCCCCGCTGTCCCCCCTTCCGCTTCGCACGCGCGCTGCCCTCCCCCCCTTGTCTCCCCCCGCTGCCCCCGTCGCTCCATCTGGTGCGTTTTGTCATCCTTCCCCGCGCCCGTCCGCGCTCCTCCTCTTCTCTTTCTCCCCCTCCCGCGTTGGCCCTCGGCCTGCCGCTCTCATGCGTTCCGCCCCGCTGCGGCGCGCTCTGTGGTGGTTCCCCTCCCTTGCTGGTCGCTCCTGTTACCCCCCCACGGCGTCTGTCGCTGTGTCCCCTCACTGCCCCCCTGCACTTGCGTCCCACCGGTCCCTCAGCGTCTCTCCTTTCCGGCTTCGCCTCCTCGTGTCCTTTCCCTGGTCTCTGTTTCGCTCCCTGCGGCGCTGCATCTCCCGGCCGCCTTCTACACCCGCCCCGCTCGCGTCTTGGTCCGTGCCCCACGCCTCCACTTCTCGCTGGGGCTTCCCTCACTCGCCGCCCTGCTCGGGCTGTCTGCGGTGGTTGGTCCCCCTGGGTCCGCCCTCGCCCCCCTCCTCCTCTGCCTTTGCCCGCCCCTGCCTTCGTGGCTGGTCCTGTTCCGGCCCCCGCCCTCGCTGCCTTGTCTCCCGCTGGCGTGTGCCCCGGCGCTGCCCCTCCCCTGACGGTTCGTTAGCTGCCCCGCCCTGCCCGTCTCCGCGTGCCCGTCCCCCCGCCCCCGCTGTTTCCCCTCCCCGCACCTCCTCCGGCGCTGGTCCATCCCCGCATCGCTGGCTTGCCACCCGGCTCCCGCGTCCGCTGAGCTTTGCGCCCCGCTGGTGGCCCTTGGGGTCGGTGCATTGGGTCCTGCCGCGTGTGCCGCCTCCACCCCCCGTCCTGCGTGCCAGGTGGCTGCTGCCCTCCCCGCCGCCCGCCGCCTTGTCTCTCCCGGCCCCTGGCTCCCCTTAGCCCGGTCGCCGGCCCCTGCAGGCCGACGCTGCGCTTTCCGCCTGCGCGTCCCCCTGTCCTCCCGAGTGGCCCCGGCGGCCTCGTCGCGGCCCCGTGCGGTCCGCCGCGCGCGCGCGCGCTCGCCGCTACCGGCCTAGGCCTGCGTTCCTCCAGCCCCGCCCTCGGCCCCGCCCTTCCGCCCGCGTGTACGGCTCCTTGCCCGCGCGTCTCCTGCCGCCCCGGCCGTCCTTGCGCTTCCCCCGCGCCCCCCCCTTCCGTGACGTCCCGGTGTCCCCTCCTGTGCGACCCTCGACTCCCCGGTCCCCTCGCTGGGCCCCCCGGCTGCGGGCCCCGTGCCCCCCGGTCCCGCCCGGCTCGGGCCTCCTGCGCCCTCTCCCGCGTGGCCTGCTGCCCTCAGTGTCGTTGCCTGCCGTTGTCCCTGCCTGGCACCCCGCCTCCCCCCCCCGCTTGACGCGGGCCTGTTGTCCTCTCTGGCCCGGCGGGCTCGAACCCTGCCCCCCTCGCGGGTCCGCTGCTCTCCGTGCCGGCCGGTCTTGCTCGGCCCTTCTTGCTCGGGTCGCCACCCCGCTTAGCCCCCGCGCACGCAGTCCGCTCCCCCCCCGGTCCACCTTGCCGCTCTCCTTCTGTCCCCCCGCCCGCCGCCGCGCGTTTCGGCCGGGCGCTTGCCTCCGTGCCTCTCCCGCTTGCTCCGTGCCCGGCTGTCCTCGCGCCTGTCTCGTGGGGCCACCCCGCTCCCTCTGTCGCCCTCCCGGTCGCGCGTGCGTCCGTGTGGTGGCCCCTCTCTGACTCTTCCCGATGTCCGGCGTTCGCCGGGGTTCCTGGCCCCCCCCCTTTCCCACCTTGTCTGGCCGATCGGGAGGCGTCGCGCGACTCCCCGCGTCCTCGTGGCCGTACCCTCTCGCCTTGCTTTGCCGCTGCTGCCGTCCTTTGCGGCGCCTTTCGCTCCCTTTGGGGACTCTCGCGTCGCCTGAGCGTCGGCCCCGCGTGGCGGCTTCGGTTTGTCCCCCCTCCGCTCCAGGCTTTCGGTGCCTCCTTGCTCTGCTTCCTGTCTGGTCGTTGTGGCGCGTTGCGTCGGGAGCGCTCCCTCCCTGGCCGTGCCTTCCTGTCCGCTGCTTCGCGCGGTCATCGCCGTCTGTCGGCCGGGCGTACCGCTCCCTGGCTCTGGTGGGCTGCTCGCCCATCGGCGCCGCCCGTCCGAGTCTTCCGTCTTTGTCCCTTCCCTCTGCCGGACTGGATTCCCATTGCCTCTGCCCCGGCTCTGCGCGGCGCCTTCCCCTTGGTCCCGGTCCCGGCGCATCCTGCCCGCTGTCGCTTGTGTCCCCCGCGCGTCCTGAGACGCGCTCGGGCCCTTTCCCTGCCTCGCCGTGCGCGCCGGTGCGCTGTTCCCTGTGGCTCGATTTCCTGACGCTGCTGCCTGCTCCAGCCTTCCGCCGGGCGTCTCCCTGGCGGCGCCCTGGGCCGCCCCGTGCCTCGTGTTGCCGCAGGTGCCCCCCTCTCCCGGCCTGCTGCCGGCCTCGCCTGGGGCGGCCCCCCGCGCCCCTGCCTACCGCGACGTGACACCCCGCCGCGCTGTCTGGCCCCCCCCCTCCCTGCCCCCGCCCGGCCCCTCGTCGTCCCTGCCCTCCCCCCACTTTCCGGGGGGCCCTGCCGCTCTCCCGTCCCGGCTTCTCCAACTCGCCCCGCGCCCTCCTTGTACGGCCCTTCCCGCTCGTTACCCCCGTCGCCCCCCTACTTGCCGTTTCCTCCTCGCCCCCCGTCGCGTCCTGTCGCGTCCTGTCCCCCCTTTTTTTACTCGTAATTCCGGTGCGGCCCCTTCCGCTTTCTCTGCGTGTCCCCCTCGTTGCCGCCGCCCTCCACATTATCCTCCCGCCCCGCCCCGCATGCCCCCTCACCTCCTCCCGCACCCCACCCCCCGCCGGCGCAAACCCTGACGCTCCCCTTCCCTCGACTGTTTCGCCTCTGCGTCCCTCACGTCCCGTTCCCCGCTCCGTCCCTCCTCCCACCCGTCCCCATCGTACCATACGTTCGGGCCGCACCAATCCTCGACGGTCCCCTCCCCCTACCTCCGTTGCCCGGTCCACGATCCTCCCGGCCTCCCCTCTGGCCGCGTTCGGGCCCGGCGCTCCTCCGCGCCTCCTCGCTCCTCCCGCACGGCACATTCTCCCCGCCGGCGCCCCCTCTCCAGTCCTCCGCCGTCGCCGACGCTACCCGCCAGCGTGCACTTACCGATCACCCACCCTCCCCCCGTATTCGACGTTCCCCGTTTCGCCCCATTTCCTCCTCCTCCCCGCCCCCGGGCCGTGGGTCCCGGGCCTCCTACCGCCCGAGCCTTCTTTCCGTGCCCGCCCGCCCATGCCTGGGACCTCACCACAACCCCGCTCGCGCGCCTTCCTGCCAGTCCCCCGCCTCCCAATCCCTTTTGGTGGCACCCCATTGCTCTACAATCCCTCATACGAATACGCTCCAACACTCCTTGGCACGCCCCTCCCTGGCCCCTCCTGTACTTGACGAGAGAGTGATAAAGTTAATGCTAAAGAGCTCATCTCTAACGATAACTGGCAACACTTTAGTGAATCCACAAAGATATACTCAGGAATGCAATTCCAGCCATTACAACATACAGGAATCTTAATAATCTATCGCACAAATCACCCAAAAACTCCCAGGCTTGCTAGAGCACTAACAATTACGAAAGGTGCATCAAGAACAGTCAACTTTGACCTGAAAATCCAGGTTAAGTAAGGTCACACAAAAGTCCAAAAACACGTGCCCCATACTCGCCCCACGAAAAACAGGTAGCCTGACATATCAAAGGTCGCAACAGGCCTCAACCATTCCACAAAAAAGTATGTACCTATACTCTGAATCGAGGTCAAAGTTCAGACGGCAAAAACACATTTGCCCCATACTTCGCCCACGGAAAGAACACAGAGCCACGACATCTAAGGCATAACAGCCACAAAAAATCTTATGACCAAAAGGTACCTATACTCTAATCGTAGGATCAAAGTTCAACAAAAACATATGCCCCATACCGCCCAAGAAAAAAGTTACCCTGGACACTGAATTACAAAGCCAACAAAAAACTATTACCAAAGTGACCAATCCCGAACAGTGCAAAGTCATAAAACCAAAAATGACTACGCCAACGAAGCAGCCCCAGTGCAATTTTAGATAATACAGAAATGCTAACCAAAAGAAACATACAACCGCTTGCGGATCTCAACCCCACCCATGAGCATCAGAAAGCTGAGCCCTAATTGACGGCCATAGGACCTGATATAATGACGTTAACCCGGCTCGGAAAACCGACCTACACCGCCACGATAAACCGGTAAGCTTAAACCAAACCCCTCAGTACCACGATCCAGCCACCACCAAGTTCATTAACTAGAGCACGGATCGCCCCCCAAAGGCACCAATATCTTGATTAGATCTAATAGCGGCCACATTAACCACTGGCTGCGGCCACCTTACAATCAATAGTGTGAATACTCCCACACTAGGCGAACAATCAGACATGAAGAAAGACAACATGACATAAAGCAACAAGAAAAAAAAAAAAATAAAAAGAAAAACTTATCATGAGTAAAAAAAGTTAACAAAAATCAAAAATCGCACAAAAAAACAACAATCCAGAACAATAAAAAAGGACAAAGATCATCGGATGACTACTAACAATAAACACAGACAAGGAACCTACAATCACGGGTAAGGGGAAAATCACTGCCCCACAAAAGAACACCAACAATAAAAATCCGAAATACGGCCTGTCCCTCCAGCGCCCAGGAACCAAACCCAAGAAACAGTAACCCAAAACAGTCTCACAGAAAGCATAAACTCCGACACCTCACCGCCAAACCACAACCGGATACACTAAGCGTAGCACGGAAGTGCTAACGGAGCGTAGACTAGACACTGAGAACATAGCACCAGACCTGAGAAGCCGTAAGGTGCTGACGACTCACTGCACCGACCTGACCGCCGACAACGACGAAAAACCGCACTAACGCACCCACCACCAACTCCCTCACAACAATCCCAACAACACCTCCCCCAAGCGCCCGCCCACAGAAACCACCAATCCACCCCCCCCATTTTGGAATCGCCCCTACAACACCGCCACCCACCATTCCTGCCTATGACGCCACCTGCTACAATGCAAAAACAGCCATTCAAATAAAAAAGCGAAAACGGAAGCCGAAAAACATCAACAAGACACCTCAACACCCAAAAAACGAGCATGCTCCATAAGCGCGAACGGGTCTCAAACGTCAGGAAAAAAGCGTCGCTCGGAAAGAAGCTTCAACTCGATGAAAAAGGCATCGCATCATGAAAGAAGCGGGGCAACTTCGATGAAAAATGTCGAGCCCCGGGCATACACTACTCACCTGCATGAATTTTGTAAAGAGCAAAGGAGCTCCATAAAAGAGAACCATTCTTTACCTCCCAATGCATCCCAGTAGAATCCCACCAACATAAGGTCCAACTGACACATAGGAAATAACTACGAACCGGAGATTGAGGAATGTTAACGATCTAAACCGAACAAATATTTAAAGACGGTAGGCCGTACATCCAATCGCCGGCGCCATTGATTCGCACCAACCACCCCGGTCCTCCGAAAAACCGGCTGGTCAACACAGTTCGGTACCCCAACACGTAACCAAAAAACACTTACCTGCACCGGAATAGACCCCGTACAGACGTGTCAGAACCGGACGGAGTCACCACGTAACCATTCGTAACTATCCAAATCGCGAATTCGTCTCGACCGCGGCACAAACCAATTCCAAAACGGCAACTTCAACAATCACCAGATATGGGCTCGAACCACACACAACAAAACATCACGACAAGTTAATTAATCTAAACCCATCTAACAGAGATACGATACGTGAAGCCCTACCGAGATAAGCCCTAAACACATCAACAAACACAAGATAGCACCAACAAACAAAACATCTCCCAAAACAACAACAACGGAAGAAAGAAAAAAGAAAAGTACCGTCCTTCTCAAGCACGCGCATGTCAATGCTTACTCAACCCCCAAACCGTAATCTACCCCTATAAAAAGGTAATAGATAATTAAAAACATGCGAATTGCGGGCGTCCCCCCATCCCAAAAACGCTGATTCGAAAACTGCCCCGCTGGAATGGTCCGCGCGAGAACGATTCCTCGAGTTTGGATAAATAAGAAAGGTTACAAGAGTAACTCTCTCTCTCGACAAAACCATCCTAACCGGTCTACCCCCAGACAAGGACAGTGATTGTAAACCGGAACGACGCTAACCACGAGAACTGGCTGAACCACCGGTCATTAAACCTCCCGGAGACCCGTTGGGCGAAAAATCCAACCTGGTACAACGCATATACGCACCGCCACCCCCCCCAACCCGAACTAACAATAATGGTATCGGAATTATAACCGATCAAACAAATCCATACAAACCCCGTCCTCAATATTATCCCTAAATCAGCCAGGGACCCTCCCCAATGCGTGGATTCTAAATTAGCATAGAAAGAAAGAAAGGATCCCCTCTAGAACCCTTTCTCTTACAAACACACACATCATACTAAAGCCGTTACCCACGGAGCTAGACACCCACCTTTCCATCGAAGTGACACACCCTCTTTCACGATCCGCACGCCGTTTCCATCGAAGTGACACACGCTTCCTACCGACCGGGGCCGACACCCTTCCATACTTGAGACTGCCCGTAACAGCCTAATGACCTAACTGGCTTCATACGCGAACATGAGTGAAAAATGTTGATTACACGCTTCATTCGCTTGGTAATCTGACAAATGCTGCTTTCTCATCGCAGTCACCACAGGCATGCGTCCAAGCCAGAAGCCGAGGCGGGTTGCACGGCAGCGATTCGCAATGGCGGGAGGCGAGTCTTGCCCGCACAGACGGCCGCCTATAAAAAGAGGACGAGCCACGTTCGTGGACAGAATATCTGGAAGGAGGCTGGTGAGTCCGTCATCAAACGTTTCCAGTCAACGCACCGTTCATCTGCATAGGTGACGCCTCAAGCACCTTACAACTTCTCACAGTCCGCATGCCTCAATTCCTCACAGCCTCAAGCTCCTCACAGCACCCACACGCTCAGCACTTCACAGTGCCTCACAGCTCCAACAGTCCACTGGGTCCGGCGGTGGTGACGCCTCGCGTATGCTCCTTCTCTCAGAACTGCTCTTGGCGTACGATCTTGGCGTCCCTGTTCCCTGGGCCATGGCCACCGGACAAGCACGCCACACATTCAGACATTATTGACTAACACTTCTATTGTGACGCAAATGACTTCTCCCCTCCCCCCCCCCCCCCCCCAATGATCGCAGGACCCTTGCTGTTAATGTAATAAAGTCAAATCCCAGATAATAAACATCTACCTTTGTCCTTTAATATTCCTGATGAATTATTTCTTGCAATATGGATTTTCGAAAACTTATTTACCATCATGAAAATAAAAATTCTTCTATTATTAATTTCTAAATAAATTCCTTGTGACATTCCAACCTTCCTCGCTTGCCTTCCTCCATGATCAGCAGTCCGAACACTAGATAACTGGAGTAATACCACAACGAATTGAAACTGTAAAGTCCAACAGCACCAACCATGGTTAAATGCTCGGGCGCACCGAATTAAGATCCTAATCAAGATAAAATGGTCTGCGAGCCACCCCCAACCCTAATAAACTGAAAAAAATAGATGTGAACCACGGAACTTCGTGTTAACTGAGTGGCTTCATAGGTTCAAAGCAACCCACCTACCAACGAATTAATCGGAGCGTGGTCCCAGGTCCGGCTCTCCGAAGACAAAACGGGATTAACCGCCTCATAATACACTCGTTACACTATGGCTCGTAACAATATCATATACAACACACACCCCAGAGAACGAGACAAAACAGGACCCTCCTGCCCACTAAAGGATGGAACCAAGAAGAAAATCACAAAAGCCAGTTAAATGTCCTTGTAACATGCTGATAAAAAACTCTAAAAAACAAATGCCAACAGAGGCTGCACCGCTGCAGAGAAACTATTGGCAAGTTCCATGAAACTTGGAACGCCTACATCTCGAATACTAAGTCACACAACTTGGTCAAAAAGATTTGTAGGCCTCTTAACCTATCAGAAAATTTCAGCGGCTAACCTGTAACTTCTTGGCGAAGATAATAGGCAAAATAGTTTTGAATGGAATCTATGACCCCAACCAATCTCAAGGATAAAATATAGGCAGCACAACTTTGGCAAAATAAGATTTTTAGGGCCCTGTTACCGCATCGAAAATGTCAGCGCTAACCTTTCTTCCCGTGGCGAAGATATGTGGCAATTGTTTTTGACCAACGTCCATGAACTTTGAACCCCACCAAGATCTCAGAAAGATAAGGTCAACACACTTTTGTGGAAGTTTTTTGTAGGCCCTGCTCGACCTTCAGAAAGAATTCAGCGGCAACCTGTATTCCGGCGAAGATATGGCAATATTTGTTTGACCTTTGGTGTGACCTGAACTTAACCTAATTTCAAGCAAAAGTACACCAACTTCCTTGAATGCAGCCCATTCAAAGAATTAACTGTTAGTGCCCTAGATCAAAAGCCCTAGGTAGAGTTTAGGCAATGATGTGTGACAAAATAAAATATAAGAAAAAGAATTCCTGTAATAAATGATTGCAGGAATGCCAATCAATGAGTAA
>CM068967.1:27284537-27301273 GCA_035128595.1 Eptatretus atami
ATGATTAATCATCTTTGTGGAATCAAACCTAAAGTGGTTAGCAGTTAATACAAGGCTATAAGAGATAGAAAAATGCTCTTCTAGCCATCTAACCCGTCATCACATCTCTCTTACAAGCTCAACACAGGAGGAGGCCATTAGACCTGTCGTGACCAATTAATTTTTCTTTACTCATTAATTCATTATTTATTAATTTTTATTATGCAAATATTTGTAGTACACCAAAAAAGTGAACTTTAGTAGCCAATCAGTTGAGACTTTCCAGAAAGAGCCGCTCGAAGCAGGGGTTGCTGGAAGGTCAGTACAAATGGGCGCTCATCATCATGACACGTAAGAAGCTCGCATGCCTTTACTTAAGGCCCTGTCACACCTTGACGATTTAGCCAGCGTATGCCGACGTATGAAAAATTTGTCTAAAACGCCTGGCCACGTCGAATACGTATGGGTAAGTTTTGTATACGTTAAGAGCACGCTCGCATACGTCGTAGTACGCTGGCATACGTCGTAGTACGCTGGCATACATCGTAGTACGCCGAGCTGTGAGACAAATTTTCCATGCTTGAAATTTATCGAGCCGTATGCCAGCGTATGACTCGCACGTTCCGCATAACGCTGGCCATAAGTTGTAGGCACGTTACGCGATCGTTGACACACGTCGACAACACGTTACTTGTAAGTTACTCATAAGTTGAAACACGTCGAGGTAATGTTTAGCGTACCCGAAACTTATTTCTAACCTATGAGTAACGTGTTGTAGGCACGTTACGCGATCGTTGACACACGTTACTTGTAAGTTACTCATAAGTCGAAACACGTCGAGGTAATGGTTAGCGTCAGTGTTCCAGACTCCCTGGTTTTTTTTTTTTCGGTATGACGGTGATGTTGACACTTCGATTTCTAGTGCGGTTATAATATAATATAATTCATAGGCTGCCGCTCAACGATTTAAATCATAACCGCCACTAGAAATCGAAGTGTCAACATCACCGTCATACCGAGAAAAAAAAAAACAAAAACAGGGAGTCTGGAACACTGACGCTAACCATTACCTCGACGTGTTCGACTTAAAAAACTTACAAGTAACGTGTGTCGACGTGTGTCAACGATCGCGTAACGTGCCTACAACTTATGGCCAGCGTATGCAGAACGTGTGTTCATACGCCGAGTACGTCGAGAATCTTCAACATGCTGAAAATTTGTCGACGTATGCCAGCGTACTACGAGTATGCCAGCGTGCCTTTAGGTCAGGTATGGAGCATGTGCCAGAACAGCGCGCGTCGCTGCGTTCACTTTCCGCCGGTATTCCAGGGGCCTCCGTCTGGCCATCCCCCAGGCAGATGCCAGGCCCATCCCCATCTCCTTGAGATGATGGTCAACCTGCTGCAACCACGAGGCACGTGGTCGCCCACTGGCCTCCTCCACTCATGAGACTCCCTCGCTGAGAGAATCTGGTGAGCAGGATCAGCGTCAGGAAAACGAGCCACATGTCCATACAGCCGCAACTGACGCTCACGGACTATGCAGGTAACAAATCTCATCCGAGTCTCTCTCAGCAACCGCTCGTTGGACACAAAATCCGACCAGCGATAGCCAAGGATTCTCCGAAGAGACCTGGTACCAAAGGAATTAAGTCTCCGTCTCAGATCCTTGGTCAGAGTCCAAGTCTCACATCCATAGAGCAAGACTGGAAGTACCAAAGACCTGAAGACTCGGACTTTCGTCCTCCCGCCACAGGTACCGACAGCGCCACACCCCATGATCCAGTGAATCCATGACTCCCCAGGCCCGACCCAGACGTCTATTGACCTCTGACTCACAGCCAGCAGAGACATGAATATCACTGCCAAGGTAAGTGAATCTCTCCACGACCTCAACATCCTCACCACAAACAGACACAGACAGGACAGCAGCATCAATGATGTCACCGAAAGCCTGGATCTTAGTTTTGACCCAAGAAACCCGTAATCCCAGCGGCTCCGACTCCTCATTCAGCACCTCGAGGGCCCCAAAAGGATATCTAAAGTCTCCGCAAAGATGACTGCATCATCTGCAAAATCAAGGTCCGAGATCTTGACATTCCCAAACGATGCACCGCAGCTTGATCTCTCCGACATCCTCCCTAAAATCCAGTCCATACAAGTGCTGAAAAGTGTGGGGCCAGTACACACCCCTGACGAACCCAGTAACAACTGGAAATAAGTCAGAGATGGTACCCCACACTTCACAGCACTCTCAGTACCAGAGTAGAGTTCAGACATCAGATCGATCAGTTTTGGTGGCACCCCACGAAGACCAAGAATCCTCCAGAGACATCCCGATTCACTGAATCGAACGCTTTACAGAGATCAACATAGGCTGCAAGCAGCCCCTCCGAAACTCTCGTCTGCGTTCGCGTGAGGACACGAAGAGCAAGGATACGCGTCAATCGTTGACCTCTTTGGTGTAAAGCCTGACTGCTCTGGACGCTGGTGCTCAAGCAGATGGTGGCGAACCCTATCAGAATTATCCGAGCAAAGACCTTGCCCGGCACTGAGAGCAGCGTCACCCCTCGGTAGTTGTTGCAGTCTGGCGATCACCCTTCCCTTTCCAGAGAGGAACAACAAGGCCCCTCTTCCAATCGGTTGGGATGATGCCTGTGTTCCAGCAGAGCACAAAACTGCATGCAACGACACGAGTGCAGCATTTCCACCAGCCTGAGAAGTTCAGCATGGATGCCACAGATCCCTGGAGCTTTACCCTGTTTCAACTGGTTCACCGCAGCCCGTGTTTCCACAAGCGAAGGTGGACCACAGTTGATTCGAGGGTCAGCAACAGGGATTGTAACACCTTGACGTCCAACTCGACAGCTGGGGGATCAGCCTGGTACAACCCTCAAATAACCGGCCCAGCGCGGCCTTCACTTCAGACTCCTCTGTCAAGAGCCTACCACTCTCTGCTCTAACTGCAGTGCTCCGAGGGATGGGCTTGGATGAACGCAATGCACGAATTCCCCTGTAAGCGGACCAGAATCACCTGTCCACAGGTGATGCTCTCCCCTCACAGATTCCTCGCACATAGGCCTCCTTGTCCACCCTCAGTGCACGTACAGTTTACGCCTCAGCTCCCTGAACAGCTCAGCTCTGCCATTCAGCCTGGCCCTGCGACTCTGGTCAATGGTATCCAGTGTCCCTTGAGAGACAAAATTCTTCTTTGCCCTGCGGTGAGTTCCAAGACATCCACCGGCAACATCAAGGACGGTGTCTTGAAGGCACTCCACAAACTCTTCAGGACCCCCCAAAGCACCCAGACCCCCAAGTGTCCACCCAGCCTGTTCGCAAACTCCTCAGCTACTCTCTCATCCCTGAGCTTGCCAACATCCAGCCTAGGCTGGATGGTACCATTCTCCAGGATTTAAGGTGCAGCTTTAGAGTTGCTACAACAAGCCTGTGGTCAGTATTGAGGAACTGAGCACTCCGGTAGACCTGCAGTTCTGGATCATCCTCCAACGACCGTCAATGAGGACATGGTCAATCTCCTTTGCCACACGCCAGCGTTGGAATACCAAGTCCAGCGATGAGCTTGTGGGCGCTGAAACCATGAACCAGCCACCCTAAGCTCATGACTTCTTGCAAAGTCAAGGAACTTAGTGCTATTCTGGTTCATAGTTCCTGACCCATGGGGACCAACACCACACCTCATAACCATCCCTATCAGTTCCAGTCGATGCATTGAAATCCCCCAAGACTAGAAGTGTATCTCGTCTGGGGCACTGATCAACCACAGACTCGAGCGTGGCGTAGAATGCATCCTTCACGGTGAGATCACTCGCCTCAGTCGGAGCATAAACAGAGACCAGGGAAATGACACCTAAGGAGTGACGAATCCTTAATCTCATAATACGCTCGTTGACCGGTGTTACCTCAATATCATTGGGGTCAGCTTTGGACACAGCTACAGCAACTCCTTGGGTATGGTAACCATCAGAGCGACCAGACCAATAGTAGGTGTAACCACCCACCATTATCTCGCCGCAATCCGGTCTCCGAACCTCAGAGAGAGCTGCAATCCGATGTCCAAACGCTTGAGCTCAGATGATAACAGAGACAGGTGATGATCATCTTAACGTGCTCTTAACGTATACAAAACTCACCCATAACGTATTCGACGGTGTGCCAGCGTTTTAGACAAATTTTTATATGTCAGCATACGCTGGCTAAATCGTCAAGGTGTGACAGCGGCTTGACACTTCGATGTCTAGTGCGGTTATGATTTGAATCGTCGAGCCGCAGCCTTTAATAGGCTACACCACATGATCGTCGGTGATACGCTGCGCCGCGCTATGCATAAGTTAGACTATCGTTGGGCATAGGTTGTGAACGCCGACAACACGCTCAGCATTCGTTGGTATAAGTTATCTATATGTGATTGAAACGTTCTGTGTACATTACCAATACTTTATGCATACGTCCAACTCGTTATGAATACGTCCAAAACTGGAAAAAAAACATCAATACTTCAGCATACGCCAGCGTTTTACATACATTTTGATACCTTGCCATATGCTGGCTAAAACGTCAAGGTGTGACAGGGCCTTTACAAGCCTTTTCTCAACCCTATTCATGAGTCATTCTGCTGTTGAGAAAACTCGCTCAGACCAAGCAATTACTAACACTCTGAGGTGAAATATTTATTGTTACGTGCACGGAGACACATTTTAAGCAGCAAAGTCCAAAATCTCTCTCGACTCTCTAGGACAGAACACTTGTAGATATAAAATGTTGTTATGGGCGTTTTCCCACCTGAGGAAACAGCAGGAGATAAGAAAACAGGGAGTGGTCGTCATCTCATTCTTTGACAAAGCAGAGACTAAGACTTTGTGAAATCTTAGCAAAACTACATATCACTCAAAAATACATATCAATGTTCCTCAATCTTATAATTAGCAGAACACCATATATGGTTTGTGCGAGCATGGGAGCACCACTCATAATGTGCGAGCATGGGAAAGCATCTCCCACTCATTCATGGTTTGATTACAAGCAAACAGTTCAATTCACAGGACAAAGGGCTCCCTCATCCTTAGGGCAGTATATGTTGCAATTGAGCGAAGGCAAATGTGTGGGCTGCTTTCTCTCTTCAAGTGTGTGACAAACATGTTTTGTTTCTAATACAAAAACACTTTCATTTGCTTCAACTCTGGATAAGATCTTTTACCCATGATCCTTCTTGGTGAAGAACTCCATATATTGTGACAAAATGACATTAGTTAATTACAATACTTTGCAATAGACTTTATTCCTTTACAAGCATTTAAAAGCATTTGAAAGCATACAAGAGGAAATGCATATCATCACCTTACATGACAGAAAATGGTTGGTGCAGCATATTATACATTTCACAAGACAGAATTAATTATTTTTCTTCCACACTCCCTCCTTTTGTCCCAAAGGGACAATTTAAATCAATTTTACCCATGATTCATCATACCCCATTCCTGGAAGAGAAAAGAGCTCTTTTATTCAAGTTCATTCATATTAATTGGCAGTGAGTGCTCATAGAAGAAGGATGCTGGAAGAAAACCATTCCAATAGCACCCCAGCCCGGTTGATGAATGTGCCTCCAATAACTCAGCTACCTGCTTCACTGCCTGGTCACCAGCAGCTGCCACAAGCTGCAAAACATATCATCAAATGCTTGAATGGTAAGCAATGTAGATAGAGCGGCACTCAACAGGAAACACAGTCAAGTAATTTCCTGAGCCACGGAGAAGGCAGGCCCCATAGGTATGGAGCTTGGACCCGAAACCGGGTTGTAGGTGACTCACCGTATGGACCCTCAGGGCCCTCACTGTGTGTCTCACCTCAACGGTAAGATCAAGCAATATTTGCAGAGCGAGGTTCGCGAGTGTTGTCAGTGTTGCACCCACAGGCAGGCACTATTCACGGCAGATTCAGTTCCTTGCCTCGCCAGGTTTAGGCTTGTCGTCCAACCTTCTCTTCAGTGGCTTTCATTCATCTGCTTATTTAATCTCCTCAGGAAGGGGGTTGTGCTGTGATCACGGGATGGATACCCAATCACCCCAAATGTGGGTGGTCCCCTAAATCCAATGTCTTGGTGGAAGTACCTCTAATCTTGATTAGAAAGATAATCATATATACTGCACAGCTCATCTGCTTTCCAACACTCCAAAATAGATAAAACCAATGTTAAACTTTGAATGCAGTGAGTACAATGATTAAAATTAAAGAGTTTGTACACACCATAAATTCCCTTACTTAATGCCATTAAACAGAGTTTCGTTTAAAACCTTAAATTGTATGATCTTTCAGTCCATCATTAACAATATCCTTTCCCTGCAACACGAAGCGCAGCATTACACCCAATTGATTATGTTCCCTTTTGTCTGCCCTGGTATTCTTACATCATTGCATCTACTGTACCATCAACTTAAAGTTTTCTCTGAATATTTGATGAGGTAAGCACTAAATAGCATATATATGTATTAAAATTTTTTTCCTTTAAACACAAACACAATCTGTCATTTGCCATATAAATTTTCCCTTGACTACAGTACACTTAATAATTATTCACAAGGTCCTACAGCTTATTAACTAAGTTTCTGATTTTATCTAGGCATATTCAGAAATCTCACGAGCTTACTCTCAGAATGCTGTTATACCATCACACATCTTATACATTTACCATTTGAAAATCAACAGCTATTACTGATCTGTAAAAGCAATTCCTAGAAAAGCAATTTTAATCCAAGTACAATCAGACTAATTTTCATCATCATCAGGTCTTGTAATATCATCACATTAGTTATTTATCTCGATTTCACATTGCTTCCAGAACACATCATCAAAGTCATCCTTTTGTCTTGTACATGAGAGGTACATGAAACTTGTGTGACCATAGTCTTCAAAACAATCTTCTTTATGCAAATAACAAGCAAATTAATCACACATATTATAACAATCAATTTTAATACAAGCAATATAAGTTGAAGGAAAAGGTATTGCAGAATCTTCACACCTTGCTCCCAATCTTGTCAACCAGACTGGCAATGTATTCTCGGTTATGCTCAATTAGATTCATCATTCAACTGCGAACTCTGCATTTTGCACATTCTCTCCATTTCCATTTCTTCTGCGTAGTCTGGGTAATTATAATCTATTTCAGGAAACCCCTCACAATAACTTTGAGATTCCCCTTCATTGTCAGGATCCCCTTGCATACTGGATCTATCATGGTGTTGCATACTGGTGTTCTTTTGCCGATTACCATCACCATACTTGTCACTTTTTTTCAAACAGATTGAAACCAAAGTTTCATTGCAAGCAATTACTAATACAACAGCAAGGACAATTACCAAGGCAACAAACCACCAATGTAAGATTCTTGCTCCCCAACTGACAATAAGAACAATTCCAGAGTTATTAATATCCTGTAAGAGTATTTACAATCACATTGGCTTTGCCTTCGATGTTTAATTCCCAAGTTTAATTCTCATAATGTCAAGCTCCATTTCATCAATCTCTGATCTTTATCCTAACATTTATAAAAAGTGAACAGATTGTGATCTGTGAAAACAATCACTAGAAAAGTAGTTAAACCGAAGCATATCTCAAACTATTGCAAAGCTGACACTGTGGGTGATATATACCTTACTTACACTTCTGCCATCCCTTGTTGTAAAATACTTGTTTGTTGTAAATAACTTGTCATCCCAGAAATCAGTTTAATATCAGTCAGTACCACTTCAGTAAATCACTATATTTTGAAGCTTGGGCTTGACCAATCTTGTCAAAACACTTACCCATCCTATGGATTGGACAGGAGTCCATTCTCATCACTTTATTTAATGTTTTTAATTTGTGCAACAACGGATGTTGCTATCTGGCTTAGTGCCAGCACATCGGGCGAACTCCATTCCCAAGTATACATTCCCCCCCCCCCCCACCACCCCTCTGTTTATTATTATTATTTTTTAACCTAATAGGATCCTCTCTGGACAGGCAATGCTCCACTATCATAGCATCTCCTATCTCTACATCTTGATACACACTAAGTCTGTTCTGCCATTTACCTCCATCCACAAATAAGTGAGTCATTAATTAAATCTGAGACTTGACCTTGCCGTTAGGATGTAAAATTTCCCCAATATCTGATTTAACTATAATTAACACCTCCATGTTTGTCAGCCTCGGATAGGCATTGTCCACAATATGGTCAAGCCTTCCTACTACACATCTCAATTTGATTGTGCATTAACTACATTAATTTTCAAACAGGTGAGGCTAAAACAACTCCTTCTGATTGCTTCCTATTATGATATTTTTGGATGTGACAGTCTTCTCTGCTTACATCTACCTGGAGTTTGAACATAATCAGTCTCACTGAGTTTTCCTGCACTGAGATAATGTCCAAAATACCTTGCCTGTAATGGTTAGAAGCCTGGATACCGAAACTTTTTTTTAATCAAGACTAAATTCTCGAAAATGGGGATTATATATCCTTAAGACACATTCCACTTTATGTTTTCTCATGCTAGTCCACATGTCTTTGCCAGCCTCTGAATACATACCCCAAACCTAGCAATTTTAAATGAGGACCTCATTCAGCCATTGTTACACTCAAAACTCCAAGGGTCTTTGCACTGTGTCCTAACATCAGTTTAATAGGGTTTATAAAACTTCGCAAGATAATTGGAACAAAAGTTCATGGCCATCTTGTGATCACCTTTGCCACAGGCTCTCCTGCCTTGTGAGGTGACGGTGTGTGCAGTCCCGCTCTGGCACTCCACATTCCATCCTGGCCCTCCATAGCTGCGCGGGCAGCTAGCAAACTTCCCCCCATCTGGAGAGCTCCGTTCCACCTTTGAATGGAAAGCCTCGACATGCATACGTGTTAGATGCATTTTCTCATTAATAATTAATTTAGCCACAGTGCCAGCACCTGTCTGTTCATAAGGGTACGCCTCAACCCATTCAGAAAACAAACCCACCACTATACTGAACTCGTACCCACAACACCTTGGCATCCGCGTGAAATATACTTGAATATGTACAAATGCTATTGAGGTACCATTAAGGCATTATAAAACCCACTCTCTGGTCAAAACAAACAAATGAACTATTTGGAGACCCTATGTCCAGCAGGGGGACAAGGTCGGTGATCGACTTCTGCAACAACAGGGTGTTTTGTCCACGAACATGCAGGAACATAATCGAATAGTTTGAGCAATGCTTCGACAACCGAGGCAGTGATATGGCGACCCTTTTACAGGTATTGCTTTTTAAAAATTTTTTCTTTTCATGATGCCAACGATAACTCACCTATCCCCAACAAAGGACACTGCGCCACCCCTACAAATTTAACACTCACAACCTAATGCCAACCCTTAAATCCACTGCACAATTTTGTTTGTATTTCCACTTCTCAGCGTGTCCGAGTTCACGGACCCCCCTGCTCCTCCCAGACACAAAGCCTCCATGCCAGCAGACAGAACACTTACCCAACGTCCATCCGAGGAACGGCACACACATTGATGAATCACCCTGCCTATGAAGCACCAAGATGACAGCAGCATTTTCACCAGAAAACGAAATTATAAATACTTTAGTGATGATCTTTGTTTCACCATAATCAATTATTTTGGTTAGCTTCTAAATATCCATTTAAACCATTTATAGGACCACGAAAAATGCGACCATTTGATGTCCGATCAAATGCTGAGCAGATGGTACTCGTATAGCACAAAAAAGGAATTTCACATCTTGCATCATTCAAATTTAAAGTTTACTCACAACATTCCTCCCCATCACTCCATCACACGGTCCACACAGCCCAACTTTGGCCACGACCTGCTCGTGTGCTTTCTTCACATATTGGGATTCTCACCAAGGTCAAATTCATCGGTGGGGCATGCTCACCATGCACGCTGTTCCTTAACCTTCGCACAGTGAACATAGGGTGTAGGTGGGAGATTTCTCCACATCTGCCGATAACAATGTGAAACTGTTGGAAAAAGGGACACTGTATCTTTCGTCTCCCAATCCATGCATAGCTTTTTTCCATCAGATTCTAATCGTGCATTTATTCCATTTACCAAAGCATGTGAAAGGCACATTTCAATTTGATCATCTTTTCTCATTACCAGAAAACGATACCATTCTGAATCCATCAATTTTTTGAATCCTCTCTGCTGTCCCATCTTTAAAAACCCATCTCATATTCCATCTATCCATTTGCTTTGACCATTTAAACACTTTCATGAACCCACTTTGAATGATATCCATTACCTGGTCAAAACAAACACAGTGTACATCAAATCATTGGATTTACATTCCACAAACTGAGATGAAACAATCTGTTCTTAGGATTAATTGAACCGATTGACCTTTTGCGACCCATCCATATGCATCATTGATACAACTCCAAATCGCATGTCGTTGACATGCAGGATCGTAAATCAAGCAACATCATTTAAATGTGAATTTGGATCACAAAATCGCAAAAATGTTATCCCATAAATCCACTGCATTTTTAGGAGCTGCAATTTAAAACACCATCCAACAACTGACTCAACTCCAACTCACTTCCACAGATGATCCCACATTATTTGCTGATAGCCCTGCCATGCCATTTCACAGCATGTCCGAGCCCACAAACATGTTTTCCTCGGATATGAAGCCTTTTTTGTTTGTTTTTAAAGTTAACAGAAGGTAGCTGGAGATGATCAAGTTGCTGATAATGATATTTCCAAATCGTTTGCACGAATGGTATATTTTAAATCCACTGATAGGCCGGATCTGCATTCAGACCATAACCAAAATTTGATAATTTCATGTGTCACTCCTGTCATGCCTGTTAGGGTTAGGGTTAGTTACCATATGTAATATGTAGATGTAACCTGGGGATGTTAATGAACTAGTGTTTCTTTTTTTCTTTTCCATCAGTATTAACCATTAATTATTTTAAAAGTAGACAGCAGGGATCAACAAATACCTTTCCTGATTACCACTGGGGACATAATGGCAAACCACCTCATGTAATCCTTGCACTGAGATATAAACTCCAGTGTCACCACCACTGTTGCCATGGTTCCTGCATGGTATGCTCACTTGCAAGCATCTGCCTGCAGCAAATTTGTATCAATCCAAATTCTCTCTCCTCCCAGGCCAAATAGCATGTGAGACACCACAATGGCCAATAAATTCCAATCAATTTCCAATATCATCCAGCCACAAACTGCCGCTCTGGTGATTCTCATACCAAACATCCTGAGATGTATCCCACCAAGCACAGGCAAGCGAGCCATCACTGACACACTGATCAACCACAAATTCCTGCCACAATAAACTGCCAAAACCAAACCAGAAACCAAACGCAACCAATGATGCAACCAAACAAGCCGACACAACCCACCTATCCACATCAATATTATAATAGCTTTGTTATGCTCATAGAATTGTCGTTCTTATATCTTGATCCCGTGTGCACCCACAATCAAGAGATAAAATCGAGCAAATATTTTTCGCTTCAATATTTTTAACAGCAAAAGTTAATTTCCTTTATTATCCCGCCCCCTCCCGGAGGGAGGGAGCGGATATTGTAATCGTCCGGTTTGTTATCTTGCCAAAACGAAGTTTTTGCAAGATATGTTAGTCAGTCTGTATGTTTTTTATTTTTTATTTTTTTTTTTTGTTTGTTTGTTTGTTTGTCTGTAATCACGAAAAAAAAATTCTGCAGACCACAGTTTTCATTGGAAATTTTTGTAACTTCACATATCAGAGGCCTATGGAGGTCCCTTTCAGGCCATAAAATTTTGAAGGTCAAGGTCAAAGGTCAAGGTCACTTTTTCGCAAATCAGGGTAATCGACAAAACCTTATTTTTTGAGTAATTTTGATCGGATCGTCTTCAAACTTCAGGGAATATAGTTCATGGTCTGGCGCTCAGCTGATTAATTTTTGGTGGCGATTGGCCTTGACCTTCATGTGTTTTTTTTGTTGTTGTTGTTTTTTTTTTTTTCTGTAATCACGTATAAATCACTCTGCAGAGCACAGTTTTCATTGGAAATTTTTGTAACTTCGCATATCAGAGGCCTATAGAGGTCCCTTTCAGCGCATAAAATTTTGAAGGTCAAGGTCAAAGGTCAAGGTCCATTTTTCGCAAATCAGGGTAATCGACATAACCCTCATTTTTTGAGTAATTTTGATCGGATCGTCTTCAAACTTCATGGGAATATAGTTCATGGTCTGGCATTCAGCTGATTAATTTTTGGTGGCGATTGGCCTTGACCTTCATGGTTAAGCCTAAGGTCAAACATATTTGACCCAAGGTCAAATTTTCAAGTTTTAGGAACCATATCGTGTAGTACCTCAAATTGAACACCTCGATGAGTGCTTTCTAGATATATCAAGCTTGAGACATTATGACGTCATTTGGTGACGTTATGAGGCAAACGCATATTTTTCATGGTTACTCTGTAGAACGATTCTCATCGGAATCTCTCGTAGGCAGATATTCCTCAAGGAGTCGCTCCTGGTGGATAGCAGCTCTGTTCACCTCAGTGTGACCTTAAAGAAGTCACACGTGGTCACCTTTTGGCATGATACGGATCACCCTACGGGTGACATTGGTTTATTTGTCTGTTTGTTTGTCTGTCTGTCTGTTAGCAACTTTACGGCAAAACGGCTTTAGCAAACACTATCAAATTTAATCCACAGGTGAGCAATGAACCTTGGATGACCCCATTAACTTTTGGGTCCAATTGGATCAAAGGTCAAGGTCAAGGTCACGAAAAGATCAAAATCGTTTTTCGCTCATAACTTCGTCAAAAATGATTGATTTACTTCAAACTAAGCTTATAGTGAACCTTATTCTATTTGTCACTTATAATCCTAACCATTTCTATAGTGAAAAATGCATATTTGTGAAGATCGGTAGGTCCGAAGTTTTGGGGTCATGGCCATCGGTCAAAATTACAAATTTTCCATTAAAACTAAAACATGGTTACGAAAATACAACTACTTACGGAAAACGGCTGGCTCAAACACTGTCAAATTGTATCCACAGGTGGGTAATGAACATCGGACGACCCCATTAACTTTTGGGTCCAATTAGGTCAAAGGTCAAGGTCAGGTCACGAAAAGGTCAAAATCTTTTTCGCTCATAACTTCGTCAAAAATGGTTTAATTGACTTCAAACTAAGACTAAATATTCCTTATTCTATTCTTATAATCAACATTCAGGTTAAGGATATATCAATTTAAATTTGATCCCCAAAATAACTTTATGCCTTAAATGGGCGGGATTTGTTGTGCCTGGCACCACTTGTTTCATTTAGTTTCTCACATCAAGACAGTTTTGTCTGCAATCAATTTCTCTCAAGCAGGTCAGACACAAGCTGCTCACCCCTCTCCTTCCCTACCAGGCAAACATAAAATCAGCCTGTGTTCAGAGGACAGGTGACCTTGCAAATTCCTTTACTTCACAACAGGCCACCCCACCTTACTTCTCAGTGACATATATTTCAGTGTTATTCACTGCTGCTTCATTTTAACACTACCTTGTCATTTAAGATACGTAATTTTGTAATGTAATATAGGGGAACAAATAAATCCTCCAAACCAAACTAAATTAAATTCTTTTACGATAGGATCTTACAATCGGATGTTACCAAATCCAACTATTCCTCCACTGCGTATAGCATCTTTACTTTCCAAATCAATCACATCCAAGTCATTCCACGAGGCATGAGACAAGCATTTCAATTAGATTCTGGCCAATCTCATGCATGTGGCATATGTAATTTGTAGATGGAAATACCTTCTCATCGTCTCGCACGGAGGGCATACATTTTACAACCTTCCTTTTTATCTGGTCCTGGAAATGCTCTCAGTGGCATTTGATTTACACTTTCATCATTGAAATTACATGTAATACTTTATTTCCATCCTTTGGTGTGAATCATAGACCCAGAAGTCACCATCCAATGTTACAGGGCTATCAATTGGTCCCTTAGTTGCCCCCACTTGTCGATGCCTGTCCTCACTCTGTCAATTGTTCCGACAACTCTACCTTTACATATACACAGCCAGGCACAGATCGTGCACACTTCTGGATGCTCTGCATCCTGCACATCAAGCCTCATGGGGCCAGTACAGTTTCCAAATTCATGGTAATTCTCCCAAACTCGAGACCAGAACACATCTGCATTTTCTTGTCTCTTAAAATATTGAGTTATACATCACTGATTATTCTCTACACTTTGTCAAGATGATGTTTACACATTTCATTTCTTCTCTGACATTCATCACTCCCCATCATAAACACTTTCCAATTTACCACCTTGACAGTTTTCTTATTCTGCTCTTTACTTTCCAATTCCTTTCTCAAACTTATAATTCACAATGTACTTCTGACACACACAAACTGATGCACACATGAACAGATTGTGATCTGTTGAAACGTTGTGCACAAGCTATTTCATCTGAAACGTTGTGCACAAGCTATTTCATCAACACATTCAGAGCAATGACCCTATACCACCACAAATCATCCCACATTGTTCCACTGCAAAACAGTTTCAGGCACAATGAACAAATATACTTTAGAAGACTCAATTCCGCAAACATCCTTAACACATAATTCATCATTTTTTACAAATATAAATCACTATCATACATTTGTCAAACAGAAAAAAGGGACCCTTAAAACTTAAATGATGTTAACCCTTCGGACTTAAAGTCCTCCAACACTCTTCGGGGATCCTCGATCCCTTAAGCCCAGGGTCCCTGACCCTTACAGAACTCAACAGATGTTCTCAGACTCTCGATCAGTGTTTCTCAAGGTGGGGCGCACACCCCACCGGTTGGGGCGTTGGCAATATTTTGGTGGGGCATGAGGATTCAGAATTAATGAATTAATATATGATCGCTTTCGAGAGAAAGAGAGAGAGAAAGCTAAGAGAAATCGACTGGAAATCAGAAACGTGGTGATTTAAGGCTGAAACTGACAAAATTGGTTCCTCGAATCAAACAAATCTGCAGCCAGCATCAAGGGCAGGGCTCCCATTGAAGTGAGTAGCAATTGAATAAAATTTGCAATAAAGTTTTAATAAAGCACTTTTGAATATATATATGTAGTATATACTGTAGTGTCTCCAATCATGGTGCGGGCGTACAATTTTTTTGAAAATCAAAGTGGGGCGTGGGACAAAAAAGGTTGAGAAACACTGGTCTAGATCTTACAGTGCTAAGTTTACCGACACCAATTAACACACTTTCATTTGCCTCAACTCTGGGTCAGATCTTTTACCCATGATCCCTCTTGGTGAACAACTTCATATATTGTGACAAAACGACTTTAGTTGATTACAATGCTTTGCAATAGACTTTATACCTTTACAAGCATTTAAAAGCTTTTGAAAGCATACAAGAGGAAATGAGTATCATCACTTTACATGACAGAAAATGGTTGGTGCAAAATATTATACTTTTCACAAGACAGAATTAATTATTTTTCTTCCACAACTCAACATTTATTAGTGACTTTTGTTCGACGTTACCAAGATTATTGAGCGAAGTGGATTTCGTTTGTTTGGCTAAACAACCATGACAACAATGAACGAGTCACTTCTTCTGCTTGCCATCTTTGACACCATTTTGAAAGTCGCTACGATTCAATGCTAATAAATCCTTCTCTCTTCACCAACAGCTGGAGAGACAACAAAGGAGTAATCATCAGCCAGACTTAATTTACAACACATCATTGCGCTTTAAATGTGAGTGAGATTTCTTTTGTTCTGGTTTAAAAACCATCATAACCAGCACACTGAAAGGAATACTCACCACAACCCATCAAGCCTGCACAATGGTTGCCACCCTATGATTATTTGTCTGTGTTCTATCCTCTTTTAAATGCTGTGCATCAAGCAAGGAAGGAACATGTCCCATTTTTAGACCTGGTATCATTTGACGACGATTTGAACCACCAACCTCCCAGACTCAGCAGGTGCTTTAACCATCACACCACCAAGTCTCACTTTATAATTCTACCATTTATTTGTAATTGGTCACTGGCTTTGACACAATACAAATATTAGAGTCTTTAAATTGCATCAAATGTGCCAATAAATGGGAATTGTTTCTCTCAGCTTGCCGGCTCGATGATAGAAGACACCATTTGTATTTTTGGCATCCCCATCCCTACCCTGTTTCGAATCCATTGTGGGCTCGGGCAACTTGCTGGTTGGTAAATAACACTTTTTCTTCTCCCCAATTATGCATTCTAAAAACACATTTTATGGCACACCCTTTTTAAGAAATATCGGATCTTGCTGCTTTCCGCATTTAGTACCAATGGATTGTTCGGATGTTTCCTCCCCGTACAAGCTTCCACGCTCAGCCAACCCCAACCCCATCCATCCCACAAATGCTTGTTTATATCTTCCTGCTGACTTTAGTCAATCAGAGCCAACATCACACCTGTAAATCCAAACATATACAATCGATATCTCGCTCACGAATGAAAACGATGACATTAGTCAATATCGAGGTGGATTATTATCAGTCGACACCTGACGGGTAGGTTCAAAGGTTTTCACACCGCTATGTCTCATCATTATTTAATCCATTCTAAGTGTTTTCTTGTGCACAGGATCAAGGCACGTGGAAGAGCTGGAGGAGAATGGAGGGGAACAAAATGGGAAGGGGAAAACAGAAAACACCAACAACAGAGTGGAGGTGAG
>CM068967.1:27301283-27333856 GCA_035128595.1 Eptatretus atami
GAAGAAGCCAAAGGAGCAAGCCACCCAACAATTAACAAACGAAAAGAGGTGAGGAAGAGGGAGAAAAATCACAATCACCTGTAAAAGGGGAGTGGTTGGATATGGGGTGATTTGGGGTAGAAGACGTCATTGGTATGGAATGGGGATTATCTGAGGTAGTGGTGAATTGCTGTCTTGAAGCCCTGGATGGAAGAATGGGGCTGAACAGACTGGGGAAGTTGGTTGCACAGGTGAGAGAAAAGAGGAACAAATTAGTGGAGGTGAGTAGTGAGCTTGGATTTTGGGAGTTCAACAAGAAGAGGGTTTGTGGCAGACCATGTACACCCTGCAGAAACCTGGTAGAGAGAGAGAGCCAAGAGAGGGCAGAAGGTGTAAGACCAAAAAGGAGAGAATATAAAACTGAGAGGCCACTGATCTGTCTGTGATGTGAGAGTAAGAGGCCTATAGACAGTTTCGTCATGGAAGATCCCAATTATTTTGAGGACCATGGCATCAAGAAGGGTGTGATGTGATGCAGGGGTGCCAGCCAAAAGGGGAAAGCAGTACTCCATCAAGAAATGAATGAAGGCCTTGTAGGTTGTCAAAAGGTCAGACTGAAAGTTGAAATAAAAGAAAGTTAAAAAAAAGTTACAATTAAAAAAAACAGATTTCACTTGATGCGAGTAAAACAAAACGTCTCTGCATATAGTTCTGACACTGCAGTCCATCTTGTTGAGTTGAACAAATCTTACTCATGGGAATAGAAGCCTTTCAGATCAAATATGCAGTGAGAAATGTTATAGTTTTAAATGTCTCCTGCTTTAGAAAGCAAGCCAAGCAAAGCCGTTATTATTTCTTTCAAATAGCTGCAGAAGTAGCATTTATACATGAAATCTTTCGGAAAAAAAGGGGGTCACTTTTGCCAAGTTTCTTGCAGGCAATGCAGGTGCTTCTGATGATGATGATGATGATAATTGCGGATACTTCACTTCGGGACGAGCAAATTCTTGCATGGAAAAGGAATTTCGTTCAGCTTTCAACAAAATAGCTTTAGCATGTTTTTTTGAAACATTATTTTAAAGCAAAAAATATTTATTTTCAGATGTGGACTTTCCATTCGGCAAAATATTTCTTTATTGCAGAGCTACTGGCAACATAGGACGTGGATTCTTTGCTAATGGATGCAAAGGATTCGGAAGAACAACACCTCTTTCATTCAACGGCTCCTTGGAACTCTGGCCCGATATTCAGAGCAGTCATTGCAAAGAGCTAAACAAACAACAACAAAAAATTCTGTTTGTACTTGGCAAGACTGACGTATTGCTTGCCTGCAGCCGTCATTGCACAAGACATTCTGATACCTCCATGCTTTCCAGCCACCGCAAAGGAGCTGCTAAATAAATTCGATTATGTTTCTGAAACTAATCACGAGGTCAGATAAAGCAAGGTGGACCCACGTGAACACGAGATGAAAATGTCTACCTGATCATGAAGGTGCAGAGAGAGGTATCCAGATGGAAACACCTTTTTGGCTGTATGACTCGAGATGTCATTGTGAGTAATGGTATTGGATGCTGTACAGCACACGGCATGGTCTGCAGGTGGGCCAAAAACAACAAGGGCTGTACAGCTGCCCATCCCCACATGCACTCCCAGCTCATGGATATTGCGGAAAGATGGACGCGTTGCTCGCGGTAGCTGTGAAGTGGTCTTTCCGCTTGCCTTCCACCACACAAGGGCTGCGTTCAGTTTGACACTTGACAAGTGTTACGGAAAGGAGTGAAAGCAGGGGGGTTGAAAATTTCAACACTGTGCATGCATGCACTATTCAATAACGTGCAATACGTAAAGCATTTTGTTGCACGAAGATATGAATATATTTAAATGACTTTAATTTTTTTGTGTTTTAAAACAGAAGTGCAATCCAGCAAGCGATCTGAACAGTTTACGTTTTGTATCCCACTGACAGGCCGTATCTGAATCGGGATCTGAACCAAAATCTAATCGGCTTGTTCTTGTCACCTAACCAACTCATCCACCTAGTCTTGTCATAACTCGTTCACAACTTTTTGAAATATCATGCGATACTGGAAATCGTTTTTGGCCCTATCTCTCAATGGTGAAGAATCACTTAAATAAATAAAGAAAATTCTCTTCTCCAGATCTGGAGCTTCACCAAAATCGAGTAAATTGTGCTTGTCGCACACCCAACCTGTCTATGAAGTTTTGTCCGAATCTGTCCACAACTTTTTGAGATATCGTGCTATTTATCGGTTGAACACAATCTCTCAATGGTGAAGAATCACTTAAAAAATTTATAGTATCTGGAAATCGGATCTGGATCTTCATCAAAATCTAATAATTACGTCTTGTGACACACCCAATTTCTCAACCAGGTTTCGCCTGAATCCATCCACAACTTTTTGAGATATCCTGCCCACAGGCAAAGACAGACAGACAGACATACAGACTTACAGACAAACAGACAGGGATGAAAACAACCTCTGTCGACCTTCAGTGGCAGAGGTAAAAAAAAGAAAAGATCAGATCTTTTGGAATCATTGGATTTGGTGTTGTGTTGATTAGAGCATCTGTTCTGAGCCTGGTGTTGGCTGGACAGTTAAGGTGACTGGCGTAAGATCTTAGGGTCTTCAATTCAAGACCCTGTAGGTCCGTTTCAATAACACCAGGTGCATTGACTCAGCCTGTCATCCTTCTGAGGTCTGCAAAATGAGTACCAGCTTACTGGTCATAGGGGCTGTTAGTGGCAACATCAGTGGCACAGCCACGCTTCCAGAAAAAACGATGCAAGCAGCAGTCACAGGCTGCATATGAAACAACAACAAAGCATCCGCTCTGAGTCTGAGAGGTCACCGGCTAGAACCCAGGCCGAGTCTGCAAGATCTCCACAAGACCGATGGCATCGCAAAAATCGAGAGATTCAGAGACACAAGGCAAGCGTCCAAACAACAGTTTATTCACCGTAAATCATGGCACAGCGAAAAGCACTCGGACCGTGTGACAAAAGCACTAACCTGACATGTGTGACAATGACGGACACAGGTTTCAATGTCATCATCTAACTTTGGCCACCACACATGAGCTCTGGCTGTCGTTTTCATAGTGACCATCCCAGGGTGAGCATCATGTTGTTCTGACAATACCATTCCTACAGTTTAGGTGGAATGATGAACCGACTCCCCCCAAAGGAGGCAATCCAAATCAACTGACAACTCGTCCTTTTTTGTTTAGAAATGGTTTAGCTTCACTTGCACAAGATGACCAATCACCAGACATGACACAGTGTCTGACGTGACAATATAGGATCATTGCTCATACCTCTTGCAATTTGCTTTGCAGTGTTGGGTGCTTCCTCAGGAACGACCTGAGACAGCAGATGAGCAACATTACCAGGTTGAGGTGGTTCCTCAATGGTTTCCAGAAGCAGTAGACCGCTCAATGCGTCTGCATAATACATTTCACGTCCTGGCCTGTACACAAGCTTGTAATCATAACCAGCAATGGCTAAAGCCCATCGTTGTACCTAACCAGATCAAGTCGGTGATACTGCCTTATCCTCCCCCAACAGACCGAGGACGGGTTGTTTTTCTGGTCAGTTTCCAATGTGAAATGTCGACTATAAAGGTCTTGGCGCATTTTACCTTCTCCAAAAATACAAGAAAGTGCCTCAGTTAACCTGGCCGTACCGACATTCAGGACGTACTTGACAGTCTTCTTAATGCATATGCAACAGGTTGCAAAAAACCAGCATTGTTGGTTTGCAATAGTGCACAACCTATTCCATAAGATGAAGTGTCACAGCTTAAAGTGAGCTCTTTTGTGGGGTCATAATGTACAAACAATAGTGAAGTGCAAAACAGGATTTTCGCATCTCTGAAAGCTCCTGAGCTGAACCACATTTCCAATGAATGCCTTTGCGGAACAATATGTGTAATGGTTCCAGGATAGTACTCAGGTTTTGCAAGAAATTGCCAAAGTAGGTTAACATTCCGAGGAAAGCCTGAAGCTCGAACACATTGGTGAGAGCAGGAGCATTCTTGATAGCTTAAACTATACCTGGTGAGGGAAAATACCTTTACACATGATGTGATGACCTGAGTGCTCAACCTCAGGGGCCATGAGGACACATTTCTCATGACGGAGAAGAATGCCTGCACTGGAGAGATGGCTTAGCACTTTATTCAGATTCTGAAGGTGTTCCTGGGCTGGTCGACCAGTCACCAATACATTATCCTGAAACACAACCGTGCTAGGTATGGTTCTCAATAAGTTCTCCATTTTTCACTGCAAAATGGGCGTGGTGGGCCGAGTGCCAAACGATATCCATCCAAAGGATATCCAAAGGATATAAATGCCAAAGGTCTTGGGTAGAGGATATCCTTTCAGTTTTAAATCACAATTTATGGTAGTGTTGTTGTCCCCACAGATACATAAGCTCCCATCAGCTTTCAGAATGGGTACAATTTGGAGTGGCACAGTCAGAGTATTCAATTCGAGCAATGATTCCTTCATTCAGTAGACAATCGAGCTCTTGCTTGATTTCCATTCACATCATGTACAGTACAAGTCTAGCCCTATGGAAAATAGGCCAAGCCTCGGCATCCACATGAATCTTGAGCTTGGTGTCTTT
The DNA here is from genome assembly GCA_035128595.1 of Eptatretus atami. Lineage (NCBI taxonomy): Eukaryota > Metazoa > Chordata > Myxini > Myxiniformes > Myxinidae > Eptatretus > Eptatretus atami. The sequence continues at coordinate 27,305,914 of CM068967.1, forward strand.
GAAAGTGCCCATACCTTCATGGAATAGATCAGGATTCTTGTCGACAATCGGGTGGTAGACGACTGTGCAGATGTGCTTGATCCTCCTGTTGCTGAAGAAAGCAAAGAACTCAGCAGAGATGAACTGGCGCCAATTATCTGTCATAATGACTAGGGGCAGCCCCCAATGGGACATGACAGTATCAAGGATGTTGATTATGGCCTGAGAGGTGGCTGATACCACTGAAAATATTTCAGGCCATTTGGAATGAAGATCATAGATTACCACAAGGTAGCAATGGTGGTGGGGTATACCATGGATTTCCCCACAGATGTCCACCTTCAGGTTCTCCCAGGGGTTAGAAGGAAAAGACAGTGGCTGTAGTGGTGGCATGGCAGGCTGGTTGGTTTTTCCACTGAGAAGACAGGCTGCACAGTCCCTGACCATTACTTAAACATTGTGGTCAATACCAGGCCACCACACAAGGTCTGAGAACTGCTGCTTCAATCTGATGATACTCAGGTATCCCTCATGTGCCAGAGCCAGCACTCGTGTGCGCATTGTGCAACTGTGCAATGAACCCGAGCCACACAGGTGTCACTCCAGCACATTGCTCCTCCTTGATCCTGCTGAATGGTGCAAGCCCATCGGGCACCCAGGTGGCCAGCCATCTGTGATGTAGGAGCGCAGGGTGCAGAAGAGAGGGTTCTCCACCAATGCCTGCTGGAGTTCAGGAAGGGAAATCATAGCCTGAAGTGGGGTGTGCAGCAGCTGGATTAGATCGTCCTACATGTCTGTCAGCTGGCTGGCATGCTCGGAAGCGATGACAGCTCTGGAGTGCAGGTCCGCCAGCATGTTGTCCCAGCCTGGGGTGAAGTGAAGCTTGAAATTGTACTGTTGTTGGCGATTTGTCCATCTCTACAGTCGCAACGGTCTATGTCCCATCCCTGACGTGGACATCAAGGCTGCAAGAGCCTGGTGATCTGTGCGAAGTGTAAATGCTCGGCCATATAGGTACATGTGCCAGTGTTCGCATGCCCAGACGCAAGGTAGCACCTCATGCTCCTCCACCGAGTATTTCTGTTTGGTAGGGCTCAATGCCTGAGAGGCAAAAGTGACGGGCTTCTCCATCCTGTTCTGCAGTTGGGAGGGGACGGCCCCCAATACTGTGGCAGAGACATCACAAGTGACCAAGTTGGGGCCGGCAAGGTCGAAGCGTGCCAGGATGGGTGCCGTGGTGAGCTGACACTTCAGCTGGCACATGGCCTCTTGGTAGCCTGCAGTTCAGACACAGGGAGCCTCTTTCTTCAGCAGCTGATGCAGGGTTGATGTCGTGGCTGACTAATGTGGCAAGAAGCGGAGATAGTATGCTGTCATGCCCAGAAAGTGGGTGAGCTGGGTGGCGGATGTAGGCCCTGGAACCTGATGGATTGTGTCTGAGTTGGATTGCAGTGGAGAGATGCCATGAGCTGACCATTGGAACCCCACAAATTCAATTTCCAGCACGGCAAAGATGCACTTTGCCTTGTTGAGTGTGAGGTTGTGCTGGGCCAATTTGTGGAACACCTGGCAGAGGTGCTCATCATAGTTTGAGGAATTTGGGCCATGCATCACCATTGGTGAGACAAAGTATGTCATCAATAGATGGGAGAGTGTACCCCACTGATTCGCTACAATCAGACTAGCCGACGTCCCACTTATGGTTTCGCTCAGCCGTACGTAATTAATATATAAAGGCAGGGCGTCGAGGGCATGTTTCTCCATCTGGGATAACTAAATTATCGGGAAGGTAACGCGAGATTTTGCTGTGGGGACCCTGCCAGATTTAGTCACCTCAGATGGCATCCGTGGTTGCTGAGCAACCCGTTGGGTCGTGGAATTATCCGTGGCTGGGCTTCATGGTTAAATGCCAGGAAACAAGTCCGAGAGTCACCCCTTGTGATCCCCACGATTACCGTACCCGTGACAGCATAGAGTATTAGTCCGGCAGATATGTGAAAAAAATGTTCCTTTAGTGATACAAGCATGAAATTTGGCACACTGCTAGGCAGTATCTTACAAAGATTTTTGGATATAGGGACATTCCAGATTCTTCCCAGAGCCAAAATGGCGGCCATTTTACAAAATAGCCGATTTTGTGTTGAACAAGGAGGATACATGTGGATACAACTATATTTAGAAGCATACCAGTGGTTTTATTTAACTAAATATAGATTCTAGCAAATAAGAAATAGCAAATAAAGGTGACAAAGTGTGAATAAACCATTTATTTGGTCATTTTTTGGTGCATTTTTGCACTTTTGGAGGTTTTCTACAACAAACTCTTCAAAAAACTGTTATCAAGCACCATGGAATGACTGTGTTCATTTAACACCTCTTGAACCAGAGGAAGTGCTTCTGTTTGATCCTAACATCAACTTACAAAGTCAAAATTATACAGTGGAACCTCTAGATCCAGGTAACAGAGTCTACTATGATGCATGGATACATGTGTACATGTTACATAATTATCATCTGTGATCTCTCTTGTCCCAGTTCTACTCTCTTGTACACTCCCCACCACAGTGACATAGAGCTGTGCACTGGAGTGCAGCCTTGACACACTTGCACTGTCCTCTGCATCCCTTTTTGCAGCCACACCTTAGTAGTTGCCGAATGCCTCAGTTGCCTCTGGGAGGGTTGTCCAGTATATGTCCCAGCCATTATCGGTGTGAACCCACCCCAGTCACTGGGCGATGGGAGCTCTGGTGTGGACACCATCATCTGGCCCCAACAGTTGCCGGCTTGGTAGGTAGCTCTCTTGATGTGCTGTTTCAGGGCTTCACGAGTTGGTGGGAGAGCATCTATTGATCTGCCATTCTGGGTGAACAGATGCTTGCGACACTCATTGACATGTTCCTGGCTACTGGTGCGATCATAAAGCACAACAACAAAACGCTCCAGTGCATCCATGTGGTCATCTACGGCTGAAGGAGTTGGCGTGGCAGCCAAGGCACAGAATGCTGCAGTGACATCAGTGACCTCATCACAGGCTTTCCAGGTTTCCCATGCTTTTTTCTTCCCCCTGCCTCCGAAGCTTGAAACGGTGTCGCATCCAGTGAGGGCATGGAAGAATGGCAAACCTCGACACTTGTTAGGTCCCAGTGCCACAGACATCTCGTGAGCTGCCAAGAACCTGAAGTTCTTTCCTGTGCCAAAAGAAACCCAGAGCTCATCAATGTCCAGATGTCCAGCTGCTGTCACCGCAAGGACCACGACATCAGTGTCTACTGTACGGATCGACACTTTGCTGTATCCCTGCCTCACAGCGTCTTCAGCATGGAGTAGCATTCTTGTGTCAGCCTCTTCATGGCTACAAGGGGCAAGACCAGCAACATCTCGGGCCTGCGTAACAACCACATCTTTGTGGTGGGTGCTGATGACTTGTTTGTCTGTGTCTGTTGTTGCTACTGATGAGTGGCTTGACTGCTCTTGGATCGTGGGACCATTCAGGATCATAGCAACTAGTGCCACGAGAGAATTTGGCACGGATTGTTCTTGGCAGAGGGCATCAAATGAACACTAAAGGCTGTCTTCATCTTCAACATGTCTCTTCGGACTATGTTCGCGGCTCTAGCAAGATGAACACCATCACTATCAGCATTGGTTCACAGGCCTTGTGAAGGGCTGATCGATGTCCTCGTTGAAAGCTAGCAGAACATCTCGGCCAGGCTTGTGCTCTCCATGTCCGGAAAATATGTCATGATCCGGTGCTTGAGTTTAGTCGAGTGAACACGTCAGTCAAGACTGTTCCAAGCTGTTTCAGCCGGTTGTTGTACAGACTTGTTAGGTCTGCCAGCTTGAACACTGGTGCCACAAGGCGTCCATGCGGGCATCATCGATGTAGGACACCAGTTCTCCGAGAGCTATGCCATGATTGATATCATCCTGGTCATCCAAGGTTCTCTTTGTGTCCTTGCTTTGTTATAGAGGGAAACCAGACACTTCACATGGTACAGGGCATCTTGCGCCATCATATCTCCAGCACTCAGTTTAGCAATAAGTGGCTTGTCTTCTAGTTTCAAGCACATTTCCTGACTCGTCTGTCCAGGTCAAAGGTAGAAGCTTTGCGCAAAGACTCGTTACCTGCTGGCTTGTCACAAAAGAAACACGTTTCGAGCAGTGACTCTGTGCGGTCCACACTCTGACGGGTATACTTTCGTGTCACGCCTTCGGTATCCCCACTGGTTGTTTTCCTCTTCTCTGCCCGAATCAATGAGTTTTGTTGTATTGTAGTCTGCACGAATCATGCCACTTAGCCCTGTGGTGCTGGAAGGTGGACTCAATACCCTCACCATCGTCCAAGCGGGACATGTCGAGAGATTTTGGCAAGCAGTCGATCTCACTGAACCTGAGGAGGTTGTTCTGCCAGAGTCTGGTATCCAGACCCTCCTGTGCTTCGCTTGGAGTCAGCTGGACAATGAAGAGGCTCAGTGGTGTCCATCTGACACAGCACACATAGGTTCCAGTCGTCTGGTTAATTGATGTAACAGATGTACTTGGCCCTCGCTGCTGGGGTCTAATAGTTTGAAATGCTTGCCATTGTCTTGAACCACCACCAATCAGTCACTGTAAAATTGGGAAGAACCACCACCAAGCAGGGGATTAGTCTTTGGGTACACTACAGTGGAGTTATCACCTGAAAACAGAATAGCAGAGTTAAAATGTTTTCAACTACGAACCCCGCCCAGAGGAGATGCATATATACACAATGGCGATCTTGGGTGATTGTCACTCGATGTCCCCAATAGGCCACCATACATTATTTCTTTGCGCTGGACAGGACCATGTTAAACCCAAATCAATATGAACACACCATTGTAGTTTGAACATTTCTATTATGCAATCATGAAAATTAATACAGTGAGTACATCAATATCGATTTCGCAAATTTATGCGTTTAATCGCGACATTGCCAGCTACCAGTATGTAATTAATAATGGAAATATTCATGGAGTCTAAGTTCCTTTCACCAAATTTGATTTTGATCTATTTATATTTCCAGAAACAATATTCAGGTAACATTCACATGCATGATCATATTGCAGAGTCTTGTTCCAGCCATGCATTATTGCGATGGTAAACTGTTATCTGTGTCCCTCATAGACCACCATAGATGCATTTTTTAGTCAAATATGAAGTAGATAATGAAGCATGTGCATACTAGTTGATAATAATCATATTATACTCACTAAATTGTGTTTTGCACCAAGCACATATGACTTTGTGACCTTGTAGGCAGAATTTGTTATTCGTGGCAGCCATTTTGTAAAATGGCCACCATTTTGACCCTAGGGGTAATCTGGAATGTCCCTATATCCAAAATGTTTCCTAAGGGTATGCTATAAACTGTGTACCAAAATTCATGCTTGTATCATCAAAGGCACAAAACTACCAGAATATTTCACATATCTGCCGGACTATATATAGTGGGGTTTGAACTATAGGTAAAAAAAACTTAATGTCTGACACTCTATATGAAAAGTAATATTTGGGCATTTTCTACTAGTTTGGTGTCTGAGGAACAGATTTAGTTATGGCTGCCAATTCTCATCCCCCTGCACTGCTTCCCCCCACCCCCTTGAAAGGGGGAGCATGTGGATGGCAAGCCTGTCTGACCCAACTTGGCTATCTATCATTGAAGAATGTTGATTTTGGTGTCAGGTGAAAGTCTATGTGGTCCACAACAATTATAGAACACATTCTCTTCAGGTACTCACATATGTACCCCCATGAGAACCCCATCCCCCCCACCTCCCCCTCCCCCCTTGGGGGTGGGGGTTGTTCTAATAATCCCCAGTCTGGCTACAGCTGTCAAACCTTATGTGTGACACATGAAATAATATCTATTTTTCAAGAGAAATTAATTGGTGCACGTATCAGTGACCTCGCCCATGACCTTCACAATGGTCAGCATGATTTAATGTATATATAAGGGGAGGTTGGGTGCACAATTTTTTTCATTTATATTGGTTCACAAGTCAGGTAAGTGACCACCCTATATTCGTTATGGGTGTGTGTCTGTCTGTCTGTCTGTCTGTCTGTCTGTCCTGAGCATAGGCTCCGTGAGTTTTGATCCGATCCTGATAAAATTTGGGTGGGAGGTTTATATCATGATCTAGTTGTGTTTTCCTGAGAATGGGCGTGGTGCGCCCATTATGGGCGGAGCCACGCCCAAAAAACTTGTGTTTTTAGGGGTAGCCGGTTTCAAGCTACATCTTCTCCGAGGGGGTTTATCGAATCTGGCAGGGTTTTCGGTATTTGGTTAGCCCAATGGTACCTACATAGCCCCATGGAGCTCGATTTTTCATTTTTGTCCCAAGGTCACAAGGTCACGAACTTAGAAAATGTCAAAAAAAATCAATAAATTGGCATCGAGCTCCGAGGGTTTTTCAACTGTTTCGAATGAAAGTTGGTATGCAAGTAGTGCTCTTCGAGTACTACAACTTTCATCGTATACGTTTTTCCCGATTCCCGCCAGTTTGCCCGTGGCATCCCCTCGAAGGTCAAAAATTAAAAAGGCGAACCGTGTACATTGCCTCGTGAATCCATCGCCGTCTCCAGACTTGTTTTTATAGCAGTCATGGTGAAACCAATGCAGTGTCTGTTGGTATTGGTTTCATCATGCTTCCAGAGAGAGAGGTACTCAAACAGTTCTTCCTTATTACTTGAATCAGAGAGGAGTCATCAGCCCATTGTGGATCAGGACCCTATCCAGTTTGGATGGAAGAAGGAGAGTGAGGGTGGTGGACGAGTGCCCATGTGGACCATGAGCAGGATGGCTGGGGAGGTCTTTGAGGTAGATGTAAGCTGCAGTTGCCGAGGGAGATGTCCATCAGACAAGGGCAGGAAGTGCTCTTGCTGCTGAGCCCAGCTCAAATGTACAAGATGCTGCAAATGCATTTGTTCTTCAATCTCCACCTCGCAAAGGTTCATCATTTATTTCTTACTAAAATTATTTTGTCATTTTCTTCTCATTAAAATACAAAAAATGGACGGTAAAAGGAGAGTCTAGCACTAAATACTCACAACCACATAGGTATGTCCTTGTGACAATGTTGATACATTCATTGGAGGGATATGGGTGTTTGTGTGCACAAATGTGAATCAACAATTTACAACTACTTTTGTATTTTTGTGGAAATATATCAGGCAGTGCTGGATTGGTTAGATTGTGGGGTCTCCATGGACCATCATTTCTTAATAACTAAATTTTGATACTTTTATTTTAGATTTTTAGGAACCAGCCTATCGAAAGTCATGCTAACCAATGCAGGTCATGCTTGAGGTCACCGATACATGCACCAATGAATTTCTCTTGAAAAATTGATATTATTTCATGTGTCATATACAGGGTTTTCTTGACAGCTGTTCTCAGACTGCAGATCATGACAACACCCCCCCCCCCTCAAGGGAGGGGGCCGGCGGGCGAGAGGGGGTGGTTCTCATGGGGGCATATATGTGAGTATACCTGAAGAGAATGTGTTCTACAATTGTTGTGGACTACATAGACTTTCATCTGACACCAAAATCAACATTCTTCAATGCTAAATAGCCAAGATGTGTCAGGCAGGCTTGCCATCCACATGCTCCCACCTTCAAGGGGGGTAAGGGAGTAGTGCAGATGGATGATAATTGGCACGCAACACTAAATCTGCTCCTCAGACCCCAAACTAGTAGAAAATGCTCAAATATTACAGAGAGTGTCAAAGACTTAATGTTTTTGATCCAACTAATATAAACACAAACAGTATTATCCCATCCCCTTCTAAATATGGCCTTGATAATTTCAAAATGACCATCAGGGTATCTCTTGGGATATTATTGTGGCAACTAATGTACTTTTGAAAACAGAATTTGGTGGTCTTTCCAAGTTGATGGCGACTGGGAATAAGTAAAAGAGGAAAGAGGAGAGTATGTGATGAGGAAAGAAGAAGATAAGAGAGGTGTGGGAGTTACTGTAAGAGGAGAAAAATTACAGTTTTCATCAAGGTAAATGAAGCATTTCCTACGACGACCAAAGTGTCCACCCTAATTACACCATTTCTACATCTGGACACGTTTTCAATTAAAAATTAGAACGGCGGAAAATTATTCCACATCCGAGATCGTCATCGTTATTGCCACGGTGATCAACGTTCTCCAAGCCAGACGGGCCTTGATCAGCTGGCGACATTCTCTTTTACAGGACAGACATCATGAAGTGAGGCAGCAGATGTTCAATGCCCAGGAGGGTAATCTGGCTTCACATAGGCAGTGTGTGTAGGAAAAACCTTGATGAAAGCCCCAGGCAGCAAGGGCGAGGCCCAAAGCTTGTGCATATGTTTCCAGGGGCTATACCTTCAAAATAAATGGAGAGCACTGTTGGTCCGATCATCCATTCATGTCTTCGTGTCACGAGCTAGCAGAGCTCACGAGGAACAGCAGATATTTGGAAATCCTCCGGGAGGGAAAATGGCTGTAGATCACGCAAGTGATTTGCAGGCGACATGGGCAAAGGTTGCAGCCGTCTTGTTTAGAGCCCCATTTGGGCGGTTGACAGACGAGGTGACGATTGTATGAAAAATAATGTTGACTTTTACACAATCGCATAAATTTGTACATCGCCATGTCTCATTTGCTGCAAAACCAGAGGCACAGAAGGGTGCCTGAATGATGTGCACTTGGAATGTTGAGTAAATTTACTTGCCTACAACGTCCTTGACCTTCTGAATTGTGTTAATCCCTCAGCCTCTTCCCTTGCCAACAACACCAGATATTTCTCCAGGCTAAGGATAGCAAAAGCTTTCCACTTAGTTATTCCTCTTGTGACTTTTAGCTCAATTTGAACCCATGGGCATTTCCAGCACATTCAGCTATATTTCTCGCCATTTAAATCCGCACCGGTGGAACAATGAAATCCGTTGCCTTATTCAGGTTGCAGAAAATTGAATCGAGAATCCAGTCCAGGTGTAAACACCGACCACCACCTGTTCGGCTCTACACTCAGTGTATTGTGCCAGATGAAGGAAGCCCTGTGCTGTGCCGATGATTGTCTTGCACGGTTTCAAATTATTGGGGAAATACGTGCGTAGCATCGTCCTAAAACTTGCTTGGGGTGAAATGCTGGTGACAAAACCAATGAATAAAAAACATTTTTTGCTTTTCTTCATGTTATGAGTGTGGTCAAAGTTTGGCTAACGTCTGGCAGGCCGTTAGCTGTAAATTGCTTCCCAAAGGTCTTGGATCGATCGCCATCTCATCATCGGACCTTCCTTAATTGTGGCACAGATGCCATGCTGGCAAAAAATTTTTCTTACAAAACGGTGGGCTCATAAATAATAATTAACAGCAATGCATAATTGCATTCCTTGAAACAAAAAAGAAGATAAATGGCTCAGGAAGATAGAGTAAAAACCAGAAAGTCAGCTAATGTCCGATGCAATCTGCTACACACCAATGAACTCAGTGGTTTTTACTGATGGGAATTTCAGTGAACTCTTCGCTAACGGTTCAGATGTGCCGAGCCAAAGTCATAAGACCGGGCCTCGTTTCGTCCAACATAGGCCTGCCTTGATGGTGATGGAGTAACAGGCCAAAATACAAGTATGAGAAATATGTGAAGGCAGAGCAAATGGGTGCATTAAAGCCAGAAAATCGCAACCGCAATAACACAGATTGACGACACAAGCTCATACAATATGTAGAAATATCGACTGAAGTAGAAATGCCTTTATTTCTTGATCACACATAATGCCAATACTATTACATGTCCACACATTATTGTGGGGACCTGTTCTGACAAGATTCTAAATTGGCCTCCAATCCTCCATCATATGAAGTCCTTTCTTGGCACACCTGAACTCCTGTCCACCTACAAAGCCTTTGTCCACAGCTTGATGGAGTACTGCTCTCCTTTCTGGGCTGGCACCCCTGCCTCACATCTTTCTCAGCTTGACCAAGTGGAAACCACGGCTTTCAAGATCATTGGAATCTCCTGCAATGAAGATGAGTCAATGGGGTGTCGAATATAGTAACAATAGTGACAATTAAAAAAAATCACTTTCCCATCACAGACAGGTCAGTGGTCTCTCTGTATTCAACCGCTTCCTCACTTTCTTTTTGGCCTTGCACCCTCTGCTCTTTCTGTGCTCTAACCAACCCCCCCCTCCCCACCCAGGTTTCTTTGGGGAGCACGCGGTCCACCAACAACCCCCTTCTGCTGAAACTCCCGAATTCTGTAATCACTGCTCACCTCCACTCATTCGATCCTCTTTTTCCCTACCTGTGGAACCAGGGAGTTCAAGATGGCTGTTCACCACTATCTCACTGTAATAGATTATTCTGTGGATCTCATCTGTTTCTCGTACATCCTACGAAAGAACCTCCATCAGCCACTTCTTCTTGGCACTCAGGCAAGATGGTTTGTATAATAAAGCACTCATGGATCCTTACTATAATTCACGGACCGGTGTTTGTTTGTGTGTTTGTTGTGCGACTCCTCCTACAGTTCTGGGCCGATATATATCCAGACTTGCTATAGAGAATCAGCATGCCCCCAGTTAGGGGATAGGGGTATTTTTATTTTTGATGGTGGTCTTGGGGGTGGAGGGGTTGAAGAGGGGAGAGATGCAAATTCTCTATGTAAATGTGTATTATGTAGCGCCGCCTCCAGGTCGGGGAGGGTATTACAAGTCTCCACCATTTACAGTACAGTATTTCTGTCTTCACATTTTCCTGCAGAGTGAGGTGCTTTGAATTATAAGCAGTCGGGATGTTTTTGCTTCATGCACGTAACAGGTTATTTTTATTTTATTTTTGGGAGTGATTGAGGCAGTTTCCAGTTCTGGGTTTGGAGCGTTGGCAGGTCTCCTTCAGGGCTCTCTGCTGACGATCTCAAAGTTAAGTTTCCGATCGTTATTTGTCCCATTTTAACTGTTTATTTTTTCACCTACATGTTACTGTGTGTTCCTAGTTCGGTTTTGTTTCAAAAATCGTGCTATTTTGTGAGTTTTCGTCGACCTTGTCTTCCCGGGTGCTTGAGGCCTACCCATCCCTCCCCTCGGTGTATGATCGTGATTATTTGTATTTCCTCCCCATTACCTTAAATTTCTATCTTCCCCACTTTCCCAACGTCCCCCATACCTCCCAACTAAACACTGGATTTCTTGTCTTAAATCCAAAAACAAACAAACAAAAAAACGACCTTTCTCCTTGCACACTCACGAGTCTCGATCCTTATTCTTCTTCTTCCTCCTGCCGGCACACCATCTTTATTCTACTGAGCTGACCCTCATCTCCGCCATTACCTTCACGATTTCTTCCTACAACCTTCCATTCCCGAATCTTACCTGTTCTTCTAAAACACATTAAAAAAATAATTCTTCTTGTATCCTTCTCGATCTCTCCACCCCTCCTGTAACCAGTATCCTCTCTCTACTCTTCTGGTACTTTTCATCGACCCAGAAGCTTCACAAGCTTGCGTTTACCGTCTCAAATTCACCACACACATCACGATATTTTACTTCAACCTTCCCTTTTCCGAATGTTACGCAATCCTCATTTAAAATAAATAATTTTACTTTTGACTATACACCTCCCATAGCCAAGTGCTTCTCCCGTAACCACGTGATCTGTTTACACCCCCTGCGTTTACCGATCCAATTTCACCATTCACCTCACGATTTTTTGTACAACACTTCCATGACCTATCTGATGAAAATCTCTCAAACAATAATAATAATAATAATATTAATAAATAAAACGATCTTTATAATGCTTTATCTTCTCTTTCACACACTGTGGTACTCTTTACTGTATCATAATGCACGACTCTTCTACTATTAAACAGACTGCTCTCAATTCGACCTCTCCTCATACCTTGCTAAAAAAATCCACCTGTTACAGCGTTCTTCTCTCCATTCTCTGGATTCGCCTTTATTGGATCCCTCAAGAATGTGTTTAATCGCTTCTCTGACTAAAACTTTTTAAAACCCTGTTTGCTATGAATGTTCGCTTTCCATCAACCATTCTTTTTTTCCAATTTCAGTGCCAACTCACCACTCTCACCCTCCCTCTCAAAGCAACCATCACACTCTTCTCCCTCCAAGCCTCCTCACCTCTCTCAAAAACTCCTCCCTCACCTTTCTCCCTCAACTCTCCCCACTCATCCTTCTCCCACCATTCACCCCCCTCACTCACCCTTCTCAAAGTTGCCTCTCCTCTCATCCACAAAGCTGCCTCCTTCCACTGCCCTCTCACCTCCATCTCTTCACTCCAGCTCCTCAAAAAAAATAGTCTCCAATATTATTATTATTCACAAGCAGAGTACCCGCCCGACGGGTGATCTTGTTCTAAGTGTGCTACATGTTCTCTGACACATACGTTATTTGGGAGGTGTATAGGCAACTGACAGCTTTTTTTTGTATACCTTGTCGAGGCTCGTGTGAGAGCTATCACACAGCACACAGCAAGGGGGGCATGAGACGAGAGGGGAGGGAGTGGAAGGACAAAACAGTGGGGAACAGAGACATTAGGAGATCTGTGGAAGGAGAGGGATGGGGCGGGGAACATGGGGAATAGAAGATGGACATTACAGGGAATTTCAGGAAGGAAAGCAGGGAATTTGAAGGAGGTGGGCTTGGGTGGATTATTGGGGTAGAAAGATCGAGGATTTGGATGGGGGATGATAAGAGTGGTGGTGAACAGCTGTTTTGAAGGCCTGGAGGGAAGAATGGGATTGAATAGAGTGAGGGAGTTTATTCCAAAGGCGGGAAAAAGAGGAATGAAAGAGTGAAGGTGAGCAGTGATTCGTGATTTTGGTAGTTTTACCAAGAGGGATTGTTGGCGGACCTGGCTTGAGCGCCCTGCGGAAATGTGGTGGGACAAATCACAGAGAGAGAGAGAGCAGGGGGGGGGAGGCTGGAGAACAGACGGCAGAAGACAGAAAGACCACCAACCAGCCTGCGGTGAGAGAGTGAGAGACCCAAAGACTCAGCCTCATCGCGGGAGATGCCAATGATCTGAAATGCCTTGGTTTCCACAGCGTGAAGCCGAGAAAGGTGGGAGGCAGGAGCACCAGCCCAGAGGGGAGAGCAGTACTCCATCAGGCTGGGGACAAAAGCTTTGTAAGTGGTCAGGAGCTCAGGTGGGCCGAGGAAGGACTTTGCACGATGGAGAATTCTCAGTCGGCGACTGGTTTTGGAGGCGAGGTTTGAAATGTGGCTTTCCCAGGAAAGGTCATGGCAGATAGTGAGACCCAGAAACTTGATAGAAAGGACTTCTTCCAGAGGATTGTTGAGAAAGTGATGGGGGGTTTCTAAACGGTCCTTTCGGAGAGACATAGTGAGAGTGTGAGATTTGTCCGGATTGAAAGACATGTTCAACGTGTTGGACCAGTTTGTGATTTTACCCAGATCTGCAGTGAGCGAAGAAGCTGCTGCTTGCCGGTCTGAGGGATGACCGATGGTATGGCAGAAGGTGGAGTCATCACCAAACGAATATAGAGGATTTTCCAGAGAGTCGGAGAGATCATTGATGAAAAACAGAAAAAGAACAGGGCCCAGAACGCTACCTTGAGGAACTCCAGCCTGGACAGGAAGAGGGGATGAGAGAACTCCATTTAGGGCCACACGTTGACTGCAACAGGAGAGGAAGTCTGCGAGCCATGAGTGGAGATGGCCTTGGATACCATAGGAAGAGAGTTTGGTGAGCAGGGCAGGGTGCCAGACTATGTCAAAAGCACGTGATATGTCTAGGGATATGGCTCTGATTTCATGTCCAGCATTGAGGACCTCCATCCATTGTTGGGAGAGCAGAAGCAGCACATCCAGGGTAGAGTGACCTGGTCTGAAACCAAATTGAAGATCAAAAATCAAGCCATTGGAGAAGAGGAAGGATTTAATGTCTGAAGCGATGATGGATTCCATAACCTTGCTGATGATTAGCAGAAGGCTGATTGGTCTGTAGTTGCAGGACTGTTTTTGCACCTTTTTTATGCAGGGCAGTAATGTTTGCTGATTTCCAAGCAGATGGCAGATGACCTTGGCAAATGAGAGGGTGAATATAACAGAGAGAGGGTGAGCAAGAGCAGAAGAGCAGGTTTTAGGACACGTGGGCTGATGCCGTCTGGACCGGTTGCAGAATCTGAGTCGAGGTTTGACAGCAAGCTCTCCACCTTGTCAAGAAAAAGGACACAGAGTCCAGGGACAGTTCGGTGCGACTGGGTAAGGTGGGTAGAGAAAGAGATGGGTTTGGGACACAAGATTTAGCTGCAAACACCGAGTTTAGGCATTCAGCCTTTTCACGTGTTGTATCAGCAGTGCGGCCATTTGAGGTAAGGGAGGGATGGAGGGGAACATACACCAGAAACAGATTTGATTAAATGCCACCATGATTTTGAGGAGGGAGAGAGGTTTGAAAGTTCGGACTTGAGCTAAGAAAGATGTTGTTTCTGGCTCTCCTGAGGGTAGATACACATTTGTTCCAAGCTTTATGGAAGGAACTGAGATTACCCTCAGTTGGGTTTGCTTTCCATGAGGCAAGGCAAGTTGTTTCAGGACAACTGCCTCACCACAAGCTTCAGTGAACCAAGGGCGGGAGGAAGGGTAGGACAACTGAAGACGAGAGGGGATAAATCTGTGCATGAGGGAGAGCAAGTTTCTTTGAAAGAATTCCCAGGATGAGTTGATGTTGGAGAAAGTAGTGATAGGAGACCAGTCTATAAGTTTGATGGCTGCTTGGAGATCCTGCCAGTCGGCTTGAGTGAAATGCCAGACTTGACGGCGGTGAGGTGGTTCTCTGATAATAGCCAGAGAGATGTCCACTTTGACAAGGACGTGGTCAGAAGAACCGATTGGAGCGGAGGAAGAGCAGCAGATATGTCAGGGAAATTTGTCAAAATCAGATCCAGAAGAGATGGAGTACCATTGGTTGAGATCCGGGTCGGGAAGTTGACCGATTGAGTCAGTCCCAATGAGTCGCAGAAAGCTTTTGCTGAAGTGCCATGACAGGTGAGAGAGGTACCCACACCTAGCCAACTGGCATGATGACAATTGAAGTCGCCACATAAGAGGAAGAGAGAGTTAAGGATAGAGACAGAAGTTGGTCCATGTTTTCGGATAGTGAGGTGTAGATGGAGTCATCACTGTTTGGTGGACGGTACAGTACACATATAAACATAAGGTGGGAGTGGAGGGGAAGCAATAGCCAGAGGTATTCCTGAGGGTGTGGGGAGTGAGGGCAGTGCATGAGAGTGAGGAATAGAGTCTTTGAGGAAGAGAGCAACTCCTCCACCAGGACGAGGCTCAGGTCTGTCATACCGGAGGAGGGAGTAACCAGGGAGAGATACTAGGGAGTCAGACACGTCTTGGGGGAGGAAAGTTTCTGTTAGGCAGATTATGTCTGGTTTGTCAGTGGCAACCTGTATGGAAGATCTGAAAGGTTTGAACGAAGGCCCCGGATATTTGAGGTCCACACTGTTAATGAAGAGGGAGGGGAGGAGGCTTTGGGTGCAGGGGGTGGGAGGGGAGGGGAGGGTAGGACAAGGGATGAGGGGGGAGGTAAGGAGGGTTGTTGAAAGAGTGTGGGAGATTGTAGAATAGCTAGGGGAGGGGCCGGATGAGGAGGAGAAAAGGCTCTCTGGTGCTGGGGGAGGTGGACAAGAGAGGGGGCAGAATGCGGTTGAGGATTTGAGGAGCTGGAGTGAAGAGATGGAGTGAGAGGGCAGTGGAAGGAGGCAGCTTTGTGGATGAGAGGAGAGGCAACTTGAGAAGGGTGAGTGAGGGGGTGAATGGTGGGAGAAGGATGAGTGGGGAGAGTTGAGGGAGAAAGGTGAGGGAGGAGTTTTTGAGAGAGGTGAGAGGCTTGGAGGAGAAGAGTGTGATGGTTGCTTTGAGAGGGAGGGGTGAGAGTGGTGAGTTGGCACTGAAATTGGTAAAAAAAGAATGGTTGATGGAAAGCGAACATTCATAGCAAACAGGGTTTTAAAAAGTTTTAGGTCAGAGAACGATTAAACACATTTTTGAGGGATGCAATAAAGGCGAATCCAGAGAATGGAGAGAAGAAACGCTGTAACAGTTGGATTTTTTAGGCAAGGTATGAAGGAGAGGTCGAATTGAGAGCAGTCTGTTTAATATGTAGAAGAGTCGTGCATTATGATACAGTAAAGAGTACCACATGTGTGAAAGAGGAAGATGAAGCATTATAAGAGATCGTTTTTATATTATTAATATTATTATTATTATTATTATTATTGTTTGAGAGAGTTTTCATCAGATAGGTCATGGAAGTGTTGTAACAAAAAATCGTGAGGTGAATGGTGAAATTGGATCGGTAAACGCAGGGGGTGTAAACAGATCACGTGGTTACGGGAGAAGCACTTGCTATGGGAGGTGTATAGTCAAAAGTAAATTATTTATTTTAAATGAGGATTGCGTAACATTCGGAAAAGGGAAGGTTGAAGTAAAATCGTGGATGTGTGTGGTGAATTTGGAACGGTAAACGCAGTGTGAAGCTTCTGGGTCGATGAAAAAGTACCAGGAAGAGTAGAGAGAGATACCTGGTTACAGGAGGTGGAGAGATCGAAAGGATACAGGAAGATTATTATTTTTTTAATGTATTTTAGAAGAACAGGTAAGATTCGGGAATGGAAGTGTTAGGAAGAAATCGTGAAGTAATGGCGAGAGAGGGTCAGCTCAGTAGAATAAAGATGGTGTGCGCAGGAGGAAGAGAAGAATAAGGATCGAGACTCGTGAGTGTGCAAGGAGAAAGGTCGTTTTTTGTTTGTTTGTTTTGGATTTAAGACAAGAAATCCAGTGTTTAGTTGGGAGGTATGGGGGACGTTGGGAAAGTGGGGAAGATAGAAATTTAAGGTAATGGGGAGGAAATACAAATAATCACGATCATACACCGAGGGGAGGGATGGGTAGGCCTCAAGCACCCGGGAAGACAAGGTCGACGAAAACTCACAAAATAGCACGATTTTTGAAACAAAACCGAACTAGGAACACACAGTAACATGTAGGTGAAAAAATAAACAGTTAAATGGGACAAATAACGATCGGAAACTTAACTTTGAGATCGTCAGCAGAGAGCCCTGAAGGAGACCTGCCAACGCTCCAAACCCAGAACTGGAAACTGCCTCAATCACTCCCAAAAATAAAATAAAAATAACCTGTTACGTGCATGAAGCAAAAACCCCGACTGCTTATAATTCAAAGCACCTCACTCTGCAGGAAAATGTGAAGACAGAAATACTGTACTGTAAATGGTGGAGACTTGTAATACCCTCCCCGACCTGGAGGCGCGCTACATAATACACATTTACATAGAGAATTTGCATCTCTCCCCTCTTCAACCCCTCCACCCCAAGACCACCATCAAAAATAAAAATACCCCTATCCCTAACTGGGGCATGCTGATTCTCTATAGCAAGTCTGGATATATATCGGCCCAGAACTGTAGAGAGGAGTCGCACAACAAAACACAAACAAACACCGTCCGTGAATTATAGTAAGGATCCTGAGTGCTTTATTATACAAACCATCTTGCCTGAGTGCCAAGAAGAAGTGGCTGATGGAGGTTCTTTCGTAGGATGTACGAGAAACAGATGAGATCCACAGAATAACTATTACAGTGAGATAGTGGTGAACAGCCATCTTGAACTCCCTGGTTCCACAGTAGGGAAAAAGAGGATCGAATGAGTGGAGGTGAGCAGTGATTACAGAATTCGGGAGTTTAGCAGAAGGGGGTGTTGGTGGACCGCGTGCTCCCAAGAAACCTGGGTGGGGAGGGGGGGTTGGTTAGAGCACAGAAAGAGCAGAGGGTGCAAGGCCAAAAAAAAGTGAGGAAGCGGTTGAATACAGAGAGACCACTGACCTGTCTGTGATGGAAAGTGATTTTTTTTAATTGTCACTATTGTTACTATATTCGACACCCCATTGACTCATCTTCATTGCAGGAGATTCCAATGATCTTGAAAGCCGTGGTTTCCACTTGGTCAAGCTGAGAAAGATGTGAGGCAGGGGTGCCAGCCCAGAAAGGAGAGCAGTACTCCATCAAGCTGTGGACAAAGGCTTTGTAGGTGGACAGGAGTTCAGGTGTGCCAAGAAAGGACTTCATATGATGGAGGATTGGAGGCCAATTTAGAATCTTGTCAGAACAGGTCCCCACAATAATGTGTGGACATGTAATAGTATTGGCATTATGTGTGATCAAGAAATAAAGGCATTTCTACTTCAGTCGATATTTCTACATATTGTATGAGCTTGTGTCGTCAATCTGTGTTATTGCGGTTGCGATTTTCTGGCTTTAATGCACCCATTTGCTCTGCCTTCACATATTTCTCATACTTGTATTTTGGCCTGTTACTCCATCACCATCAAGGCAGCCTATGTTGGACGAAACGAGGCCCGGTCTTATGACTTTGGCTCGGCACATCTGAACCGTTAGCGAAGAGTTCACTGAAATTCCCATCAGTAAAAACCACTGAGTTCATTGGTGTGTAGCAGATTGCATCGGACATTAGCTGACTTTCTGGTTTTACTCTATCTTCCTGAGCCATTTATCTTCTTTTTTGTTTCAAGGAATGCAATTATGCATTGCTGTTAATTATTATTTATGAGCCACCGTTTGTAAGAAAATTTTTTTGCCAGCATGGCATCTGTGCCACAATTAAGGAAGTCCGATGATGAGATGGCGATCGATCCAAGACCTTTGGGAAGCAATTTACAGTTAACGGCCTGCCAGACGTTAGCCAACTTTGACCACACTCATAACATGAAGAAAGCAAAAAATGTTTTTATTCATTGTTTTGTCACCAGCATTTCACCCCAAGCAAGTTTTAGGACGATGCTACGCACGTATTTCCCCAATAATTTGAAACCGTGCAAGACAATCATCGGCACAGCACAGGGCTTCCTTCATCTGGCACAATACACTGAGTGTAGAGCCGAACAGGTGGTGGTCGGTGTTTACACCTGGACTGGATTCTCGATTCAATTTTCTGCAACCTGAATAAGGCAACGGATTTCATTGTTCCACCGGTGCGGATTTAAATGGCGAGAAATATAGCTGAATGTGCTGGAAATGCCCATGGGTTCAAATTGAGCTAAAAGTCACAAGAGGAATAACTAAGTGGAAAGCTTTTGCTATCCTTAGCCTGGAGAAATATCTGGTGTTGTTGGCAAGGGAAGAGGCTGAGGGATTAACACAATTCAGAAGGTCAAGGACGTTGTAGGCAAGTAAATTTACTCACATTCCAAGTGCACATCATTCAGGCACCCTTCTGTGCCTCTGGTTTTGCAGCAAATGAGACATGGCGATGTACAAATTTATGCGATTGTGTAAAAGTCAACATTATTTTTCATACAATCGTCACCTCGTCTGTCAACCGCCCAAATGGGGCTCTAAACAAGACGGCTGCAACCTTTGCCCATGTCGCCTGCAAATCACTTGCGTGATCTACAGCCATTTTCCCTCCCGGAGGATTTCCAAATATCTGCTGTTCCTCGTGAGCTCTGCTAGCTCGTGACACGAAGACATGAATGGATGATCGGACCAACAGTGCTCTCCATTTATTTTGAAGGTATAGCCCTGGAAACATATGCACAAGCTTGGGCCTCGCCCTTGCTGCCTGGGCTTTCATCAAGGTTTTTCCTACACACACTGCCTATGTGAAGCCAGATTACCCTCCTGGCATTGAACATCTGCTGCCTCACTTCATGATGTCTGTCCTGTAAAAGAGAATGTCGCCAGCTGATCAAGGCCCGCTGGCTTGGAGAACGTTGATCACCGTGGCAATAACGATGACGATCTCGGATGTGGAATAATTTTCCGCCGTTCTAATTTTTAATTGAAAACGTGTCCAGATGTAGAAATGGTGTAATTAGGGTGGACACTTTGGTCGTCGTAGAAATGCTTCATTTACCTTGATGAAAACTGTAATTTTTCTCCTCTTACAGTAACTCCCACCTCTCTTATCTTCTTCTTTCCTCATCACATACTCTCCTCTTTCCTCTTTTACTTATTCCCAGTCGCCATCAACTTGGAAAGACCACCAAATTCTGTTTTCAAAAGTACATTAGTTGCCACAATAATATCCCAAGAGATACCCTGATGGTCATTTTGAAATTATCAAGGCCATATTTAGAAGGGGTGGATAATACTGTTTGTGTTTATATTAGTTGGATCAAAAACATTAAGTCTTTGACACTCTCTGTAATATTTGAGCATTTTCTACTAGTTTGGGGTCTGAGGAGCAGATTTAGTGTTGCGTGCCAATTATCATCCATCTGCACTACTCCTTACCCCCCTTGAAGGTGGGAGCATGTGGATGGCAAGCCTGCCTGACACATCTTGGCTATTTAGCATTGAAGAATGTTGATTTTGGTGTCAGATGAAAGTCTATGTAGTCCACAACAATTGTAGAACACATTCTCTTCAGGTATACTCACATATATGCCCCCATGAGAACCACCCCCTCTCCCCCCCCCTCCCTTGAGGGGGGGGGGTGTTGTCATGATTCCTCAGTCTGAGAACAGCTGTCAAGAAACCCTGTATATGACACATGAAATAATATCAATTTTTCAAGAGAAATTCATTGGTGCATGTATCGGTGACCTCAAGCATGACCTGCATTGGTTAGCATGACTTTCGATAGGCTGGTTCCTAAAAATCTAAAATAAAAGTATCAAAATTTAGTTATTAAGAAATGATGGTCCATGGAGACCCCACAATCTAACAATCCAGCACTGCCTGATATATTTCCACAAAAATACAAAAGTAGTTGTAAATTGTTGATTCACATTTGTGCACACAAACACCCATATCCCTCCAATGAATGTATCAACATTGTCACAAGGACATACCTATGTGGTTGTGAGTATTAGTGCTAGACTCTCCTTTTACCGTCCATTTTTGTATTTTAATGAGAAGAAAATGACAAAATAATTTATAAGAAATAAATGATGAACCTTTGCGAGGTGGAGATTGAAGAACAAATGCATTTGCAGCATCTTGTACATTTGAGCTGGGCTCAGCAGCAAGAGCACTTCCTGCCCTTGTCTGATGGACATCTCCCTCGGCAACTGCAGCTTACATCTACCTCAAAGACCTCCCAGCCATCCTGCTCATGTCCACATGGGCACTCGTCCACCCCCTCACTCTCCTTCTTCCATCCAAACTGGATAGGGTCCTGATCCACAATGGCTGATGACTCCTCTCTGATTCAAGTAATAAGGAAGAACTGTTTGAGTACCTCTCTCTCTGGAAGCATGATGAAACCAATACCAACAGACACTGCATTGGTTTCACCATGACTGCTATAAAAACAAGTCTGGAGACGGCGATGGTTCACGAGCAATGTACACGGTTCGCCTTTTTAATTTTTGACCTTCGAGGGGATGCCACGGCAAACTGGCGGGAATCGGGAAAAACGTATACGATGAAAGTTGTAGTACTCGAAGACACTACTTGCATACCAACTTTCATTCGAAACAGTTGAAAACCTCGGAGCTCGATGCCCAATTTATTGATTTTTTTTGACATTTCTAAGTTCGTGACCTTGTGACCTTGGGACAAAAATGAAAAATCGAGCTCCATGGGGCTATGTAGGTACCATTGGGCTAACCAAATACCGAAACCCCTGCCAGATTCGATAAACCCCCTCGGAGAAGATGTAGCTTGAAACCGGCTACCCCCTAAAACACACAAGTTTTTTGGGCGTGCTCCGCCCATAATGGGCGCACCACGCCCATTCTCAGGAAAACACAACTAGATCATGATATAAACCTCCCACCCAAATTTTATCAGGATCGGATCAAAACTCACGGAGCTATGCTCAGGACAGACAGAACAGACAGACAGACAGACAGACACACACCCATAACGAATATAGTGTCACTTACTGACTGTGAACCAAATATAATATGAAAAAAATTGTGCCCAACCTCCCCTTATATATACATTAAATCATGCTGACCATTGTGAAGGTCATGGGCGAGGTCACTGATACGTGCACCAATTAATTTCTCTTGAAAAAGATATATTTCATGTGTCACACATAAGGTTTGACAGCTGTAGCCAGACTGGGGATTATTAGAACAACCCCCACCCCAAGGGGGAGGGGAGGTGGGGGGATGGGGTTCTCATGGGGTACATATGTGAGTACCTGAAGAGAATGTGTTCTATAATTGTTGTGGACCACATAGACTTTCACCTGACACCAAAATCAACATTCTTCAATGATAGATAGCCAAGTTGGGTCAGACAGGTGCCATCCACATGCTCCCCTTTCAAGGGGGTGGGGGAAGCAGTGCAGGGGATGAGAATTGGCAGCCATAACTAAATCTGTTCCTCAGACACCAAACTAGTAGAAAAATGCCCAAATATTACTTTTCATATAGAGTGTCAGACATTAATTTTTTTTACCTATAGTTCAAACCCCCTATATATAGTCCGGCAGATATGTGAAATATTCTGGTAGTTTTGTGCCTTTGATGATACAAGCATGAAATTTGGTACACAGTTATAGCATACCCTTAGGAAACATTTGGATATAGGGACATTCCAGATTACCCCTAGGGTCAAAATGGTGGCCATTTTACAAAATGGCTGCCACGAATAACAAATTCTGCCTACAAGGTCAGCAAAGTCATATGTGCTTGGTGCAAAACAACATTTAGTGAGTATAATATGATTATTATCAACTAGTATGCACATGCTTCATTATCTACTTCATATTTGACTAAAAAATGCATCTATGGTGGTCTATGAGGGACACAGATAACAGTTACCATCGCAATAATGCATGGCTGGACCAAGAGTCTGCAATATGATCATGCATGTGAATGTTACCTGAATATTGTTTCTGGAAAATAAATAGATCAAAATCAAATTTGGTGAAAGGAACTTAGACTCCATGAATATTTCCATTATTAAATACATACTGGTAGCTGGCAATGTCGCGATAAACGCATAAATTTGCGAAATCGATATTGATGTACTCACTGTATTAATTTCATGATTGCATAAAGAAATGTTCAAACTACAATGGTGTGTTCATATTGATTTGGGTTAACATGTCCTGTCCAGCGGCAAAGAAATAATTATGGTGGCTATTGGGGCATCGAGTGCAATCACCCAAGATCGCCATTGTGTATATATGCTCTCCTCTGGGCTGGGTTCGTAGTTGAAAACATTTTAACTCTGCTATTCTGTTTTCAGGTGATAACTCCACTGTAGTGAACCCAAAGACTAATCCCTGCTTGGTGGTGGTTCTTCACAATTTACAGTGACTGATTGTGGTGGTTCAAGACAATGGCCAAGCATTTCAAACTATTAGCCCCCAGCAGCGAGGGCCAAGTACATCTGTTACATCAAATTAACAGACACACTGGAACCTATGTGTGCTGTCAGATGAGCACACTGAGCCTCTTCATTGTCCAGCTGACTCCAACGAAGCACAGGAGGTCTGGATACCAGACTCTGGCAGACAACCTCTCAGGTTCAGTGAGATCGACTGCTTGCCAAAATCTCTCGACATTCCCGCTTGGACGATGGTGAGGGTATTGAGTCCCACCTTCCAGCACCACCAGGGCTAAGTGGATGATCCGTGCAGACTACAATACAACAAACTCAATTGATTTCGGGCAGAGAAGAAGGAAAACAACCAGTGGGGATACCGAAGGCGTGACACGAAAGTAACCGTCAGAGTGTGGACCGCACAGAGTCACTGCTCGAAACGTGTTTCTTTTGTGACAAGCCAGCAGGTAACGAGTCTTTGCGCAAAGCTTCTACTTTGACCTGGACAGACGAGTCAGGAAATGTGCTCTGAAACTAGAAGACAAGCCACTTATTCTAAACTGAGTGCTGGAGATATGATGGCGCAAGATGCCCTGTACCATGTGAAGTGTCTGGTTCCTCTATAACAACAAGGGACACAAAGAGACCTTGGATGACCAGGATGATATCATCATGGCATAGCTCTCGGAGAACTGGTGTCCTACACTCGATGATGCCCGCATGGACGCTCTTGTGGCACCAGTGTTCAAGCTGGCAGACCTAACAAGTCTGTACAACAACCGGACTAACAGCTTGGAACAGTCTTGACTGACGTGTTCACTCCGAACTAAACTCAAGCACCGGATCATGACATATTTTCCGGACATGAGGAGCACAAGCCTGGCCGAGATGTTCTGCTAGCTTTCAACGAGGACATCGGATCAGCCCTTCACAAGCCTGTGAACACAAATGCTGATAGTGATGGTGTTCCATCTTGCTAAGAGCGCGAAAACATAGTCCGAAGAGAACATGTTGAAGATGAAGACAGCCTTTAGTGGTTCATTGATGCCTCTGCCAAGAACAATCCGTGCCAAATTCCTCGTGGCATGTGCATATCCTGAATGGTCCCACGATCCAAGAGCGTCAAGCCACTCATCAGTAGCAACAACACAGACAGCAACAAGTCATCAGCACCCACCACAAAGAGTGGTTTGTACGCAGGCCGAGATGTTGCTGGTCTGCCCCTTGTAGCCATGAAGAGGCTGACACAAGAATGCTACTCCCATGCTGAAGACGCTGTGAGGCAGGGAATCAGCAAAGTGTCCGTCCGTACAGTAGAACACTGATGTCGTGGTCCTTGCGGTGACAGCAGCTGGACATCTGGACATTGATGAGCTCTGGGTTTCTTTTGGCACAGGAAAGAACTTCAGGTTCTTGGCAGCTCACGAGATGTCTGTGGCACTGGGACTAACAAGTGTCGAGGTTTGCCATTCTCATGCCCTCACTGGATGCGACACCGTTTCAAGCTTCGGAGGCAGGGGAAGAAAAAAACATGGAAAGCTGGAAAGCCTGTGATGAGGTCACTGATGTCACTGCAGCATTCTGTGCCTTGGCTGGCACGCCACATCCTCAACGTAGATGACACATGGATGCACTGGAGCGTTTTTGTTGTTGTGCTTTATGATCGACCCAGTAAGCCAGGAACATGTCAATGAGTGTCGCAAGCATCTGTTCACCCAGAATGGCAGATCAATAGATGCTCTCCACCAACTCGTGAAGCCCTGAAACAGCACATCAAGAGAGCTACCTACCAAGCCGGCAACTGTTGGGGCCAGAATGATGGTCCACACAGAGCTCCCATCGCCCAGTGACTGGTGGTGGGTTCACATCCGATAATGGCTGGGACATATACTGGACAACCCTCCAGAGCAACTGAGGCATCTCGGCAACTACTAAGGTGTGGCTGCAAAAAGGGATGCAGAGGACAGTGCAAGTGTGTCAAGGCTGCACTCCAGTGCACAGCTCTATGTCACTGTGGTGGGGAGTGTAACAAGAGAGATAGAACTGGGACAAGAGAGATCACAGATGATAATTATGTAACATTACACATGTATCCATGCCACATAGTAGACTCTGTTACACTGGATCTAGAGGTTCCACTGTATAATTTTGACTTTGTAAGTTGATGTTAGGATCAAACAGAAGCACTTCTCTGAGTTCAAGAGTGTTAAATGAACAACAGTCATTCCATGGCTTGATAAACGTTTTTGAAGAAGTTTGTTGTAGAAAACCGTCCAAAAGTGCAAAAATGCCCCAAAAAATGACCAAATAAATGGTTTATTCACACTTTGTCACTTTATTTGCTATTCTTATTTGCTAGAATCTATATTTAGTTAAATAAAACCACTGGTATGCTTCTTAAAATATAGTTGTATCCACATGTATCCTACATTGTTCAACACAAAATGCTAATTTGTAAAAATGGCCGCCATTTTGGTCTGGAAGAATCTGGAATCCCTATATCCAAAAATCTTTGTAAGATACTGCCCTAGCAGTGTGCCAAATTTCATGCTTGTATACTAAAGGAACATTTTTTTCAATATCTGCCGGACTAATACTCTATGCTGTCACGGGTAACGGTAATCGTGGGGATCACAAGGGGTGACTCTCGGACTTGTTTCCCTGCATTTAACATGAGCCCAGCCACGGATAATTCCACGACCCAACGGGTTGCTAGCAACCACGGATGCCTATCTGAGGTGACTAAATCTGGCAGGGTCCCCACAGCAAAATCCGCGTTACTTCCCGAATATTTAGTTATCCAGATGGAGAAACATGCCCCTCGACGCCTGCCTTTATATTTATACGTACGGCTGAGCGAAACCATAAGTGGGACGTCGGCTAGTCTGATTGTAGCGAATCAGTGGGGTACACTCTCCCATCTATTGATGACTAACTTTGTCTCACCAATGGTGATGCATGGCCCAAATTCCTCAAACTATGATGAGCACCTCTGCCAGGTGTCCACAAATTGGCCCAGCACAACCTCACACTCAATCAAGGCAAAGTGCATCTTTGCCGTGCTGGAAATTGAATTTGTGGGGTTCCAATGGTCAGCTCATGGCATCTCTCCACTGCAATCCAACTCAGACACAATCATCAGGTTCCAGGGCCTACATCCGCCACCCACTCACCCACTTTCTGGCATGACAGCAACTATCTCCGCTTCTTGCCACATTAGTCAGCCACGACATCAACCCTGCATCAGCTGCTGAAGAAAGAGGCCCCTGTGTCTGAACTGCAGGCTACCAAAGAGGCCATGTGCCAGCTGAAGTGTCAGCTCACCACGGACCATCCTGGCACGCTTCGACCATTGCGGCCCCAACTTGGTCACATTAGTGGATGTCTCTGCCACAGTAATTGGGGGCCGTCCCCTCCCAACTGCAGACAGGATGGAGAAGCCGTCAAATTTTGCCTCTCAGGCATTGAGCCTACCAAACAGAAATACTCGGTGAGAGCATGAGGTGCTACTTTGCTCTGGGCATGCGCAACACTGGCACATGTACCTATATGGCCGAGCATTTACACTTCGCACAGATCACCAGGGCTCTGGCAGCCTTGATGTCCACGTCAGGGATGGGACATAGACCGTTGCGACTGTAGAGATGGACAAATCGCCAACAACAGTACAATTTCAAGCTTCACTTCACCCCAGGCTGGACAACATGCTGGCGGACCTGCACTCCAGAGCGTCACCGCTTCCGAGCATGCCAGCCAGCTGAACAGACATGTAGGACGATCTAATCCAGCTGCTGCACACCCACTTCAGGCTATGATTTCCCTTCCTGACTCCAGCAGGCAATTGGTGGAGAACCTCACCTTCGCACCCTGCGCTCCTACATCAAGATGGCTGGCCACCTGGTGTGCCCGATGGCTTGCACCATTCAGCAGGATCAAGGAGGAGCAATGTGCTGGAGTGACACCCTGTGTGGCTCGGGTTCATTGCACAGTTTGCACAATGCGCACACAGAGTGCTGTCTGGCAACATGAGGGATACCTGAGTATCAATCAGATTGAAGCAGCAGTTCTCAGACCTGTGTGTGTGGCCTGGTAATGTGAGACCACAATGTTTAAGTAATGGTCAGGGACTGTGCAGCCTGTCTTCTCAGTGGAAAAACTCAACCAGCCTGCCATGCCACCACTACAGCCACTGTCTTTTCCTTCTAACCCCTGGGAGAACCTGAAGGTGGACATCTGTGGGAAATCCATGGTATACCCACCACCATTGCTACCTTGTGGTAATCTATGATCTTCATCCAAATGGCCTGAAATATTTTTCAGTGGTATCGCCACCTCTCAGGCCATAATCAACATCCTTGATACTGTCATGTCCCATTGGGCTGCCCCTAGTCATTATGAAGAATAATTGGCGCCGTTAATCTCTGCTGAGTTCTTTGCTTTCTTCAGCAACAGGAGGATCAAGCACATCTGCACAGTCGTCTACCCACCGATTGTCGACACAGAATCCTGTCTATATCCATGAAGGTATGGGCACTTTCAAAGACACCAAGCTCAAGATTCATGTGGATCCGAGGCTTGGCCTATTTTCCATAGGGCTAGACTTGTACTGTAACATGATGTGAATGGAATCAAGCAAGAGCTCGAT
>CM068967.1:27336757-27353182 GCA_035128595.1 Eptatretus atami
CCTCCAATCTGTGCATTGATGGATAGATGACGCTGTGCTTAGACGGTAACTATGGGTCACTTTGAAGAGGATGTGCAAGATTGATCTAAAGGTAAACCCTATTGCAAAAACACAATAATGTGCACACACATACACACATACACACACACACACACACACTTTTGCAGGGGTCATAGTGTTTGATGGAGATCTGATCCCCAAGCTTGGAGAAAACACTACTGTTGGTTTAAGAGCAGACATCAAGACCTAGAACTATTAACACTGATTCAATCTCATGCGACAGGCTGCAGGAGCCAAACACACACTGTAATCTAGCTCCCCGAGCATATCCAGCTGTTGAGAACTTGCACTGTGGCACATGGCAAACAATAGCAGAAGAGCATTGGCTGTGCTGAAAACACGTGCGTTTAGAAAGTTGTCAACTCAGCTTTTGAAGAATGTGCGGTTTATATGAACTGATGTTAAAAAAAGACCCAAAGTTGATCCCGCTTAGCAAAAAGTGCTTCACGGAGGGAGCACTGGAGAGGGTGGGATGTTCTGTACGGTTAATTGAAACATGCTGCCATGTTTGACTTTGGCTGTCATGATGCAATGACAGATGCTGGTGAAAGCGCACTGATGCAGCTCGCGTGGCCGAGTGCACGTGATACGTTTTCATGTTGCTCTGATGGCATGAAGTCAACCACCAAGTGTGGACACAGGCATCACGTGTAAACCAGAGCAGGAGTAGCCAGGCAAAGGTACCACCATTACCACATTCCAGAATGATCCTTCAATTGTTAACCAAATAGTAAAATGCTGATTTTCCTCATCTATCAAAAAGCTCAGAAGCCAAAATCCTTCACATCCCTTTCTTCAACCAGATTTGAATCTGCAGTTTCTTTGATGCGCCGACCCAGAGGTTAAAACAAAGGCTGCAACAAGGCCATGACCGCACCCACGATGTTTTGGACAGTTTCCTTATGGTAATAAAATGATTCAGATGTAGCGGGTGGTTGAAAAAGGTCGCTAATAGCACTTCGGGGACTCAAGATTATCAGCTGTGCTGCAGCCTGTGTATAAAACAAACATAATAAACTTTTCCAGAGGCATGACAAATTGATGAAAGTCTGTTCAAAGGTCATACTTTGTATTTACCCTGCATGTCCGTAGCCCGTAGGAATTGTTGTCTCTAAGAGTTAGAACCTGGTAGCGTTGGCCGCTTTGCATGGTGGACATTCCAGGGTGGACAGGTTCCAACCTTCTGCAGGATGGGAAATGCCAAACCGAAAGGATGGCTCAGGTCTCAAATTATATCTGACAATCAGCACCTGCAAACATTGACCAACTGCCCTTTTTGGCCAAATGTGATCCCTCGACATTTTATAACCCCATCAACACTACCTAACTCAACAGTAACCCGTTTGTGTGCAGGTTACTGTATCTTCTCATCCTCTCTTGTCCTATTTTCTGGTTCGTTTCATTCCCTTGTTTGTTACATCCAATTGTTGCCCATTGCCCCGCTGTCAGTTTGTTGTCTTTAAAACCCCTTAATCACCACACTCTCCCATGAGACTCGATCTAGCACAGAAAAAGAATGAGGGAGTGGTTTTTCTTCACTCGGTTAAGATTGCGAGGCAGAAAAACAGATGTCGCACAAGAGAGCAAACCAGACTCGTTGGTGGTCATGGTTAGATGGTCTGCTCTGAGTCTGAGAGGTCGGCGGTTTGAACTTGACCCTGGCTGAATCAGGCTGTAGACTTTATAGATGGTACGCGCTGCTTCCTTGGTTGAAACTCAGCATTTTAAAAGGATAGAGCATTGATAAACAGTCATAGGTTGGCAACCATTGCATAGGCTTCATGAGCCTAATGGCTTCTTCCTAGCATTGAAGTTCCTTGTAAGGGAATTCATATTTGATGGTGTTATCCCATGACCACAGTCATGATACATTTTTGAATTCTGTACTAAATTAATTTTTAAAGAGATCTTGCTTACCAGAAAAACACATCATCTATGGAGTCCCCTTCATACTATATCTGCAACAGCAGTTAGCTGTTTTCATGTAGCTGTTACCATGAAATAAGCATGCAGAGCCTAAAGTATACCTCCTGCGTGACCACGATCTTGGTATGGACCCATTAGGCAATCTGATGTATGACATGTCCTGAAGTGGATGTTCAACCTCAGCTGGAGAGGAAATATAGTGGGAGGGAGTTCATCTTCAATGAGACCCATTTCAGAACCCTGAAAAATCTCTAGAAGGTTTCAAGGCAGCAATTTCAGTTTTGGCACAGCACAGCAGGCTCAGTAAACTGAGGACCCAAAGGAACTCTGAGACTCCCTACACAATTTCCTTATGGTCCAGAGGGCAGCAACCAGTCCTTTGAAGACATGAGTGATCTGTAAAAAGATATAATTCATAAACTTCTGCCCCAACGGAGTGTGCGTTATGGCTGTGAAAAAGTACAAAACTTTTGTACTTTGATTAGAAATAGCCTTGTATGAACCAAGTGTTGGAATTAGGTTTCTGGAGTCAATGAAAAGGCATTTTTGTAGCATTTTTTGATCAAGACGAGACCTTATACCTCTCCCCATTCAATCAAGGTTTTCCTTTTTGTGAGTTAATTCCACTGTAACGCTTTGTAGAGCCTCTCAGTGTAGGACATGGAGTCTAGCCCTTAGAAATATTAAATTGACACTGAACTGTGGTGGAGGAAGTGAAGTGGGAGGTGGGGAGGGGGCGGTGCCTCCACTTTCAAAACTAGGAGGGACAATACCATGTTGTCCCCCCCCTCCCCCCCTTCACCAACCCTCACTTTTCAAGGGCTCATGAATGTAAAAATGCATGCAATCTCTTCGACATTTTGTTGGAAGGGTGAACAATTTGTAATACCCTATTTATGATTAATAAATAAGTGATTGTAGCAAGAGTATACAGTATAGTGAAAACCGTTGACATTGGGATCAAGATATAGTGCTGGACTCGTGGCCCCTGTGTTGGACACATGACCACGAAGCATAACTTGGTATAATAACCATATCGCCGAGTTTTCTGTAATGGAGCCACCATCAAAATCTCTCGTGTCTATCCCCAACCAGTACGGCAAGGACCACACCATCTGTCGTGATGCCATAATCAACATAGGTAGGCCTGCGTCATGTACACCGTAGGCAGCACTGAGTCGAGCTCTTACAATTGACATCTACCTTTGACTTGAAATATTTTCGAGTTTATTGCAATGAATATAAATTGAAATTTTCGAAGTTGGAAACAAGGTTAACTGTGACATATCTATGATCTAGCTATGAACATATTTATCGCATTGCTGACTACGATAAATCCAGTCATATTTGTGTAAGGTGGGTTGACGACGACAAAATCCCAATGATACGAAGAATCACTGGGATTTTTGAGGTGCCAGATGTTACCAGTTAAACCCACACAAAGGCCTTGAAAGATGTCCTAATATGCTGCAATCTAGGGCTAGATCAATGTCGAAGACAAGAATATCAGGCATCAGATATGAAGGAAAATATTTGTGGTGTCGGTACCCAAGTTCACCATGAGAACAGCTCAGCCATTTCAGTTCATTGCTTGGCCTACTGTACCAATTTGCGCCATCAAGAATTTCCCGCAAAAGCAAGCCAATCTGAGATGTGCTGGAGCTCGTCTTTGAAATAATCAAACTGATAAAGTTATCCAGAAAGCGAGTGATCATCTTTGCATTCCAGAGGATTCACTTGGGCAAAGTGTACCCCCAACACCTGAGACCACTTTTCCTGACTCTATGGACTGTGAGAACAGGGTCGTTGAGCAACATTTGGTCTCATTATCAAGTGTTGCTGAATAGCTTGGATCATGTCAGTGAGAGATCGAATGACGAATATGCCAGACGTACAAGTAGCCAGGTCACGTTCATTGAGAGGTTCAGTACTTTCTTTGGCATGTAGTTGGTATATATCATGTCTTCTCTCGGGCAGAACAGGTGTCAATGAGAATGGCAGTCAGGAGAGAGCATACCTCCACCAGGCTGAACAGTTTACGTTTTGTCTCCCAATGATCAGCTAGATCTGCTGATCAGGACCAAAATCGAACTAGCTTGTTCTTGTCATCTAACCAACTTATCCACGAAGTTTTGTCATAATCTCTCCACAACTTTTTGAGATACCATGCGGTAGCTTTTGGCCCAATTCACAATGGTGAAGAATCACTGATAAAAAATCTCGGGTCTTCACCAAAATCGAATCAATTCTTCCTTGTCCTACACCCAACATGTCCACCAAGCTTCGTCCAAATCCATCTATAACTTTTTGAGATACCGTGCTGTATATCATTTTTAGCCTGATCTCTCAATGGTGAAGAATCACTTTAAAAAAATTCTCGTATCCGGATCTTACCCAAAATCGAATCATTTCGTCCTTGTCCACCCAACATGTCCACCAAATTTTGTCCGAATCTGTCCACAACTTTTTGAGATATCCTATTCACCATATTCACAGACAGACAAACAAACAATATACACATACACATCATACTGAGCATGACACTTGCAAAATCCACTGCCCCCCCCCTTCCCCCCAAAAAGTTGCCATGAATACATCAAATTGTCCATTTCAATAACATTAAAATTGACGATCTTAATCAAAGGTCAGGTCAATCGGATGAAAATAGATTTCAGAAAGTTGACCTTGAGTTAACCTATTGACCTCAAAACGTTTATTTCCCAAGTCAGTGACACACTATGCAATTGTTGTTTAATTTTCAAGTTAATAGGATGAAAATTGATGATTTTATAAGTTTTACCTTGAGTTGACCTTTGACCTTTTGACCTCAATAATACTTTAGTTTCCCATTTCAGTGATGCATGATGCAATTGTTCTTTAATTTCCAGGTTAATCGGATGGAAATTAACGATTTTGGAAGTATGACCTTGAGTTGACCTTGCACATTCTGACCTCAAAAATAATTGCTTTCCCAATTCAGTGATGCACTATGCAATTGCTGTTAAATTTTCAAGTCAATTGGATGAAAAGTGCCGATTCTAGAAAGTCGACCTCAAGATGACCTTTGATCTCAAAATCAAATGGTTTCTCTGTTGTGGCTACCTCTACAACTTTGTGAAGTTTCATGAAGATCGATTTAAAATTGTGACATGTAGGCGGTTGACAGAAAGACAGACAAACAAACAGAATAACAAAGTCAACCAACCAATATGCTTGAAAAAATCTTCGATTTTGCAAGTAACAAAGACAGACAGGGGTGAAAACTTTCTTCGATAACAGAGGTAATAAATAGACAAATCACATCCGCCCAGAGTGCAGTGAAGGCCATCTACTTATTACGCATGTTATACCAACAGCTACCAAATGAGGAGTTTCTCCAAGTTGTACGGTCACCTCGTCGAGGAATTGGAGGACTAACAGGAAGTCCAGTACTACCTCGGACTAGTAGGGCAGTTCCCCGAAAGAGAATTGATGAAGGCACACAGCCACACAACTTCTCCATGGAGGAGTATTTCTGGCAGAAGTTCTGTGATGTCATTGACATTCCAGATCAAAAGGTTGACAGAAGATACGAGCAAAAAGGCATGCAATTTCTCCAGAATCTTGAAAATCTTATTCTTGAAGCTGCAAATGCGGAGTATTCCAGGATACCTAAAACCATTGAAGATGAGTAGAAAAAGGACATCAATCTAGAACATTGAAGCCTTCAGCTACAAATGTTACCTAATATTGTAAGATCTGAGATCAGCGTGTTACATGCAATTTGCATGGAGACTAATTGCCATGTCGCCCCCTTCAAAATCCGACAAGGATCCAATCAGTAAGAAGCTCTTCAAAAAAGACCACAAAATACTCAAACTGGACTACACAGTGCCAGTCACTTCAGACACATCCAAGCAAAGCCATCCAGTCCTGAGAAGGGTGAAAAACTACCTGAGGTCAACCATGAGCCAACAAAGGCTGAACAATGCTTTGATCTGCCAAGCCCTGAAATATCACCAGATTAGATTGACATGTTGGCATGAGTGAATAACCGTTGTAAAGAGCATTCAAGGAAAGTGCTTTGGCCAATTTGACTGCAGCCAAACACACTCAGGAAATGTGCAAAGTGCATAAAGTGAAGATTTGAATTTTCAATATTTTCTACTGAATAATGCTGAAATGGAAAGCTTTCAAAAATAAATATAGACAACTGTTACATCACATTGAGCCCCACTGTGGGGTGCGGGGGGGGGAACTTCTCTCTTTAAAGTAGTTGAAAACCTGGAATATCCAGATCAGATCGAAACCATGCTCTACACAGAGTGTCAGTGTTGCCAAAGCAGTTTATATGGCTGTGGTTCCAATCCTGGACGGGCGTCACCACTTCAAACAGGGAGTCTATGCAAGAATTTATATATTGAGTTCAGGCGGCCGATACCTCGCATTCTCTTCATGAAGGACACCGGTGGGATCTTTAACAATCCAAAAACTAATTCTGGAAGTGAGACAGCTGGTTTCACATCCATCCAAGGGGTGGCACACACACATTGATGAATCACCCTGCATGTGAAACACCAGTATGACAGTTTATAGCTGGGTTGGGATACAAACCCAGGTTAGACAGCTTAGAAGTGAGTGTGAAATATCATCCCCTTCAAAATCCGACAAAATTCACCAGAGTGCTTAAAATTAAGCTGAGAATTTCAAAATTTCCTGGGGTTGGGACATGCCTTTGGTGCATGTAGTGTTTGCAACCTTTTTCAAGTTGACCCCCCACACATACACTTTTGATGACGTTCCTATGCCCCTGATGAAGGTTCTGCTTCCATGATGTTGGGATTCACTATCCCATCCGTCCATGCAACAGAACACGGTTTTGAACTCGCTTCTCTGCCTGTCTGTATCTGTCTTTGTCCATGCCATAACATTTTTACCATTCCAACTTTTGTCATCAAATTTTAAACAAATTTTTATGACGAAAATATGGAGAAGACTAATTAATAAAATTTACAGGGTTTTTTTTAAGCTGTTGCTTTTGTCAAGTTTAGTTTGAGAACAAAGTGGATATGGATGGGGTTTGCATTTAGGGATGTTTCCCAGTTATCTTTTATGTTGAATATCATTGTCATTTTTAGCAAATTCAGCACCATAGGTATTTTAGTGTTAGCTGTCTATGAAACTGAACTATCACTGATATTTCACTGCTTATTAGCTTTGTGTAAAGTAAAGGAGTTACAGCTCAATGCAAGTTTCAATTGGATCTTCCCAGTTTGCAGCTCTTCCCAACCAAAGCCTGGGAACAATACGGTACGAAGTTGACCTTGTTATCAAAACAAGCTCTGATTAAAGCTACATGATTCCATTACATTACTTCACCAATCTGGCGAACTTACAAAACAGCTGTTATACCGTGCTAATGACTTTGATTAAAGAACAAGCTCGAATGAGCTAAGATCCTCGTCCTCTTAATGATGACGTCATAAAAACGAATATGACGTCATTGTGATGCATCAGGTTTGCGATAAATTATCTGTGCTAATGCCCGGCTTGATTCCCGCAAACAAAATTCAAACAGCTTGCCTAGTTTCGGAGATAACGGTATCGGCGATTTCCATTAGCGCAATATTATGACGTCAACTTTTTTTCTAGGAAGAATTTCCAAAATCGGAGATGGTTTCTGCCTGCGGGTGGGCTTTCTGCATATACATGCACAGTTTCACGAAGATCCGATGAAAACTCTGGGTTGTGAAACAAAAAATGTCAAAAAATAGGAATGACGTCATAAAATTATATGACGTCATAGTGATGTATCATATGTGCGGTGATTCATCTCTGCTAATGCCCTGTTCGATTCCCGCAAACAGGATTCAAAAAGCTTGCCTAGTTTCGGAGATAATTTTTTAGGCGATTTCATTAGCGGAGATATTTGACGTCATAACTTTTTTTCTAGGAGGAATTTTCAAAATCGGAGATGGTTACTGTCTGCGCCAGGGGTTTTTTTTTTTTTTTTTTAAAAACATATATATGCCAAGTTTCAGGAAGTTTCAATAAAAATTGTAGGCTGTGAAACAAAAAAGTTCACAAGAACAACAACGTGAGTAAGACTGAGAGATCCTCCACGAGGATCTAAAAACAGTCGATCTGTTTAGGTAATTCAAGGCAAGACATCAAGCATTCTATACAGTTTTGAAAGTGTGCGTGTACGTGCGTGCGTGTGCACGTAAGTTCTCATTGTTTCCAGGCTGATCTTATTTGTCCAACCTAGACATACACAATAGTTTATAAAAGGTATACACAGCTTTTCAGTTCTTGGATGCCTGGTGTTGGCTTAATGGTTAGGGTAGTGGGCTTGGGATCCTACGATCCTGAGTTCAAACCCCCCTCAGCTGTTGAATTAATACCAGGTGGGGTTGACTCTGCCTGTCATCCTTCTGGGGTCGGCGAAATGAGTGCCAGCCTGCTGGTCTCCTGTGTTGGAGTGGTGACCTGTCCTAGATTGTGCCTAATAGCCAAGGAGACTGCTTAGGCAGCACCAATGCTCTGCACAGAAGGAGTACTTGCAAAGCATTGACATCTGTACATCTGAAAAGAGCCTTAATTCAAGGAAGACATTAAATAAAGTGCCCACTAGTGGACAAACAAAATACTTTTGACAAATTTGTATCACAAAGATCTACACCGCCAAAAAAAATAAAAAGGAAAAGTGCATTTTCACATTGGAATGCAAAAACAAAAAATCTCAAATCGACCACCAGTTGCAAACAGCTGTGTCTATTTTAAAGTACAAACAAGATGAATGTTCTGTTAAACACAGGAATATGTAGAGCTGGAAGGGTAGACTTTGAAAGTGAGACATCTTTTTTTCAGTATCGTAGACACAAATATATATATATATATATATGATGATGAAAACAATAATTAATACGAGTTCCCTTCCAAAGTTCAGGGGTTGCTCCACATGTCGATCACATCTGCAACTGCTTCTTCCACCGCAATCAAAGCAAAGTTTTCTGAACTGGATTCATCATGTTTTACTGTTATATATTTCATCCTTGCATTGCTGTTTGTGTTTTTTGTACAATTTTTTGTTGTTGTGCTGTATTATCGAATTTGTGTTCCTGTTAAAGTCTGACCCACTCACCTAGGACTCAGCTAATCGGCTTGTTGCCTCTGTTTCTTTTTTTCACCCCACGTGCTTCGATTTGGCCTCAGCTTGATCCTTTTCCTCTCCCCTCTCCAAAAAAATACAAACAACACAAAAATTTCTTCACTCCAAAATTTTTTTAAAAACAATAACAACAAAAAATGAACTCAATCTGCCATACACAGTTTGTCTTTCATTCTCTATCTCTTCCTCTCCTTATTTCCGAAAATTTTTTTTTCACTCCTAAACGCTTAGTTCATCCAACCTCCACATGTTGCTACAGCTCAACATTCCTCCATGCCGACAATGAAAACATTGTTTATTTTTTACCATCCCTTCCATGAAGTATGTTCATGCATGTCCAGTTTGGGGATCCTAAGAAGACAATTTTACAGAAGCTGTGTGCACACTACAATCAATTCATGATGACAACTCCTCCATGTCAGGACCTTTCCGCTTTGCAGCTATCCCTTCTCACCTTCCCCTTCATCTCGCCCCTCCCCCCCACCCCTTGCCCTCTTGGTTTCCACCCAGCTTCCCCCTGCCTCACACCCTTCCAGCCACCATCCCTCCCAGCTCTCCCCCACCCCCCCCATCCCACACTATCCCAGCTTTTCCCACCCCACCCCTCTCATTGCGCCTTTCCACATTTCTGCACCTTGCCAGCTGCACCCCTCCTGTCCCAAACTGTGGTGACCTCAAACATCCGATGTCACCGCACATTCCAACTTGTGCAGATTCTGCTTCAAATCTAGGCCATTGTCAATAAACCAGACATCTATTCAGCAGAATCCTTCCTCCCACAGGCTGTCCGTGACTTCTGAGTGTCTCTCCCCGGCTATTGTCTCCTCTGATTTGATAGGCCTAAACCCCATACCGGCAGAGGTATTGCACTTTTTATCATGAACTAGATTTCTCACTCTCAGTGTACTGCTCTTAAACCTCCCAACCGCAGCAGTACATCTGGCTGTGACTTCCATTCCGCTCCCAAATCTTGTTTGCCTGCGTGATGTACCGTCCTCTAAACATTGACGACTTCATCTACATCTCTCTCGATGACAACATGGACCAATTGTAACCACTCATTCCAACTTTCTCTTCCTCATATGTTATGTGGAGATTTCAGTTGTCATCATGCCAATTGAATGGGGGTTGGGACCTTTCTCACCAGCAATGACACTTCAGCAAAGGACTTCCGTGACTTCATGGGACTGACACTGACTCGATCTGTAAAATCTCCCACCTGGATTTCTGTCAATGGCAAATCCTCCCTTCTGGATTTTGTTATGACCAACTTCCCCACCAATGTCTCCTGCTCTTCCTCTGTTGCAATTGGTTTTGATCATGTGCTTTGTGAAGGTCAACATCTCTCTAGCCATTGTCAGAGAACAGCCTCAATGCCAGTGAGTCTGGAAGTTCATTCAGGCAAACTGGCTGGGACTGCAAGCAGCCATTGCAGTTCAGGAGTGCTCTCTAATATCTACAGCCCCGATCTTAACTCAGCATGGGAATTCTTCCAAAGAAACCTGCTCTTTCTTATGTACAGATTCATCCCATCTCATCTTCAGTTATCTTACCCATCCCTCCGCTCTTGGTACTCTGAATCCTGTGGTGAGGCAGTTGCTTTGAACCAACTTGCATTCTCTTCCAGGAAAGCAAATCCGACCGAAGCCAATCTCAGATCATTCCACAAAGCCTGCAACAAGTGCGTGTCCACTCTCAGGAGAGCCAGAAAACAACATCTATCCAACCTCAAGATTGAACTTTCAAACTTGTTTCACTCCTCTAAAACCTAGTGGGGCCTTGTTAGGTCTGGGGAGTGTGCTCCACCTCCATCCTTCATTCACTTCAAATGGCACCACAGCAGACTCTGCTCGCGAGAAGGCCAAATGCCTGAATTCTGTGTTTGCTTTCCAAATCCCATGCAGTATCCCCAACCCCTCGCTCTCTGTTCCCACTCTACACAGTTGCTCCCAACTGTTCCTTGGCTCTGTCTCTTTTGCACCTGAGAAGGTGGGGAAGTTTCTGGCAACCATGGACTCTGCTTCTGTAATTGGACCGGATGGCATCAGCTCATGTGTCCTAAAAACCTGCCCTGTTGCTCTTGCACACCCTCTCTCTCTCTGTCTTTTTCATTCTATCATTTGCCCGAGGTCATCAAAAGTGGTGTTTTAATGAACCCAAACACACAATTTTCACTCTTTCACTTCCTTGGAGTTTTCTTAGTATGCATGCAAAGTTTCAGGCTGTTCAGTTTAATGGTTTTGGAGGTATGGAGGGGATACGCACGCACGCACTCACGCACACACGCACGCACACACACACACACACGTATAGATAATTTGAAATTGTGCTTTGGAATAAAAGTAGAATTGTGGTGTGACAACACATTTTGCATCCCACGTAATCAGCATTGCTGATGATAAATGTGCGACAAATCGACACAATGTTGATTTAAAGTTTGTTGAACACGAAAGTCGAAAGCCTTCAAAGCCATTTGCTCGACAATTTCAGAAAGAAGGACAGATGTACGACATGCACGCTCTGTGATGCTTGTTTTTAAAATTGCCTGTTGTTGTCGCCTGTTGCTGGTCGATCAAATAACCACGCGCGGTTGTAATCGTCGCAGCGAGATGTAAAACTATTGCTGCATCCTTGGCTGGTTTATATCTCATGATTTGAAGGAGCTGGAATTTTCTTTTATTACAAAGGAGGAAAAGACCATTGGTTAAATGTCACTCGGTGTAATCAGAACAGCGACGATAATTGGTGCAAAGACTTTCAAGTTCACAAGGAAATATTGGCAAAGAAAAAGTCACTCGGCCCAACACACCTGTGTCACATCCGACTTACTTTGGGGACCGTCTACACCTTGCTTACTCAAACA
This sequence comes from Eptatretus atami, assembly GCA_035128595.1. Classification (NCBI taxonomy): domain Eukaryota; kingdom Metazoa; phylum Chordata; class Myxini; order Myxiniformes; family Myxinidae; genus Eptatretus; species Eptatretus atami. The sequence continues at coordinate 27,348,757 of CM068967.1, forward strand.
TGGATACATTTTTAACCTTCCCCCTGTCCACCTCCACCCCCATTTGTTTTTTATCCCCCGCCAACCAACGAAGTTGGCGGGGGATTTAGAAATGGGTTCTGTCCATCCGTCCGTCCATCACATTTCGTTTCCGGAGCTTAACTACAAATTCCCTCAAGATATATTTACGAAATTTGGTACACATATCAAGCAAGTGCTGAACTGGTGCCTTTTGATATTTAGAGATTTCCCCCAAAAAATTTCTGTCACTTTCCATGGAAACAAGTTGGGTATTAAGAAATAATTGAGGTTATTGAGGTTAACCTTTGTTTCCAGAGCATAGTTGCAAAACTATTAACTATTTCTTTATGAAATTTGGTACACACATCAAGAATAAATTGAACTGGTGCCTTTTGCTACTTGGTGCTCTTCAAAAGTAATTCTTGATTAAAAAAAAACGACAATTACCTTGGTTAAAAGTTTACAAGTACATACAACAAATCTTCTGCACAGCTCATATCAAATGTTATCGTCTTCTCTCCAAAGGAAAGTTTGCTCCAAGATGCGATCTATCGTGTGGTTGCATCATTTTCTGGGGACATGGCTGTGCTGCTGATACAGTGCCCTCTATTGCCAGTACACTGGTACTCATTTCGCCGACTTAGGAACAATGACAGGCTGAGTCAACCTCACCTGGTGTTAATTCAACATCCAACAGGGGTTCGAGCTCGAACGCAAGGTCGTGGGATCTTAAAGCAGCCACGTTAATCGTTAAGCCAACACCAGGCTTTGCTCCGAGATGCAGCTCCCCTACTGTTGCTGTGCCAGAATGGCAATTTTTAACTGTCAACCCCGTCGAATACAAAACTTTTAGCAACACAGCTCAGTTGTGAGCACATTATATCACTCACGTCCATTATATCACTCAATATAGTCTTTCTTTATAAATCCCTTGATTGCCCCTTATATAATTGTATATATATATATATATGTTCATTTAATAATGCCCCATTGAACCTGAATTCCATTCTTAAGGGATTTGTGATCAACATCCTCTTCCATTGTACTCGTCCACATTCATTGGAAAAAAAGAAAAAAATACACGCATTTGCACGCAGGACATCCGGCTAAAAGCACATTTTGGCATACTCTAGGATGCAGCGCCCCCTGCTGGCAACGGACCAGAACGGCTCTTCAGTTGGACCATTGGTGCAGGTGAAGTTTGTGAAAAAGAAAGATCTCTACTATCAATGGTTGAGGTGTGTGTGTGTGTGTGTGTGTGTGTGTGTGTGTGTGTGTGTGTGTGTGTGTGTGTATTAATTACGTACTATTGAAATGTACCTTTTGGCCCTTCAGACTGCAGAGACCCCTTCGACCTTTAAAGACACTTTAAGATCACCAAGATCCCGAAAGACCTCCTCTTCTTTTTCGTTTTCTTCTTCTTTATTACCTCTGCCACCGAAGGTGAAGGTGGTTATGTTTTCATCTCTTTCTGTCTGTTTGCCTGTTTGTTTGTCTGTGTGTCTGTCTGTTTGTGTACAGGATATCTCAAAAAGTTGTGGACGGATCCGGATGAAATTTTGTGGACAGGTTGGGTGTGTGACAAGGAAGAATTGATTCAATCTTGGTGAAGATCTGGATCCGGATCTGATAATTTTGTAAGTGATTCTTCATTCACCATTGAGAGATAGTGCTAAACCGATATATAGGACGATATCTCAAAAAGTTGTGGACGAATTCGGACGAAACTTGGTGGACATGTTGGGTGTTTCGCAAGGACGAATTGATTCGATTTTGGTGAAGATCCAAATGTGGATCTGGATACGAGAATTATTTAATTTTCAAAGTGATTCTTCACCATTGAAAGATGGGGCCAAAAACGATATAGTGCTGCATAGCATGATATTTCAAAAATGTATTGGGCCTGATATGTTCTCGTGGATCAGGCATTGCGTGGCGGAGGTATGCGCTCCATCGAGTGTCCTTCTAGTTATTATTATTATTATGGTTCCAATTTGAGTAAATGCACAGATACAGAACCTTAAGCCAATGCTTCAAATCCATTTCATTTTTATAATCAAATTAAGCGAATAATGTAGAAATCAAAAGCTTGTTTTTAGACGACACAACAAGTAATCCATCTTATGGAGACAGTTGGCCAAGCGAAGAGCCTGGTTTGTTGACCTTCCGAAGACCTGCAACACATGAGGACAATCCTTAGTTGACCTTCCGAAGACCTGTAACACCATGAGGACAATCCCAAGAGCCCTCTATACAGAGCTGTAAAATGCACTTTACGATTTGAAAATAACAACTTGGCTTGGCAGGAAACTTTGGAACACGTGCAGCTCGGAAGTTCGGAACACGATCGGAACGCAGAGCACGTCGGGGCACACAAAGTCACGACCGTGTTAACCGTGCTCACACGGACTGGAGAGACCGATTCGGTTCTGGACTAGCGAGAGTGACCGGAAATGTTTGCGAATTTGTTTGCCATCACAGCTGGACAAGGAAACACATGCAGGATGGTGTTGGCTTGTGCGAGCTGGAACGATCTGTTCCTTTAAAAATCCCTGTGTTCACAAAAACTCATAAAATACCATCACACTGTCTCACAATACATCGGGGCGATCGTGTTTTAATTGACTTGTAATTGACATGGAAGACTCGCATTATTATAACAAAAACTAGACGGAATTCATAGAATAATTACCCTTCGCAGTTTTGAGAAGGGCTTGGTGCAAGCCAACTCTTCTGGTGGCAAATTTGTAATTAAAATAATTCAATTCAATTCAAATGGAAGACCAAATCTAATAGGTGCTGGCTGCATTGGAGTCATCAGAAGGATCCCAAACAAGCAAAGAGCAAAGATGAAATCATCAGGATGGAGCGTATGTAGCGTTCTACGTATGCAATTATGACGTCATAAAAATAAAATCACTTATTCCCCATGGGGAGTACTTGACATGTGCTGCCAAGTTTTAATTTTTTCCATCGAGCGGTTTCGGAGATACAGAGGTCCAACGTTTCTCCTTTTTTCCAATATGGCTGCCACACCACGTGACCTCTGATATCATAATTACCATTAAAACATTCTACAAGAGTAGTCGCACCGATGGTGAAAATTTTGTGTCAATCCGAGAAGCAGTTCCAGAGAAAAGGGAATAACAAAATGCAGACACGCACGTACGGGACCGATCATTAACCCCACTTTGCTTTGTGAGCACGGGCTAACAAGGAATAAATAGATGATATATGCGATCATAAAGTGATCGCCAAGGGTAAGAATCCCCCCCCAACCTGGGAGACTGGGTTGTGATTTTTTCTTCATGTACTCCTCCTTCCTCGTCTTCCTTCACACCTGGAGTCCTATAAAAGCATCCTACCAGTCTTTAACCGTTTTTACAATCTCCAATCTCTATCCATACAGAATCCTCCACATTGTCACCCCTTTCTCTTGATGCAATGCTGCCTTTTACCCAGATTGCTACTACTCCTCCTATTCTCTCCTTCCTATAAAACCAATACACCTTCTAATCCCGTCCTCCAGCACATGGCCATCATTCTGGAAACACTCCCTTTGTCCCTGAAATGATCCCCACTGCTTCTCAAATGCAAAACCTTCCTCCCGATCCCATTCTTCCAGCCATTGGTTGACATCTATCGTTCTGCTCATAATTTCTATATTGTTTCCAAATCTTAGGAGAACCCCAGAAAACATTACCTCACAGCCCTTGGTTTCCAGCCGCTTACCAAATATCCTGTACCTATTTTTCAAAATGTCTGAGTAAACTTTCCCTCCATCATTTGCTCCAAGATGTACCACAACCAATGTTTTCCTGCTGTGACCAGATACAATGTCATTTAACCTTCCTTTAATTGCCCTAACTCTCAGGTGCATCGAAAACTGCACATAAATCTGTGTCTACGATCCTTCCTGCAGAATGAAGAATCTGCATATTTAATAGTTTCATTGTCCACAAAAACTGCCTCCCAGAACTCATTCCTCCCTATTGCTATTGCTGCACCTTCACCACTGCCTGCACTCGCTACAGCCTGAGCACTGCCTGCACTCACCACACTGTCATCGCTGCCTGCACCCTTAATTTGTGCCTACAATCGCTATTGGCTCACCAGTGCCTGCACTTGCTGCACCTTCCCCACTGCCTGTGCCTGCTGCACCCTAATTTTTTGAGGGTGCAGCAGGATTAAGAGCAAAGTCTTTTGCTTACAAGTATAGTGGTTCTAAAAGTGAAAAAAAAAGTTGAAAGGGAGAAAGAAGAATGTTATCAAAGACTATAAACTTCAAGCGTTATTTTGATAGTTTAGTTTTAAAGAAAGAAGAGTAGAGGAATATGAATAATATTAGAAGTTATAAGCATCAGATATATTCAGAACAAATAAATAAGAAAGTATTAGGGGCATTTCATAAGAGATATCGTTACGG
>CM068967.1:27353192-27365976 GCA_035128595.1 Eptatretus atami
CAGCACACCAAGCCAACACACGATCAACCCACTTTATTTAGGGATTGTAACCATCAGAAGTATGTACATAGTGAAGAAGGAAAGAAAGAAGAAAGGGAAAGAACCCAATTAGGCAAGCACAAGGTTGAAGGAGTAGGCAGCCAGGAAGCTGCAGGGTGCTGTTCGTATAAAAGATGGTGGCGACTGGATGGAACCTCTTTGGAATCCGGCCAGTCCCAAGAAAGGACCTGCAGTCCGATGGTCCAAAAACTGTCAGAAGAGGAGAGACCCAGCCATTGTGTATGTAAGAGGCACCGTATCCTCCAGTACCAAACTCAAGGCAAGATCAAGGATCCGAACTGGAAGAGCTGCAGCAAGAGTTCGAGCAAGCACAGCTTTCAATGTAGCCCACCCCCGGTAGGCCACAATCCAGGCCTCACAGTAGGCCCCAATGCAAGCACCAACAGTACTGCAATAAGGGTTCGACCAAACACAACCTTCCAATAAAGATACTGCAGAGGGAAACTCCAACCTGAAAAAGGCAATCAGCAATGAGCCATCCTCAAAATGGCCACTCTTGAATCATACATCATTATTTTTCCAAACTCTTCGTAGTAGAATTGCAGATGAATATTATAGAGATGGATACAGAGATGAATACTCACATGGATATGAAAAAGTGTACGAAAGTGGTTATATGTGTGGCGACTGGTAATTTGGTAGGAATAGGTGTAATGCATTTTTTAACATTCTAAATGAATAAAGTATTAAATGAAGAAGAAATCAAAGAGAAGTTAGAGAAAATAGATGAGGTGTTTGTAAAGAAAGATATGATTATTGAAATGAGTGATTTTGACACAAAATAAAAAACCTTACAATTAGAAAAGTTAAATAACAAATATTTTGAAAAGGTTGTTACTACAAGGAAAGGAAAAGAAGTAGATGAAGCATTTTCTGTCTAATAAATGGATGATAGATTAAGGAGTTTTTTGAGGATGCTTTATGTTTTACAAAATCAGATTCAGATATATATGTTGAAAATGAAAAAGGCTGTCTTGCTCTGCAGGAAAGTTAATGAATAAAGTTTAACTTTTTAAATAAATAAATGCAATGGTTTATTGTCTTAAATGTCAAAATAAAACTGATACTAAAAATACCTCATACATTAAAAGTAAAACAATAGATTTATATGAAGGGGGATATGTTCAGTGTGTGGAAGCAAAAAGTATGAATTTGTCCAAAAGAGTAAATCTAAACATGATAACTATAAAACTGGGGGAGATATACAAAAGCTTTTATTGGGGAGTAAATTTACAACTGTGATACCAGGGGAATTGTGTCCACCAGGATATTATTTCTGTGGTCCAGGAACAAACTTGGACAATAGATTAGATGAAGCTGACAATCCCAAGCCATTGAGCAAACTTAAAAACAGGGTTGATGAAGTTTGTATGAAACACGATATTGATTATGGAAATGGTATAACATTGGAAAAAAAATACGAAGCTGAGAGAAAAATGTTGAATAATTTGTCTTTGATACAAAATCCAACATTAAGAGAAAAAAATGTATAGGTTCATAGGAAGGCAGTTGATGGGTGCTAAATCAAAAATGGGGCTTGGTAATGCAAAAAACTATTAAGCTCTGATGATGTCGTCAATACTGAGGAGCCAGCTTACAAACCTTCAGATGAGAAGCTTTCAGCTTATGAATTAAATAAACCGATAATCACAAAGTTTAAAGGGTGAAAGGTCTATTCCAAAGCAGTTGATTACATATGGTCTGCCAATTTAATTGAACTGAAAAACGACAAGGGATACAGGTATGCATTCACCATTATTGATTTAAGGTAAAGATATGCATGGGTAGTTCCTTTGAAAAATAAAAGAGGCACCACTCTTGTGATATCATTCCAACAGATATTTAATAAAAGCAAATGAAAGGCAAAAAAAATTATGGACTGATGAGGGACAAGAGTTCTATAACAGAACATTTAAGAATTTCCTTAAAGATAACGATATCATGTTGTATAGCACCTTTAATGAGGGAAAAACCATTATCATCGAGTGCTTTAATCACACTTTGAAAGAGAGATTGTATATAAAAATTTACTGAACTCAGTTCTCAACAATGGGTATCTTTAATTCAGGACATTGTAGATAATTACAATAATACAGTTAATTCCTCAAAAAAAGACAAACCAACAGAAACATTTACAAAATTACAATATGAATGGGAGATTAATCAGAGAAAACCAAAGTTTAATGTTGGTGATATTGTAAGAATATATCAGTGGAAATCACACTTTGAGAAAAGGTTATACAAAGAGGTGGACTTTTGAACTTTATAAAAAAATTGATGTTTTAGACAGTTCCTTGGATAATTAGTTTGACTTACAGGGAGAGGAAATCTTGGGATCATTTCACTCGCAGGAATTACAAAAGACAAAGAAGATAAATAAGAATTTTCTTTTTAATAAGTGAAGAAAAATAATAATAAAATATTTTATTGAAAAAACATTAAAAAATTGAAAAAATTGAAAAAATAATAAAAACTAAATAAATAAAAAATCACTCCATCCCTTTGTTGTCTCTACGCATATGCCACACCCCCACACACGCGTCCCATTTATTCCTCCACCCCCAGTGCACCCCCACCCTCATCCCACTCCTTCCTCTCCCCCACCCCCACACACACGGGGAGGGGAAGGGTGGGAAAGTGGAGTGGTGAGATGAGGGTGGGGGTGCACTTTTCCCCAATTTTATTTATTTTATTATTATATTTTTTTTCCCAATTTAGTAAATGGTAATAAAAATCAACCCCCATCCTTGCACACACCAAATTAAAACACATTACTAAGCAAAAACAAAATGCAAAAGCCTTACTATAACTTCACTGCAATTTAATGTATTCCCACTGATGAATGTCATCTCACCATTCATATCTATTATATAGATATACTGTACTCACTTTTTAAAAATAAATGTACATAATGCATTTCTATTTGAGCACATTAGCAACTTCAAATTTTGGCTTTGAATCAAAACATAAGGTAAAGTTTCATTTATTTTTAAATATAATGCTATACAAACAGCTCTGTTGTATGAAGCTTAAGTAATGTATTTCCATATTTTCACAGGATATCCTTTCAGAATTCATGAACGAAAAGGAAATTCTTCCGAAAACATGGAGTGAGTTGATCTATTTATTTGAGAACATTTTGAATGACCATAACGCTGGTGGAACTGCATGCAATCTGCTTATTTCGGTCCCACTCGAAGAACGATAATGCAACAGCCAAGAGGCTCAACTTTGGCTTGTGGCCAGAATCTCCAACCCACCAATGTTGGCAACCAAACATTATTGTATGTATGCAACCAAACAACCAAAGTGTCCCAAATGTATGCCATGCTGGAATTACTTATGAATACTCAAAGGTATGTAGAACCTTAATTAAATATTTCACATATTAATTATTTTCCTTTTTCATCACAGCGTGTTGAAAACTCAAACTCCATCATGGATGACTCACTTTCGTGGGACAATCATGGCTTTGAATCACAGCATGATATTCTTGATGCAAATGTTTCTTTCAAACTGAATCAAGTGAAAGAGAGTGAGAGTGAGAGAGAGAAAGATGTACATATATATATATATATATATATATATATATATATATATATATATATATATACCAAGCTTGCACACTAAAAACTCGGCTCGCCATCACACGATCCCTATGAAATTGCTGTGGCACTTAGCGGACATGCCGACAATGTTTGGGAAGTCTTGGCGTTCCATAGTACCACTTTCATTTTGCACAATGCGTATTTTTGTCATTCCCCGTGTACAGTCTGTCGTCTGCTACCAGCTATGTTGTACTGCTATCCCATGCATGTGCACGGGTATCGCTAGTATATATATATATATATTTGTACCCCTGTTTGTTTGACTGGGTGTCTGGCTTCTTTGAGCAGGACATCTCAAAAAGCTATGGACGGATTCAGAGGAAACTTGGACAGATTGGGTGCTTGACAAGGAAGAATTCCATTATTTTTGATGAATATCCGGATCCGCATTCAGATACTAGGATTGTTTAAATGATTCTTCACCATTAAGAGATCGGTCAAAAAACACCATATATAGCACAACATCTCAAAAGGTTATGGACATATTTCGATGAAACTTCGTGGACAGGTTGGGTTTGTGACAAGGACAAATTGTTTTGATTTTGGGGAAGATCCAGAACCAGATCCGGATACATTAAAAAAAAAATGTTCTTCTCGAGAACCACTTGACAGATCGATGCGAAATTTCATACATATACAGGGTGTCCCAAAAGTCAAAAAGATTTAGAAATTAAATAACATTTCTGTTTTTTAATGATTTGTTTTTCTTTTCTTTTCAGAATTTAGATTAACATTTGGAAATTACCCATGGAAAAATTCACAACTGAACAAAGAACCAAAATCGTGAAGTTTTATTTTAAATTTCATCGATCAATTATTCTCACCTAAAGAGCACGGACACCGAATAATTTCGCGAAATTCAGAAATTTCTTGGCCATCACGTTCTCCTGATTTGACGCTTCCCGATGATTTTCTTTGGGGTTACCTAAAGGAGCGTGTATACATCAATAAGCCCCATACAATCCAGCAGCTCAAGGACAACATCTGCGCAGAAATTTGAGGGCTGTACCCAGAGTTATTGTCCGCTGTTATGGAAAATGCTGTCGAAAGAGCCCGTCTCTGCGAAGCCGAAAATGGAGGACATCCAAGCTGCATCATTTTTCATGAATAAAGCAAATTTATCTCCATTTTGTAAATTTTCCTTTGGTAAGCGATGGACATTAATTAAGCGATGGACATGTGCAGCTTTTGAGAGGAATTTCTAAAAAATCAATGGGCGGTGACAGCCATACTATAATAGAGCTATGTATGTATGTATGTATGTATGTATGTATGTATGTATGTATGTATGTATGTATAATGTATGTTTGTAGCTGAAACTCCAGAGATTGCAATTTTCAAAAATTAAAATGAGTGCATGACTTTTTGGGGAAACTTTAACTCGATTTGAACTGTAAAGATATATGTGCACATAAAATAATTTAATTTGAAACTAATTATAAATAATGCATCTATCACAGAACATCGTTATATGAGCTCAAAAAGAATATTTATGGTATTTACAGGGACTTCCTGTTTTTACTGCCCCTCAGACGGGAAATTCAGCTTGGTTACACAATAGATGTGAAATATAACTGGTTATCGGCTCTTAGAAAGAACTATGCACCTCCGAATCTCTCATCCTATATAAACTCTCGCCCATATCCCTTTTATCTCTTTTACTCCGGCGAAGGGTTAATTCCCCAAACCTCAGCTTCCCTTGCTCTCCACAGTGGTTAGCATACCCCAATCAACACCCTGTTGATGTCATCCATTGTTCGACTCGTCTGTCAACACAGATCGACACTAGCCTTCACAATCAAGACCAGTTCTTCATTGTACGTCATGTGGTACACTCTTGCAAATTATTTTGTGGTACATTCATCCACTCCGAAAAAGAGGTGGGTGCGTACGATGTTGGGTGGGGGTAGGCAGGGGAGCGATTGGTTGATGCAAGCGAGCGTGGCCATTGTTTTTTAATACCCTTGGGGTTTCACTCAGCCAAGTACCTTTCACTACATACTTAGTAAGGTAGACCACAAACCACACTGTGTGCTGTAAGTTCTTGTGACATGACTTGGTGAAATAACAGTGGCATTATTTAACAACAAGCTGCAATCCTGTGCTCATCCTATTCACATTTCATATACGAAAGGACAAGCAGAAAGGACAAATAGGAAACAGCACATGTTGCATTGTTGCAAAGGCACTGAGGGAACTCAGGGCAGTTTGCTTCACCTGCTTTGAGTTAAAGAATAATCCAGGGAGCCAATCAAGGGTTGGACAGAGGGGACTTTCCGTACACAGACAAAATTTTGCATTTGGCAGAGATGTGGGTGTAAAACATTCCATTATTAAATAATAATTCATCTTATCACTGCCAAGAATGGCCTTGAGAGTGAGGGGCTCATTGTGAGATCTTCATGTGTTAAAGTTTTTTTAAAAACCGAGTAAAATTCCAGAGGTGTTTTAGTCCAACAGAATTTACTCCATGGAAACGGTCAAAAATAAAATAGAATGTTATGTACTCCCTCTGCTTTTCCTGCATCGTGATCTAAGGAAGACCTGGCAACAGCTATTTTGATATGCCTTATAGTAGGACTTCTTTCTGCAGCTGCAGAACCACTTTGAATTGCATCAAGTGTTAAGAAAAAAAGTTTCAGCAGAAATATTTTAAAAGATATATATTTGAATACTAGCTGTGTCGAAGCTCGTGGATGAGCTAGAATACAGAACAGACCGGGCCATAACAGAACAAAAGGAACAGTATAGGAGGGAGACGTGGAGAGATAATATTCAGACCAGTTCACTCTACCTTGGACATGCTGCTCATACTCTCCCAACAATGGATGGAGACGACCGTCTCTCTGGACATATGTATCTCGAGCTTTAGATACAGTCCGGAACCCTGCCTTGCTCTCAAACTCCCTGCTGGTGGCATCCAAGGCCAGCTCCAAACATTGCTTACAAATTTCCTCTATGCTTGACTCTCAACATAATCCTGTCATTTTCTCTTCGTGTCAAGACTGGAGTGTCCCCAAGGCAGCGTTCTGGGCCAAGTCCAAATCTTAATCTTCATCAATGATCTCTCTGACTGGAAAATCCTCTTCATCTACAGTATTTGCTGAAGACTCCACCCTCTGCAGTGGCATCCCTAATCTTTCAGATAGGCAGGCAGCAGGATCTTCCCTCTCTTCATACCTTGATAGAATCAAAGACTGGTCAAACATTTGGAATATGTCTTTCTCACATTCTCTCACATTCACTCTCTGAAATGACCATTTGGCAAACGTTTCCATCTACTTTCTTAATAGTTCTCTTGAAGAAATTCAGTCACTCAAATGTTTTGGCCTCACTATCAGCGAGGATATTTCTTGGGCAAACCACATTTCTAAGTTGGCCTCCAAAGCCAGTCACCAACTGGACATCCTCCATCGTGCAAAGTCCTTCCTTGGCACACCTGAACTCTTATCCACCGACAAGGCCTTCATCCGGCAGATTAATGGAGTACTTCTCTCCACTCTGGACTGGCGCCTCTGCCTCACACCTTGCTCAGCTTGATGCCGTGGAAACCAAGGCTTTCAAGATCATTGGAATTCCCACGATTATGCTGAGTCTTTAGGCCTATCACTTTTGCATCATACTAATTTCTGTAGTCTCCCTGTCTTCTACCCACTCCTTCTGGTCTTGCTCCCTGTGCTCTTTCCGTGCATTGTTCCCCCCCCGTCAGAGTGGCGACCCATCCAGGATTGTGCCCAATAGCCGAGGAGACTGCTTAGGCAGCACCAACGCTCTGCACAGAGTATGGTCCCAATGATGGATGGATAGTTCTCCCTCCCCCAACCCCCAGGATGCATGTGCCCACCAGCAACCCTTTCTGGTGGAATGTGCAAAATCCACACGCAACTTGTAGCTTGACTACTACAATTGCTAATGGAACATTCTGCTTAATATGTTTCCTCCATTCTTTGGGATATATTGTTGCGGGCCGGGTATCGGCGACGAGCAGACCACCAGATGGAGCAGTACAGTCGGCTCCACCGATCACCCGGAATGTATAAGTCGTCACCCGGATAACTCCGGAGCCGACGGGTCCCTTATCGGACCGAAGTTCGCCAATAGATCGACCACGTGGGGTAGGGTCGATTGCCAATTTCAATTTACCTAAATACCCACGTGGTCCAAACTACCGGGGAAATTCGCCTCGACGATGCCCGAACGGAACGAGTCGCCAGCGTACTCGAACCGTGTGCGACCCGAGCGGATGGTCACTGAGCTTTCGTCGGTCCAAATGTCCCTTTTACAGCGGCAACAGCCTGGCTAATTCTCCAACACGCAATAAACCAATAAAACAATACCAAAAACATGTTAACCAATAAAAGAAACACAAAAACGAACTGATACATTTAAACACGGGTTTATTAACCTCCGCCATCGAAGATCGGAGGTTACTGTTTTCACCCCTTTCTGTTTGTTACTTACGAAATCTAAAGATTTCATAAGTATATGATGCCTTCCGTTCTGTTTGTTTGTTTGTTTGTTTGTATGTTTGTTGTTTGTTACTTACGAAATCTAAAGATTTCGTAAGTATATTGATGCCTTCCGTTTCTGTTTGTTTGTTTGTATGTTTGTTTGTTTGTTTGTTTGTAGGCACGATAACTCAAGAAGGAAGAAGCTACCAATGTCAAATTACACCACGTGATTCAGGAGGGTGATGGCTAGTGCTGATTAGATTTTGGTCAAAATCGGTCAAAGGTCAAGGTCACAGTGAGGTCAAACATAATTCTGTAAATTAACGTGGAGAAATGGAGTATTTTTGCTTCGCTCGACGTTACGAGTTCGTTTTAACTCGATTTTAATTTTGTCTTCAGTTTTTGCGATCGCTTAGGACGCTTAAAACTCGGTTGTCGAAATTCTGGTAAAATCGGATGTTTTGGAGACGTTTTAAGATTGTATAAAAAAAATATTTCACTCGAAGCGTCAGGGTCGTCCCATGATGCATTGCGCTCGAGCAGACGTCACGGGTCGTCCCATGATGATTGCGTCGAGCAGACGCGTCGTTGATTGACGTTAAGGTTTTGCATGAGAAATGGAGTTTTTGCTTCGTCGACGCTATGAGTTTTATTATTTCGATTATTTTGTTTGTTTTGTGATCGCTTAGGACGCTTAAAACTCGTATTGATATATGGTAAAAATCGGATGTTTTGGAGACGTTTTAAGATTGTATAAAAAATATTTCACTCGAAGCGTCAAGGGTCGTCCCATGATGCATTGCGCTCGAGCAGACGTCACGGGTCGTCCCATGATGCAGTGCGCTCGAGCAGACGTCACGGGTCGTCCCATGATGCAGTGCGCTCGAGCAGACATGTTGAGTGACGTTAAGGTTTTGCATGGAGAAATGGAGATTTTTGCTTCGCTCGACGTTACGAGTTCGTTTAACTTCGATTTTAATTTGTCTTCGTTTTTGCGATCGCTTAGACGCTTAAAACTCGGTTGTCGAAATTCTGGAACAGCGATGAATAACTGATATATATAATAAATAATAAGTCTTTTATCAGATTCTTCTGAAAGTAATACACCTATTATCTGCCATATCCTGCTGGTACTGAATCACTTTAAAAAAAAAAAATAATGGAATTTTTATAAGAAATCTAGTTTTTGTCTGGGACTCATTATCTGCAAACCACAGTGTAAAATCGTAGACCACAATGAATTCAGAATTCAAGCTCCCCTTGGGCTTCTGACTGATTCATGCTTTTATTAGACAAGGTCAGAGGTCAAGTTGATGATTTCTAAGTACCAGTCTATGACTGCTTGTTTGTTTGTTTGTTTGTGAACAGTATTACGGAAAAACTCCTCGACGGATTTCGACGAAACATGGTGGGGGATTAGGTCTGGTCCAGGATCATGCCATTAGATTTTGGACTTGGTCCAAAATCCAATATGGCCGCTATGGCGGCCATTTTGAAAATATATTTGAATTTTTTTTTTTTGCATTTCTACATGTTTTAAGTGATTTCCAACAAAAAACATGCCAAATTATAATTGCGGCTGATTTTGGAACTTCAGGTGGATATACCCACATAAAATCAATTTCTGTCTCAAGAATCTAGTTATGACGAATGAATTGAGTATGTAAAAGTTAAAAGTAAAAGGGAAAGTTGCAAACTATAACTCTGTGAACACTGTTGACGTCAAATTGAATGAATAGGATATCAGGTTCACTTGAGTGACCTAGCAGTATTGGCGGCGGAGGTTTTGCACTCTGCGGAGTGCTCCCCTCTAGTTTATAATAGGTGGGAAGGAGGGGAGCACATAAGAAGCAGAGTTATCACGACTAATAGAAATGAAATGCAAATAATGTACAAGGCACTTAACAGTTGCTATTTAAGACGGGCACACACACACACACACACACGCACGCACACACACACACAAACACACACACACCACACCCAATGGCCTGTATTGAAGTCTTCCAGCTTGAGGAAAGGGAGCTGGAGACCAGAGCCTGCACTTGGACCTGTCCACTCATGTGGTCTTCGACGATCCGGCTCGACGGGACTCGAACCGCGCAACACGATGCCACTCCAAGCACCAGGGACGGAGGAAAAGTGTCGGACGCCAGGTGGACGAGACGAGAGACGACCCGAGCACTGCCAAGCCGACCAGACAGACAAGTCGATCTCCGGCACCTCGAACCCGATCACTGCCAAGCGACCAGACCAGACGAGTCGATCGCCGGCACCTCGAACCATACTGCAAGCCGACCAGACCAGACGAGTCGATCTCCGGCACCTCGAGCCCAATCACTGCCAAGCCCCCCAGACCAGACGAGTCGATTCTCGGCACCTCGAACCGATCACCTGACGCTGACGCTCAACCCTGACGTTCACCCCTGACGTTCACCCCTGACGCTCCCCCTGACGTTCCCTGACGCTCACGCTCTTTCCAAGGCCCTGGCGTTTCTTATATGGCATTTCTCCTGCGGGATGGGGTGTCGTGGGAAGGATCACCATCTGAGACATCTCGCCTCCCATTGGTCCAGGGTTCGTAAGAACGTCGATGTCTGTGGTGTCTCACGCCTCCCATTGGTCGAGGTTCGTGAGAAAGTCGATGTCTGAGACGTCTCGCCTCTCATTGGTCGGGGGAACATTCCATCTCTCTGGGCGGAGTCGGAACTCTGGTGGCGAGGAAACTCCGCCCACGTACGTGGTCGGACGCACGTATACAATGGCGGCGGTGTGAGGAAGCGAGGTGAGCCGTGTTGTTGTTGTTGTTGTTGTTGTTGTTATAGGGTGTAAATCCTTATATTAAAATAACGCACAGCGCACGTACAATTTAATTCCCATTAGACAGGGAAAATGGAGCTAACTGGCTACACGTACTTACCGATATAACTGATCTATAGGACCTGTATGTTGTGTGCTCATGGCTTCCAGATTCGCAACAATATGACTTATGTACCTGGCATCATACTGGCACTGAAACTCGTAAGTTACATCATTAAATTATACCTAGGCACCACGTATTTCCAGATGAGGAAGCATTGTGTAATTAGTAAATATCGTTTTGTACTGTGACTGCATAGGTTAGCAGCACGAGACTGCTTGTGTCACGTTTTGCTCAAATTGTTGGGAAATTTTACATTTTCATGGCAGTTGTAGTTAAAGTGGACATTTCTGAGTTTCGAAAATGGTGTCCTTTGATCGATTAGCTATCTTGTGTGCTACACATACAACAATGACTGTCTGATGTTGTGCTTTCTTTCACCAAAGAGTTCATGCTTGCAGTTTCCATTTTGGTATTCCAAACGCTAACATCGAGAGAGACAGAGAGACAGAGAGACAGACAGACAGACAGACAGACAGACAGACAGACAGAGTATTTGCCAAGTTTGAGCTCCTTTATTCCCAACTGCCACCTTACACACCAGGTTCAAGGAACAACTGGATTCCTTGAAGGCACGATTAGCTGACCTTGCACACGCATACTGTGGAATGCCTATGATGTTGTGGCTTTCAAATGAAGTATGAATGTCTGGTAGATGTGTGAGGCCTTAGAGCTAACCCTGACATGCATATTTGCAAGCCCACAAAGGAACAGGGGTGGTTGTTTTGAACAAGCGCAACTACTGAATGTGGACAAGATGCAAAAGGTCCTGAAGGATATATCAAATTTCAAACCACTTGGTGCTGTGGTTCAGCATGTTCGCAGAGCTGCACTTGAACGTAAGTTGCAAACGTGTCTGCGAGAGCTGCAGAAACGCATTGAATTGCCTCGTGATGTCTATAAGAGAATCCGTACACACGGCTCTACTCGCCCTCTTATTAGTGGGATTACCTTTCTGGGATCCCGCTACTATTTTGAAGAGAACTACGTTTGAAGTTGGTTTTCAAACTCTAGGACATTATCTTTGAAATTAACTCCCATAACTTTCACTTAAATATGGAGATCAGCAGCTCGAGGGTGTTTCCAAGATGGCTGCCATGAACATGTCCTATGCATTAGATATGGCTCCAATTTCCCTTCAGAATAAATCAAAGTATCTCCTCTGGGGTTTTTCTGGGTGTGAAAAACGCTTGCCATACTGACTCGACCCAGGGACGCTTACAAATACTCAAAGTGTTTTATTGGCATCTCAATGACAGATAAAAGCAAAATGGCTGCAGTGAAATACCATTTTGGTTGCAGATTCAACAAATTCACATACAAATATGGACTGAGCATTGTTGTGCACACCACAATGGGGCCTTTACACCAGAAGGATGTTTGCTTGCATGTGGTGCATTGAGCCAGCTTATATCCACCGTCCAAGCGGACCAAAAGGGTGTCTACTCTTGTTGACTCGGTGAAACCGACAAACAAAATGAATTTTTAAATTTCTCAATCCTGTACTTTACATGATATTTATAGTGCTCACAACACACTGACTTCCACCGGACGTTGTAATGAACGGAACAAGGTCATCATGAAAATGTGAAAGCTCGGATGACAGACTTTGCTGATAAATGGAGGTAAGCTCATAGGCCTCGAGTTTAGGGGATCGTTTTTTTCACCCTGTTTACATGTATGTGCACACCATGTTGATGGCAGTGTGCTAATATTGTTCTTCTTCTTCTTCTTCTTCTTCTTCT
>CM068967.1:27365987-27376880 GCA_035128595.1 Eptatretus atami
TTATTGTGGGGCTGATCGGGGGAAGCTTGGGCCAAGTCCTTCACAAACTGGCTGGCTATAGGCCTGACGTTCGACTAAGGTTTTGGCAGGAATTTGGAATTTGACCATGATGCTGGCGAGAGCTCGCCTACTCTTTACAAAGGATGCCGTAAGATCTTCAACGTCCATCAACCAATGCTGGCAGACAGGACGCCCAGTTTAACATCCATCCAAGGGATGACACAAACATTGATGAATCACCTTGCCTGTGAAACACAAGGATGACAGTCATCCAGCTGGGCTGGATATATATTTAAACCCAGGCTGGACAGCTTAGAGGTGAGTGTGCGTACCACTACGCCATTCTTCCAGGCCCCGTGTTAATATTATTATCCCCACACTTAAAAAAACAGGGGAAGTTATGATCACCACATGGCACGAAGGTGCAGTTGAAGTCACATTTTTGGCCCCGCTCCTGGGGTGGGGTCAAAAGGTCAAATCCCAAAAGATGCAATTATGGGCACATTTATAAACATTTTTAGCTCGCCTGTTCGAAGAACAGAGAGCTATAGCGATACCCCCGGCGTGAGCGTGAAAATGTTACAGGTTTTGGTGCAAGTTATTTTTCCTTTCTAATGTTTTTATCGACCACACTATTTTTTATACGTCCGATATATATATGTATATATATTATATATATATATATATAATATATATATAATATATATATATATATATATCGGGGCATATTATGTGATACGTCATCCGTCCGTCTGCGTCTGTCTGTCCGTCGTCCGTCCTCCGTCCGTCCGTTCCTGTCCGCACTCTAACTCCCAAAGTTTTCAACTTTCACGTTTCATATTGGGTACATAGGTACAGACAGTGGAGACGGTGTGTCGTGCCATATCGTCATCTAAAGTGGTTGCCATGGCAACCAGGATGCTGTTTTCCATCCATCCTGTCCGCACTCTAACTCCCAAAGTTTTCAACTTTCACGTTTCAATATTTGGTACATAGGTACAACAGTGGAGCCGGTGTGTCGCGACATACGTTCGTCATCTAAAGTTGTTGCCATGGCAACCAGGATGCTGTTTTCCCATGTAGTAGCACATTCTGTATATACCTTCTTGTTCGGGCGTATATTGCGCTCACTTGCGCTTTGTTACTGATTACAATACACAAATACATATGTTGCTTTAAATTATTTGGATCAGACTTCACTGCAATGCTTATAAAAAAATATTAATTATAGACGAGTCTTTTAAAAACGATAAATGTATAAACAGGCGAGCGTTGGGTGGCTTTGACACCAACTCTGGTTAATGAAACTTTATACATGCATTCAACATGAAATATGGAACTGTTTTTGGATTTGACCCCCAGTTCATACCCCAAGGGGTGGGGACTTAGTGTACCAGAGGGTCGAAATAGAAACTATTTTTTAAACTCAAAATTTGATCTTGGTTCATTCCTGGTGGAACTTTTTGCCACCTTTAAACTTTACTTTTGGTGGGAAGCATGGGGATTTGCGATGGCGCACCATCAACTTCGCTCTATTTATGCCATTATCATCAGACGGGATTGACTGATGATTCATTCGTGGTTATAATAATTTTGATGAAAAATCTAGCTTGGATGATGTGGAGGTTGGAGTGAGGGTTGAAGGAAGATGTATCAACAATCTAAGGTGGAGTGATGATACCACTCTGTTTGCAGAAATTAGGGAGGGGTTGATAAAGCAACTGCAGCCAGTGAAGAAGGAAAGTGAAAAAGCTGCTCTTTATTTAAACCTGAAAAAACACTAAAATCTTGGAAACTGAGAAGATTGACATGTTCAGATTGTGAGATTGTCAGGTAGAAATAGAGGAAAGGTTCACCTTCCTGGGTTCTAATGTTGAATTAAGTGAGTGGGGAATGTGAAGGAGAAATTAAGAGATGGTTAGGGTTGGGGAGAGCAGCAATGTCAGGAATGACAAAGATCTGGAAATCCAAACACATGACAATACAAACTAAGAGGAGGCTAATGAATGCTCTCGTATCTCCATTTGCAATGTATGGATTTGAGTCATGGGCAGTGAAGAAGAAAGAAAGGAAGAAGATTTACAATTTTGAAATGTGGTATTGGGGACGAATGTTAAAAATCCCATGGTCTGCAAGAAGAACTAGAACTGAACTCTGTGGAGTGCTTACCTCCACCAGGCTGAACAGTTAACGTTTTTTATCCCATGATGGGCCAAATCTGCATCGAGAACTTAACCAAGATCTAATCGGCTTGTCCTTGTCATCTACCTAACTCATGCACCAAGTTTTGCCATAACTCATCCACAACCATATATCACACTATATATAGTGTTGGCCACAATCTCTCAATGTTGAAGGATCACTTAAAAACAACATTCAAACATTCTAGTAGATATCTGTCCACAACTTTTTAAGATATCCTGCTCACAAACAAACAAACAGACAGACAGACAAATAAACCAATGTCACCCGCAGGGTGACCCGTATCTTGCCAAAAGGTGACCACGTGTGACTTCTTTAAGGTCACACTGAGGTGAACAGAGCTGCTATCCACCAGGAGCGACTCCTTGAGGAATATCTGCCTACGAGAGATTCCGATGAGAATCGTTCTACAGAGTAACCATGAAAAATATGCGTTTGCCTCATAACGTCACCAAATGACGTCATAATGTCTCAAGCTTGATATATCTAGAAAGCACTCATCGAGGTGTTCAATTTGAGGTACTACACGATATGGTTCCTAAAACTTGAAAATTTGACCTTGGGGTCAAATATGTTTGACCTTAGGCGCTAACCATGAAGGTCAAGGCCAATCGCCACCAAAAATTAATCAGCTGAGCGCCAGACCATGACCTATATTCCCATGAAGTTTGAAGACGATGCGATCAAAATTACTCAAAAAATAAGGGTTTCGTCGACTCCCCTGATTTGCGACAAAGTGACCTTGACCTTTGACCTTGACCTTCAAAATTTTATGCGCTGAAAGGGACCTCTATAGGCCTCTGATATGCGAAGTTACAAAAATTTCCAATGATAACTGTGCTCTGCAGAGTGATTTATACGTGATTACAAAAAAATAAAAAAAATAAAATAAAATAAAAACAAGCTGACTAACATATCTTGCAAAAACTTCGTTTTGGCAAGATAAAAATCACTCATAGAGTGACAACTTGGTGAAACAGAACGGCACTCCATAGAGAACATACCTCCGCCAGGCTCATTAGTTTACATTTTGTATCCCACTGATAAGTCAGATCTGAATCCAGACCTTAACCAAAACCGAATAGGCTTATTCTTGTCACCTAACCAACTCTTCCACCTTGTTTTATCATGAGTCATCCACAACTTTTAGAGATAACATGCTATTCATTGTTTTTGGCCCCATCTCTCAAAGGTGAAGGATCACTTTCAAAAAATTCTCCCATCCAGATCCAAATTCGAATCTTCACCAAAATTGAATCAATTAGTCCTTTTCACACACCTAACCAGTTAACAAAGTTTTTGCAGAATTCATCCATAACCTTTTGCAATATTGTACTATATTTCGTTTTTGGCCGTATTTCTCAATGGTGAAGAATCACTGAAAATATTCTCATATCCGGATTCAGATCTTCACCAAAAATAAACATTGCTGTCCTGGCCGATCACCCACACACGCAAAAAAATTCAGAATGATTGCTTGAATACTGTGGCCAAAAATCGTGTGACAAACAGACAGGCAGACAGACAAACGCTACAGACCAACATACGTGGCAATTTTTTTTTTCGCCAAGAACAAATGGACAGACAAATGGTGGTGAAAACATAACCTCTGTCCACCTAAATCAGTGCTTGAGGAAATTAGACCACCATGTGGATTAGAAGTGCTGATTATGAAACAGAAACTCAAATATTTTGGACACATCATGCATGCAGAAAACGAAAGTCTGGAGAAGTCAACCATGCAATGTAAGGTTGAGGGAAGAAGAGGAAGAGGCAGATGGGGGTAAAGGCTGCCACAAAACAGTCTCTTTTGGAGCTTCAGAAAGCAGTGAAGGAGAGGGATGTTTGGAGAAATCTGATCATGAATGTAGCCAAAAGATCAACATGGCCAACCTAGTGGTCTAGCAAGTGAGAACGGCTCAGATCCGTTAGTCTGCGATGGACGCGATAAGCATAGAATGCCTCAAGGACGTCGGGTTTTCTCCAAATTTTTTTCAGTTTCGTGTTAAACAACAGTAGTACCTCTTTAAAGGGGTAATCATATGTTGGACAGAATTGACTGAACATTTTGTGGTTACAATAATTTTTACTTCCTGTAGGTGTGCCCCATGAAATGCCACGTAAGCTATTTTTACACCTTAACACGGAGCTCGTCCAAAGCAGAAAATCCCCTTTGGGAGGGGTGCAAATAAAATCGCTACAACCTCCATCATGTGACCCCGAATCCCCCTGGCAAGTTTGATTGCGATTGGACAAGTAAAGACTCAATGTATCGTGGTCAGACAGACAGACAGACGAACAGCGAGCCACCAAATTGCTTATTTTATTTTGATGCAGTGATGTTGGCTGACTTCCAAGCAGATGGAAGATGATCAATGGTAAACAGAGCAGAAAGGTTGTGCAAGAGCAGCAGATCAGGTTTTTTAGGACACTTGAACTGATGCCTTTTGGTCCAGTTGCAGAATCAGTTGAGGTTTCCCAGAAACTTCTCCACTGTCACAGGTGCAAATGTCCAGGAATAGTTGGGTGTGACTGGGTAGGGTGGGTGCAGAGAGGGAGAGGTTTGGGGGAGACAAGATTTGGAAGCAAATACCAGAGGCTTCTTGATTTACGCTCGTACCACCATTCCCCTTGCATGCTGGCACGAAATATAATAAATCTTTTTCCACATCAAAAAACTGTTAACTTGAAAATTACGAGGTGTTAATCGTAAATTGTTAAGTATTTAGCCCAAGGCATTAAGTCGAAAAAAAGTAACCAGAATGAGTGTAAATTGAGGACAAAGTGTACAGAATTGAGGCATTCAGCCTTCTCACGAGAGAAGTTGATTGTCATGCTGTTTGAAGTGAGGGAAGGGATGGAGGGGGAGCATACTCCAGATATAGACTTATCAAGGTGCCACCAGGTTTTAGAGTAGAAGGACAAGTTTGAAAGTTCAATGTTGAGGTTGGATAGATGTTGTTTTCTAGCTCTCATGAGAGTGGACACACACTTGTTATGGGCTTTGTGGAATGATCTGAGATTACCTTCGGTCAGGCTTGCCTTCCTGGAAGAGAAGGCAAGTTGTTTCAAAGCAACTGCCTCACCACAGGAATCGGTGTACCAATGGGAGGGAAGAAGAGTAAGATAAACTGAAGACGAGATGGAATGAATCTGTGGAAGAATTCCCAGGTTGAGTTAATATCAGGGGTGGTCGATATTGAAGACCAGACCTGAAGAGAGATGGCTGCTTGCATTTCATGCCAATTTGTCTGAGTGAACTCCTAGACTCGCCGACGCTGAGGCGGCTCTCTCATCGTCAGATGGATGTTGACTCTCACAAGCACATGATCAGATGAACCAATTGGAGCAGAGGAAACGCAGGAGACATTTGCAGACAAGTTAGTCATCACCAATTCCAGAAGGGAAGATTTGCCATTGGGAGAAATCTGGGTCAGAAGGTTGACAGATTGAGTCAGTTCCATGGAGTCACAGAAGTTCTTTGCTGAAGTGCCTTGGCTGGTGAGAGGTACTAACACCTAATCAATTGGCATGGTGATAATTAACACCCAGCCAATTGGCATAATTGAAATCACCACATAGGAAAAAGAGAGAGTTGGGATGAGTGGTGACAAGTTGGTCTACGTTCTTTAAGAGAGAGAAAGAGAGATGGAGATGGAGTCGTCACTGTTTGGAGGATGGGACAACTCAGCCGAACAAGAGGTTGGACTGGAGTGGAAGTCCTAGCCAACGGTACTCCTGGGGCTTGGGAGGTGCAAGAGCAGTACACAGACAGCGAGAAATGGTTTTCTTGATTTTGAGTGCAACATCGCTGCCAGGATGAGGTTTAATCCTATCAAATCGGAGGAGACGATAGCTAGGGAGAGATACTATAAGGGGTCAGTAATGTTCTGTGGGAGAAAGGACAATGTTAAA
This sequence comes from Eptatretus atami, assembly GCA_035128595.1. Classification (NCBI taxonomy): domain Eukaryota; kingdom Metazoa; phylum Chordata; class Myxini; order Myxiniformes; family Myxinidae; genus Eptatretus; species Eptatretus atami. The sequence continues at coordinate 27,372,105 of CM068967.1, forward strand.
CATTTGATATCTGGTTTATCAGCAGCAGCCTGGATTGAGAGATCTGTCAGGTTGAAACGGAAGCATTGGATGTTTGAGGTCCACACAATTAGGGACAGGAGAGGAAGTATTGTTGGCAGGGTGCAGGAATGTGGAAAGGATCTAGGAGAGCAGGTGGGGTGGTGGAGGGGTTGGAATCTGACAGGGCATGGGACGGGTGGTGCGGGAGGAGGGTGGAAAGCTGGGAGGGTGTGGGACAGGAGGGAAGTTGTGAGTGGTATATGCTTGGGGGGGGGGAGTTGAGTGGTGATGGGATGAAGGTAAAGCTGAGAGAGGATCGGTGTCGGAGTGGCGACCTGTCCAGGATTGTGCCCAATAGCCAAGGAGACTGCTTAGGTAACACCAATGCTCTGCACAGAGTATGGTCTCAATGGATGGATGGATGAGAGAGGATAACACAGGGTAGGATGAGGAGGAAGCTGGGAGTGGGCGGGACGAGGGAGAAGTAGGGAGTGGGCGGAATGAGGGGGAAGCTGGGAGTGCATCCTGGCACTCATTTTGCCGACCTCAGAAGGATGACAGGCCGAGTCAACCCCATCTGGTATTAATTAAACAGCTGAGCAGGATTTGAACTCAGGACCCTAGGATTCCAAGCCCACCACCCAAACCATTAAGCCAACACCAAACATTTGTATAGGATATAGGAGGGCGAAAGGACATAGGAGGCTGAAAGGACAATACTTAGTATAAAAGAAACAGAGTGAGGCATGCGGCATCCGAGCAGAGACAGAATTTGCACGCCGGCTATCCAAAGACTTGGCCCGAGCCACACGGACATGGATTCGACAATTCAGTGCAACAAGGTACAGTATGATTTGACAGAGAAAATTGGACCAAAACACAAACAGCAACACACGGACGAAAACTGAGCAGAGACACGATGGATCTGGTTCAGAAACCTAGCTTTGATGAACTAGAAGGAGGAACTGCCGATCAGATGCCAAAGTGCAGTAAACCCTGAACCGCAAGTGTAAAATTTCATTTTCTGAATAATCCCGAGTGTGTTGAAATGTATTGCATGGACTTGTTTCAGATCATGGCCTGAGCATGCAGTGCAGCACATCTACACATGCTTGAAGCCACGTTCATACGTCCACAAAGTCCTGTTCTCCACATGCAGAGATACTTTGCTTATTTTGAGACAACTGCAGTATCATAGCAAGTCTGGGGTTATACAGTTCACTCAGTGCCTCACAGCCATGATGTGTATTGATGGCAATCATTGTCACCGACGTGACTCAATCAGTGACTACTTGTGAGCATAGATTGTTTCGATCTTGATTTCCGGTGTCCTTGTGAGGATCCTCCTGATGAAGGCAAGGCAAAAAGCTTCGACATGCCTTTTATTTTCTCAGATACACCCTTACAAAAAACAAGCAAACAACAATCTCCCATATTGTTAGCTGTGCATAACTCGTGAGAATGTGAGCCTTTCTACGAAAGTAGACAAAAGTATTCATGAAGGCTGTCATAAAGAAAAACACTTCAAATTGTAACACTTTTGTTGGGGCAAATGTGTTACGAATTATCCTCATCACATCATTTACAGTGTCAAAGTGTCTTGAGAAAAGTCTTGGGCCTGCTGGATGAAGTTCAGCCTGTCCATTTTTCCAGCAGCACAATGCAGTGCTTGGTTGGTCAGGGGGCATGGGGTTGGGTGCAGGACAGCACTCAGTCATTCTGTGGTTTAAATTTTAACTAGCACAGAGCAGATGGTAGGATGCTCAAAATCTGGAAAAATATTTGGACCTAGAAGTGAGTAAATCTCAGAGGCATTTGCTTTGGATTGTCGGCTGTAAGCCAGAGCAACGGTATTTTGGCTGAAGAAAAAGGACAGGTGGCAAGGGTACCCTATACAGGTGTGATTGCCTATTTGTATCTATTCCTGTATTTCATGTTTATATTTTTATATATATATATATATATATATATCTCTTGTTTTTGTTGTTTAATTCATTTCTTCAGAAGATAGCTTGGTGGTATTCCTGAGATTTTCATGCTGCGTTTAATTTCTGGTGGAAGTGGATCTTGACAAAACTCTCATTTACTACAGTTTGAGGAGCAATGATGAGCCAGGTGATGGCTTAATGGTTAAGGTGGTGAGCTTAAGATCTCAGGGTCTTGAGTTTGAACCCTTTTTCGCATTGAATTAACATTAGGTGGGGTTTACTCAGCCAGTTATCCTTCTGACGTTGGTGAAATGAGAACCAGTGTACTGGTAATGGAGGGCACTGCATCAGTGGCAAAGCTGTGCCCCCAGAAAATGATGCAACCAGCAGCCACAGCCTGCACAAGATGTAGCTCGCCCATGGAAATAGTTGTTTATTCAGTGGGCAGATAAAAAGTATTCACTGTCTATGATGATTGATGGCCCTTTAAATTTATTTTTCATTCAAAACACTTCATTACAGAACATGCATTGAAAATAATGATGAAAACAAACAAGAAAATGAGGACAGTTTGATAATGGGCAATGAAATGTTGCTAAGGCTTTTTTTTTTTTGCCTTCCTGTAACTTCCATCTTAGAATTGGATGGTCATAGGGAAGAGATTCCACAGGTTGGAAATGAGAGGGACAAATGATTGAAGGTGAGTGGAAAACTTCAGTTTATGAAGGTTGAGGAGTGAATTTATGAAGGCTGAGATGTCAGAATGTTTGCACTGTATTGATGATTGGAAAGGTGAGATGGCTGAGTGGCCTTTGGATGCATGTCTGTTCAGACGGGAGATAGTCGAAGACCAAGAGGCCAGCAAGTTCTGGGGTGGGAGAGGAGTAGGCTGCATGTCTTAGATTCTAAATGGGCAATGCCGATGCACAGACATTTAGCCTCAATTGTGTACATCGCTGTAACATGTGTGAAGCAGGAATGCTGCCTCCCTACCCCTTCCCTGTGTGGTTTTCTTCTTTCCTTCTAAATTATTGTGCTCAGAAATGTACAAGTAAAAGTGTTTGATATTAACGATACATGCTAAAAACTTCAATGAAGAATAATGAAGGAGAGGAAATAGGATTAATGAAGTATTGTTGCGAATCTGGAAGCCATGATCACACTCAACATTCAGGTCCTGCAGTGCAGATATTTTGGTATGTGTTTTATAGATAGCTTCCCTTCCCTTGTCTAGTGGGTGAATCAATGTAAATGCGCTGTGAAGTTATTTAATAGTCAGATTTTCTTTTGTTTTACACCCCTTATAAACAAAACAACAACAACAACAACATGCCTTCACCTCGCTTCCTCACACCAACGCCATTGGCAACGTGCGTTCAACTACGTACATGGGCGGAGTTTCCTCAGCCACCGGAGCTCCAACTCCGCCCCAGAGAGATGGAATGTTCCCCGCGACCAATGAGAGGCGTGAGACACGCAGCCATCGACGTTCCCCGAACCCCGGACCAATGAGAGGTGTGAGACACACAGCCATTGACGTTCCCACGAAACCTCAGACCAATGAGAGGCATGAGACACGCAGCCATCGACGTTCCCATGAACCCCGGACCAATGAGAGGTGTGAGACACACAGCCATCGACGTTCCCACGAACGCCGGACCAATGAGAGCGTGAGACACGCAGCCATCGACGTTCCACGAACCCCGGACCAATAGAAGGCGTGAGACACACAGACACCGACGCAGGAGAAATGCGATATATGGAACGCCAGGGCCTTGGAAAGAAGTCAGAGTCGGGAGTCGGAGAGTCGGAGAGTCAGAGCGTCAGAGTCGGAGCCAAAGTGATCGACTCGTCTGGTCTGGTCGGCTTGGCAGTGATCGACTCGTCTGGTCTGGTCGGCTTGGCAGTGATCGACTCATCTGGTCTGGTCGGCTTGGCAGTGATCGACTCGTCTGGTCTGGTCGGCTTGGCAGTGATCGACTCGTTGGTCTGGTCGGCTTGGCAGTGATCGACTCGTCTGGTCTGGTCGGCTTGGCAGTGATCGACTCGGTCTGGTCGGTTGGCAGTGATCGACTCGTCTGGTCTGTCGCTTGGCAGTGATCGACTCGTCTGGTCTGGTCGGCTTGGCAGTGATCGACTCGTCTGGTCTGGTCGGCTTGCAGTGATCGACTCGTCTGGTCTGGTCGGCTTGGCAGTGATCGACTCGTCTGGTCTGGTCGGCTTGGCAGTGATCGACTCGTCTGGTCTGGTCGCTTGGCAGTGATCGACTCGTCTGGTCTGGTCGGCTTGGCAGTGATCGACTCGTCTGGTCTGGTCGGCTTGGCAGTGATCGACTCGTTTGGTCTGGTCGGCTTGGCAGTGATCGACTCGTCTGGTCTGGTCGGCTTGGCAGTGATCGACTCGTCTGGTCTGGTCGGCTTGGCAGTGATCGCGGCGGGCTATTTTTTTTCCCCCCGGGGGGGGGTTCTTGCCCTTGGTCTGGTCGGGCTTGGCAGTGATCGACTCGTCTGGTCTGGTCGGCTTGGCAGTGATCGACTCGTCTGGTCTGGTCGGCCTGGCAGTGATCGACTTTTCTGGTCTGGTCGGCCTGGCAGTGCCTGGTGTCCGACGTTTTTCCTTCCTCCCGGGTGCTTGGAGTGGCATCGTGTTGCGGGTTCTAGTCCCGTCAAGCTGGATCGTCGAAGACCACACGAGGTGGACAGGTCCAAGTGCAGGCTCTGGTCTCCAGCTCCCTTTCCTCGAGCGGGAATTCCTCAATAAAGACCATTGGGGTCCACTTCTGTGTGTGGGCCCGTCTGATAAGTAGGAAATTGCATAAGTATTTTTGCCTGTATATTATTTGCCTTGC
>CM068967.1:27398376-27430341 GCA_035128595.1 Eptatretus atami
CCCACCCAAAGGGACCGCCTCAGGTTAACCCAATGAAACCGCCATCTGGTGGACGACACCACAGCACCACCCCAACACACTCTCCCGCAATCTGACCCGGGAATGTTACCCCATGGTTTTCCTCCTATTATATCAAAGATTGGGGGTCCCGAAAGCTTTGCCCTAATCCTGTCATCTGGTAAGCTGCCCTGCGAAGGGCAGCTGCACATGAGGTACTCCCACAGTGTGGGTTTTCAGAATAATATATTTTTAAATGCACTTGTGCTTGGTCAACCAGTACTTTTCTGTTTCTGACAACTTCCAGTCCCCTTAAACCTCTTGTACCACTCTTTGATACTCATCCGCGATGGCGGATTCCTTCCATACCCTGTATCTCATCTCAATGAAGCATTCGACGCACTGAGCTTTCTCCTGTGGAGTCACCATTTTCTTTTACGTTAAATCACCAGACCTGAAAATAAAGAAAACTGTATGAGTTTCTGTATCATATGAAACAAAGTGTATCGTCGTATCATTTGTGGTACTAAATATATCAACAATCAAAGTTGTCCAGGTCTTTTTGGAGCAATATATATCTCTCTATTATAATACCAAGCTTGCACACTAAAAACTCGGCTCGCCGTCACACGATCCCTATGAAATTGCTGTGGCACTTAGCGGACATGCCGACAATGTTTGGGAAGTCTTGGCGTTCCATAGTACCACTTGCATTTTGCACAATGCGTATTTTTGTCATTCCCCGTGTACGGTCTGTCGTCTGCTACCAGCTATGTTGTACTGCTATCCCGTGCATGTGCACAGGTATCGCTAGTATATATATATATATATATATATATGTTACACGACACACATACTCAGTCACCTCTCTCTCTCTCTCTCTCTCTCTCTCTCTCTCTCTCTCTCCAAAAGCTTGAGAAACTGGCAAGGCTATGACCGTTTTAATTCTGCAAAGTGTGCATCCTCTTGCTGTGTATGTTCTGTGTGTACAGCAGGGGAATTCCTGTTGTATTTTTCATATACCACCCAACCCTCCCACCTTTACCCTTAACATTTAATATTTTTTACATCGTTTTTAGGTCCCTCTCATCAACTCTTTTTTTGTTCTGCTTTGAGTGGCCGGATTTATCTTGGCACGGATCACTTTGCAGTTGCAAAAGGGCATCTGTCTCTGAGAGCAAGGCAAAGCAATTTTGGCATTGTCTCTCTCATATCTTGGTGAAAAGTCATGTGCTTGTAATAATTTCATTCTTCACACTTCATAAATCCCAGGAATCTGTTGGAAACAAAAATACCATAAATGTTCCAAGCAAGTGCTCCAGAAATAGCAAAGTAATAAAATTATCAACAGTTCACTAAATCTATGAGAATTTTGATTGGTTTCAACGTTTCTGTGAATTTGAATTATTGCAAATTTTAACTTTTTAAAATTTTTTTAAAGAAAATAAAAAACTTTTTTTGCTTCCACAAGAAAAACATGCTTTCCACACTTCCTTTCAACGTAGAACAAGTTTTAATGGCATATAAAATGGAAATTATTTTCTTTCAACCTTCAAATGTAGCTTCCCACTTTCAACTGCCGTCAAGGCCTAATATATATATATATATACTGTATGTATATATATATACTGTATGTACATATTACATATACATATACAGGGAAAAAAATATATATATATACTGTATGTAAATGTACATATACAGGGAATATATTTATATATAAATACATATACAACGGGGTATACAGGTAAAAACTATATATATATATATATATATATATATATATATATATATATAATATATATATATGGGGCTGCAAAAGTAGGTATACAGTTAGGACTGTACTTTTATTCATTACTGTATACCTACTTTTGCAGCCCCCTGTGTATATAATATATATAATATATATATATATATATATGTATTTATATGCACACATGAGAATCCCAATGCTACATACCCCCTCAGCTACTGAACAGATGTGGGTGAGTCTTTCTATATTTATATATTGACTGCTTTTGATGTTTACATGTGGTACATGCTTGGGAGCCTAATTGGAATGCATTGCTGTCTGCACTATTGCTGATGATTCACCAATAAGCGATGAAACCGGTTTCGTCGCTGAGGGGGTGAGTAACATTGGGATTCTCATGCATGTACTGTGTGTGAACGTCTTTATAGTTGTGGAGGAACTCTGGGAAGGGTTCGAAACAGCAAAGCACTTTCCTTGTGTCGGCCTTCTTCGGTTCGAGGAGTGTGGGAGGTGTCAATTATTTATATAATCCTAGCCACCTGGATATAGTTGATTAGGTGAGAGCTGATTGGCTATTCCCTCCATTTGGAGGTGACAGATGTGTGTGAGTCCTTCTCTATATACATATGTGTGTGTGTATATATATGTGTATATATAACTCTATATATATTATTTATATATATATATATATATTATATATACACACATAGTTACGGTTTTGGGGTAGATGGAGTAATTTAATAGGAAAGTTAGGGTTGAATCGAGTTGTTTGGTCTGTGGACGTGTCGGAGACATCTCAATTTAATCAAGTAGGGAAACTGAGCTTAATTGTTACATGTCCCCACATGGGGGGGGGGGTTGTGCGGTGTTAATTAGATTGGGATTAAGAATAAGTTCTCCCAGTATGTGATTGCTCCCCTGTAACCTATTCCTACGTTTTTGCATAAACAAGCGAGCCAAACGTGCCGAGCGGGCAGAGGCCCTGCTTTTCCGTGTTTCGTGTGAGCAAGCCATGCCACAGAGGAGGAAACGGGGGTTCGGTGTGAAGTCAGTCAAAGTTGAATTCAGGGAAGGAATGCACGAGTGAGGAGTGAGGGACGCACACGGTCGAGAGAGAATGTAGCTCGGAGATGGCCTGTAAGAACAGGGCTTTACAGCTGGCTTGCCTTGGATACATGAAGAAGATGGCATGATTATTGTATTCATTCTGAGGCGATTTAGCTTGCGTGTTGAAGCAAGATGCGTGCCTTTGGCTCTTGGATGGGTCATGAGGAACGGACCCCGAGCCTCGTGTATGTCAAACAGCTGCTCGGCGAGGACAATCGACGCACGAAGCAGCTGCACGGGGTTGCTGAGCCTTGGTGTTGAATACCGCTCACGAATTGCCTGACGTACGTTTGTCGCGCTGCGAGAGAGCGACTTGGTGCCATTTTGCGTGTGTTTACACATGCAAATAGAAGCGCCACGATTCCACGTTCCACAAAGACCATCTCTGGACCAAGCTAAGTGCCAGAGTAAAGGAAGGATTGCTTTTTTTTTCCTTTTTTGTTTCCCTTGTCTGTATTTAAATCTGTGTGTAGAGGCGCCTCGATTTCGGCTTTAGGATTAATTTACATCACGTATGATTATATGAACGTATGAACATCACGTATGAACAAATGAAACAAATGATGAACCATCAGAGAAGTGAAATGCAAACACTGAAGAATGAAATGATAGGTGATATAAAGAGGCATACGCAATAAATAAACGAGGTTATACAACAGGACAAAACCAATGGAACAGGGATATGCAGAAAATGAATGATGGTGAAGAAAAAATGATGAACAGAGTAAAATGTGGAAAACGGAGAAAGAAATGGCATTAGAAGGACATATTGGTGGAATGGAGGGCGAAATTGATGAGGAAATGAAGGAACAAGGGAAATAATTGAAGGGACAAATTAATGGAATGGAGAGTGACATGAAGGGAATGAGTGAACAGGTGAACGAAATCAAGAAGGGAGTGACACAAGAACTGGGGACACTAATTGAGGGAAGAGGGGAAAGGAATGAATGAATGGAAAGTGAAATTGATGAACACAAAGGAATGAAATGGAGACAAAATTGGAGACTGAATTTGAGCTAAAACGGGAAGAAATGGCATTGAAAACAGAAGAGGGTAAAACCCAGGCAGTTCAAAAGGGAGGAAAGTTGGAAGAAGAAAATGGTTCAACAAAGCAAAGAGTTGGAGTAAATAAGGGCCTTGAAGGCTATCGCGCCTGTGTGGACGCCAAAATGCAATGGCGGGAAGAGGAATTGGAATTTTGTAAATGCCAGGGCGGTGGTTTAGTGCAAAATTTGGAGGCCCATGCAATAGAGCGAGAACTCGTGTTAGTTGATAAAGGCTTGTGGGAGCCATAATTGACTGGGGAAAGGATGGATGGAATGTTACAGGTACGGCTGAACACTTGGGACAATGCCGTCAAGGGAGAGGAGACAGAGCCAAAAGTTTCTTTTCACCTCATTGGTGATGTTGATAGTTCTGTCGAGATCATACTTCGACTGACTGACTTGTACGAAGTAGGGTTGGACTTGCTGGACTTTGACATTGGGGATGTTGCTGAACAGGGTCGAGCATATTTGGCAGAGCCAATGTTTGAACCATTTGCAGGACATGTGGAGGAGGAGAGTTGCAGCAACGGTAGCTTCCCGTTGGTTGAGCGGGAGGCTCATCTTGAATTAGATCAGAATGAGCCAAGTGCAGGCTTTGAAGAGAAACCTGTCTGCATTTGCATCTTGGGCAACATAAGGTGCCAACACCATCTGGAATGTTGCAGGCACTTTCTCCTTTTCCAGCAAATCTGTTCTCAGCTGAAAATTCTGCAATTTGCTCCACAAGCTTTTGTGCGGTGGGCACCGCAATGTTCCGCAGGATGCTTCACTTCCAGTTGCTCGGCTGGGGGAGTTTGGTCATGTGCGGAACACCGTCACGACCGTTGTGGTTGTCTTGTGGTCATGTACATCATGTTGAATCTAAAGAAAGTTGACTGCCACATTGGGTGGCTGATTTTTCCATCTGCCTTGGCAGTGATGGATGGGGAGCTTGGCGCTGAGGGAGAGAGTGGCATTGGCACCGTCTTTCGGCTGATAGTGGAGCTGTTTTCCTGAATGGGCGGTGAGCTTAGCCGTTTTGAAGCAGGTTCTCCAGCGTTAGATCTTCCACTTGCTATTTCCATGACACAGGCCGGACAGAGTTGTCTGGCACCTCTCACCCAGGTCATACCAGATCCGAGTCTTTGAGTCTCCCGTACCATGGAGGTACAACTGTGGTGCGATGGAGAGCAGGGGCCGCACACGAGCGCATCTGCACTGGTTGAGCATGTGAGTCCAGTAGTGGTGATTCCAGGAGAGGAGGAGCCGGAACTTTAACCAGAACCAGAACCACAGCCTTTGCTGATTCCAGAACCCAGCATTTCGGAGGGACCCGATGAAAAAGATCTGACAGAGAGTTTGCACTAGGAGAACAGAGCATTGTGTACTGAACTGCAGTCATTCAAGAGCAAAACCCAGAAGGTGATGAAAAGTCTTCAGGAGAGAGTGCGTGAGCTCGAGGCTGAGTTAGATAATGATCGCAGCTGCCGGCAGCATGTGCAGGCTAATGCTCTAGCCCTACAAGCTGAATTGGATGGGCTGTGCCAGCAGCAAGCCAAGCAAGCATGATGAGGGCTCATGAGAGCTGAAAAGAAAGTGAGGGCAAGTAAACGGCGGTATAGGAAGATGAAAGAGAAACATGAAGACAAAACACATCCTAACTCACTCCAATTACCATCGGAGGTGGCCAAGCAGATGAGCGTAACAGCCCGGGGTCGGGTGATGGTGTTTGCGTTAACCATAGCGGCTGTTTGTCTGGCTTTTGTCGATCGTGGATGGTGGAATGCGGTTGCCGGCATCTGTGCATGCCTGGGAGTTATCCTCATGCTGGTTGTGGGTCGGCCGGCCATGGCCTTGTGCCGCCCTCGGCCTGGCATGCCCAGGAGGTGCAGTTTTGGCAATGTCTGCCTGGATTATGGATGTGGCCACGGTTCATCCTGGAGGAGGATGTTGGCTTCTGGGAACGAATGAGAGAACTTTGGGCCTACCAGATCCCGGAGAAGGATGTAGGCATTGATCGAGAGTGGATGAGAGAAATCTCTATCCACCAGATCCCGGAGGGGGATGTAGGCTTCTGGAAACGAATGAAAGAAATTTGGGTCTATCAGATCCTGGACAGGGGTGCAGGCATCAGTCCTGCTACCTCTTGCAAGAATGTTTGCAGACACAGTTCCTGTGGCTGATCTGTTTCTTTGACACCTCATCGAGGGTGTGTTTAAATTCTACAATTACACCAAATCACTAGCCAGGGTGATGTACAAGAATTTGGAGTGATGGACAAATTTTAAACATATGTAAATAAATAAAAAAAGTATGGAATCCAGGGAGTTTGAAAACATCAAAACGACATGGGTGGATTAAAAGGGTGCGAAGAAAATAAAAAGGGGTGGATGACACTCTTAGACCCAACCAACCTGCAACAACTTACACTTATGGTAAAGTGCTTTGATGCTTACTGTCCCAGGAGTTGTTTTGCTAGAAATTGTGACATGGGTAATTAAGATGAGAGCGAGCAAGAGTGACTCAATGGTCGGTAAAGGGATTGGTTTTTTTGGTGCCATTTTGCGCGCGTCTACACATGCAAATATAAGCGCCTCGATTCCACGTTCCACAAAAAGCATCTTTGAACCAAGCTAAGTGCCAGAATAAAGGAAGGATTGCTTTTCTTTCCTTTTGCGTTTCCCTTGTCTGTATTTAAGTCTTTGTGTGGAGGTGCCTCGATTTCGACTTTAGGATTAATTTACCTCATGTATGATTATATTCTGATTGCTGTTCTTTGTAAATATTTGTCTATTTTCATTAAATCTGGTTATTTTAAGAAGCTGTATAGCTGTGTATTTGTCATGGGGTTCGAGGATAAACCCCCTCTGTGCTGTGGTTCCCCATGCCTCTGTCCCTCCACCATTGCCCCATGCCCTTTCCAACAGTGATAATCTCGAGGATTAACGTGTCCACCTCCTAATAAGGAAAAAAAACAAAAACGCTCGACCATCTGGGTTGGCGATGTTAACTGCCCGTCACCACAAATTGGGTCGGGTGGATTAACCTTGGCTGCCAACGCCGCGACAATATATATGAAAAAAAAAATATATATGTATATATATAGTTATATATATTATATATAATATTACTATATATATATATATTTATACATATTATATATACAAATATATATATATATATACATATATATATTTATATATTGTATACAATATATATATAATATACCTGTATATATATATATATATATATATATATATATATATATATATATATATATACATATACATATATTTATATATATACTAGCCGAAACCCGTCACGGACGGATTCCGTTCCATGAGCCCAATATGACAACCAGTGGCGGCTCTTGTAAGAGCTGGATCCCAGTCGATGTACTCCATGGCCTTACCTAATGAGGCCTGCAAAACGTCTTGTACACGACATTTTTGGTGTCACTACTCCTTGTGAAGAAGTCCCCTGATTTGTGCACGTGTCTACTTTGACGTAACAGTGTCAAAACGAAAAGTGTTTATTCTGCTTCAGAGTTGAAAGTTGACTATTGCCACTATGTGCGATGCACTCTTACAGGTACGAAGTTTCTTTCAGTCCAGGTCACAGTACCGAGAAAACCTGACGCGACCGCTAGGAGGAGCACAAAATTGGTCCTTCAGTATTACTATATAGATTATATATATAATATATAAATATATATACATATATATAATATATAAATATATATAATATAATTAAAATATATATATAATATATATAAATAAATATGATAATTTAAAAAAAAAATATATATATATATATACATAGTGTATCGCAACATATATTTACCTTTAAATACAGCAACATATATTTACCTTTAAATACAGCAACATATATTTACCTTTAAATACAGCAACATATATTTACCTTTAAATACAGCAACATATATTTACCCTTAAATTAAGAAAAAATATATATAAATAAATAATATATATATATTTAATGTCGGTATTTTGCAAGACTGTAGCTCATGGAGGAGCAAGAGAACAAAAGGTCTGAATTGACAGTGCGGCAACAGTTGGTTACAATAAGCGAAGAAATATCCGAACAGGAGAGTAAGGAAGGCAGGAACACAGTAACTTGAAAGTAAGAGGGCTGAGCTAGCTGGGGGTAATGTGGGTAAAATAGGGGATAACATTAGACGGTGGTGCATTGCCTGCTGGAAGCCCTGGAGTAACAGTAGGAGGGGGATACTGGAAGAATATATGCATCCTGGAGCTTCTCGGGAGGGTCAGGTGGCTAAGAGAGCAAAGGGAGCTAGTTAGATCAGAGGAGAGGTTCTTAAAATATAAGAGGCCGCTGATCTGTTTCTAATGTAATAGCATCAGACCTTGTGTTTCGGTTTCATTGAGGGAGATGCCACGAATGTTGAGAGCTTCCGATTCCACATCGTTCAGTGGATACAGATTTGATGCTGGGGTGCAAGCCCATGGGGAAGAGTGGCCTCCTCCATTGAGCTAGAGATAAAGGGTTTGTCGTTTTTAAGTAGTTGAGTGTTCAAGGAAATGCCTTGAAGAATGTGTGACGCCCAGTCTGTGGCTGTCTTAAGGGAGCAAGTTTGCTTTGTGGCTGGCCAAGGAGAGGTCACATCTGATGTTGAGGCCTGGATGTCCGAGCGACCAAACCTCATTCAGTGGTTGACTATGGAAATAGGAAGGTGGATTTGTTTGACGATCCTGCTGGAGCGACAGGGTGAAACTGAGATTTTCTGGGATTGAAGGACATGTTCCATTTGTCAGACCAACATCTAATTAATTCCAGATCATCGGTGCAACACAGCAGCTGTCTTCCTGTCAGTGAGATCGGGGTACTGCACGACATAATGTGGAGTTGTCTGTAAAAAACAGGAAGAGGGGATTTTGCAGCGAACTTATGGAGGTCGTTGATGTAAAATGTAGCTTAAGACCAACACTGGGCCCAATACACTTCATTGGAGCATGCTAGCTTCCACTGGAAGAAGAGAGTAGTGGATTCCACTGATAGCAACACTTTGACTGTGGTTGGAGGAAATCGGGAATGTAGGTTGCCTTGTTTGTGTATCACAGGCAGTGAGCTTGGCAATCAGAGCAGAATGCCAAACTTTGTTAAATGCTCAAGATATATCCAGAGAGATATGTGGCTGACCTCTTGTTTGAGATGTATGGCTTTGAACCTTTGCTATAACCATTTGGTATGCAGGCTGCCGGTTGCATCATTGCTGGGAGCACAGCTGTGCTGCTGATGCAGTGCCCCTTGTTTCCAGTAAGCTGGTACTCGTTTTTGCCAACCTGGGAAGGAATGATAGGTTGAGTCAACCCATCTGGTGTTATTTAACGGAAAGACAGTGGCTCAAACTCAAGCCCCTAAGATCTTAAGTCAGCCACCTTAACCGCTAAGACAACACCAGGCTTTTTGAACCTTTGTTGAGAGAGGAGCTGTTGCATGTCCATAATTGTGTGACTGGGATGAAATCCAAACTGATGGTCAGAGATTAGGCTGTTTGAAAACAGGAAAGACATTGACATTAGTGGCAAAGATGGATTCCATGACTTTGCTTGTAATTGGAAGTAAGCTTACTGGCCTGCAGTTGATAGGATTTATTTTTGCACCCTTCTTGTGGACGGGAGTGATGCAGTATCTGTTGACTTACAGGAAAGCGGGAGGTGGCTAAAGGAGCACAGGCTGAACCAACATACTATTAGCAATATTTCTGGCTTTTCACCTTGAGAAACAAAATCGTTCATCCATCAGTTTCTATTCAAATATGATTTTGATCCGTTTTCGATGACTTTGCTGGTGTTTCAGTTTGTGAGCCTATCCACTACCAAATTATGCTGATGATTTATTTTCTGAAACTTTCCTCCTTTTAGGTAAACCTGGAATAATGGCAAACATAATGAAATACGTTTTACAGATTCATAAAACTCTTGAAGGAATATAACGTTTTCCCTTCGTTTCCCGGAGGACGATCTTGACATTGATCGATGTCGATTTGTCGAAAACAAAGATGGCTTTTCCATTTTAAAAGTTCACAGATGAAGAACAGGAATGAAAAGCATTCTTTCACTTGCTGGGATGCAACCGGTGCAGGAATATGTATTTAATATATTGCTTTCACTTTTTAAATTGAGAACCCGAAAAAAAAATTAGTAAAGAAAGCTGGACCTACATTCGAATGATGATCAGTTCAGCTTGGTATACAATGGATTTGGTAGGAAATCAAAAATTTTTCCAAACTAAATTTTGACGTCATCAGTCATGTGGTTCGGTGTGACTTTAATGTGGTGTGTTCATGTTTTATCCAAGTATAGTTTCCGGTCATTTCACTAAAGGAATGTCCGTCTTCTTGACCATTCAAATTTTTTGTAAAATTGTTCATCAACGGATGATACTCCTGTTTCAAGTATCCTCCAGCTTGACTTTGGATTTTCCCTTTCATCAGAGCTAATACACCAATGTTCATTTAACGTTGGGCCAACATCGGCACCACCATTGACCCAACCTAATTTTGTGCATTGGCCCAATATTGGCAAAACTGATGTTCTGTGCATTGTTACCCTCGCCAGAGGAGAGGGTATTGCATTTGGGTCCGTTTGTTTGTCTGTCTGTTTGTTTGTTTGTTGGGATTCGCTAAATATCCCTTATTGTCGGGTTTTCCGTCTGTGTGTGTGGTGTGTGTGTGTGTGTGTGTGTGTGTGGTGTGTGTGTTGTGTGTGTGTGTGTGTGTGTGGTGTGTCTGCATCGCGAGGCTCCACAGCACAAACCAGTAAACCAATTTCGATGAAACTTGGCGACAGGTGCCATAGCACTGGGAGTGTGCGCGTTTGAGTTTCGTTGCTAAGCAACCACCCGTTGCTGTGCAGCGGCCGAAAAACCGCACGTTCACTATTTTCAATACTTGTCCTACAGTTTTGAATGTGGAGAAACGAGACTTCGGATTAAACACTTCGAGATATTTAGAAAATTTTACTTGAGCCGATTTTTGATTTAGGTTTTATTTTTCAAATGGTAGTCCTTCAAAAATTGGGCGTCTATTTACCGTCATTTTTTATGAGGGGCTTAGGAAAGTGGGGGAACTTAGGGAAGTGGACGTGGTTGATGAAAAGTGGGAGTGGCGTTGAAAAGTGGGCATGGCTTATGAAAAAGTGGTTGTGGCTTATGAAAAATAATGTGTGGCTCAGGAGGTGGTCAAACAAGAGCATTGAGAGAAGTTTATTGGGTTTTCCGTGTGTGTGTGTGTGTGTGTGTGTGTGTGTGTCTGCAACGCGGGCTCCACAGCACAAACCAGCAAACCAATTTCAATGAAACTTGACGAACAGGTGCCATATGGGCTGGGAGTGTGCGTGTTTGAGTTTCGTTGCTAAGCAACCCCCCGTTGCTATGCAGCGGCCGAAAAACCGCGTTCATATTTTCAATACTTGTCCTACAGTTTTGAATGTGGAGAAACGAGCCTTCTGAATTAAACACTTCGAGATATTTAGAAAATTTTACTCGAGCCGATTTTTGATTTAGGTTTTATTTTTCAAATGGTAGTCCTTCAAAAATCGGGTGTCTATTTACCGTCATTTTTTATGAGGGTGCCAGTTGGCAAAATACGCAATAGGAAAATCTTGCCAGGCGAGAGCAATTGTATGTGAACCAATACGTCTTGGCAATGAATCTTCGTCGGTGGATCGGTCAGAATGAAAAGCATCGTATCCAGCGCTTCGATCCTAGCGGATCCCTCGTCACCTACTGGCTTGTTTGTTTGTCTGTTTTTTTGTCCGCACACAACTTTCGTGGTTTTCTCTGCAACCGCTTCTTGGATACAGACGAATTTTTCAACATTGGTGCGACTACTCATGTAGAATGCTTTAATGATAATTATGACGTCAAAGGTCACGTGGTGTGGCAGCCACATTGGAAAAATAGAACAGCTTTGGACCTCTGTATCTCTGAAAAAATTGCATCAACGAAAAAATTGAAACTTGGTACATAGCAAGTACTCCTCATAGGGAATGAGTGTGATTTTTTAATGACATCATAGGTCCCCTTTTTATGACGTCATAATTGCATGAAATGCGTTTTACGCCACATCCGATCAGTATTAAAATTTGTGAGGGTCATATTATTACAAATACTTAAACTCCCATTAGCCTTTCACTCTCTATCCCAAGTCAGATTGGTGATGGAATACTGCTCCCATGTCTGGGGTGGTGCTCCTCCATCAGTCATCGGTATGATGGATCGCGTCCAAGCCAAGGATGTTTGACTGATTAACGATCCTACTTTGTCACACCATCTCCAATCTTTAGCCTACCGTCAACGAGTTTCTTCCCTGTGCGTCTTGTACTGCTTCGACCACAGTCAGTGCTCAATCAAACTTGCCTTTTCTGTCCCTCTTTTTCACTCTGTTAGTAACACCCATCCAGCTTCTACTCGTCACCCTCTCTGCATTACCCTCCCTTCCCTCTGTATTAATTGCCATGCCTCCTCCTCTTCCCCCCACACTCTTTGAAACAGCCTCCCCAGCAGTGTCGCCGACTTCTATCAACTTGCAACAATTCAAGTCACGGATCAATCGTCTAGATCTCATTTAATGAATAGATTTTCCCATCTGCTTTATTTACCTTTTCACCGAGGAAGCCGCTCTTGGTTTTAGGCTTGACACTTCCCCTGTTGTTAATTTTTTTGAAAAAGAAGTACGTCTGATCAATGATCAGGATTTCGCAGTGGATACCCATGCTGGTAAAAGCTTGTAAAACCTGTACCCTGGCTTTAACAGAACCACTGTGCATGGCAGCAAGCCAATTACAAACAATTAGTTGGAGATAGCTGAATTACTACTTGTGGTGGGTCTTCAGTCGTGTACATTCTGCTGCCTTGTAAAATATGTTCAGTGCTCGGGATTTAGCAATTCTGTATATGATGATATTTTGTTAAAGCCTCTAATTGGTCAGGCATTAACATGGAACAATAGCAACAACACAAATTACAAGGAATTATGAATTTGGCAGCAACAACCTGGCATATATGTATGACTTGTACTCATGACTCTTGTAAATCAATCAGATCACTCGCATTGGTAAACAAACCAGCGATTTAAATCAAAATAAGAACAAACTAGAACGGCACTTTGTATAGCGCAAACCTCTGCCAGGCTGAACAGTTTACGGTTTGTATCCCACTGATAGGCCAGATCTGGATCCGGACCTTAACCAAAATCTAATCGGCTTGTTCTTGTCACCCAATCCAACTCATCCACCAAGTTTCGTCTGAATCTGTCCATAACTTTTTGAGATATCCTGCGCACAGACAGACAAACAGTCAGACAGCGGTAAAGATATAACCGCCATCCATCTTCGGTGGCGGAGGTAACTCGAGCGTTCATCGAACGCCTTACCTCACACAGTCTTGAGAAAAAGGGTATGATGTGAAGGGTCTTTTAAACTCTCGCTCTGCGTTTCCGAGCACGATCTATATTTCCTACGAGTTGTGATTTTGTCTGAATCTCAATATTCCCCCAACACTGAGAGAGCGTGAGCAGCAAATTTGATTGGTTGTGATGACGTAAAATGCCGTAATATTTTGTCCAAGTCCTGCTAAACGGAAGTGTTTTGAAAGTGCCAAGAAAGTGATTCATGTTCTGCAATGTCCAAGTATATAATTTCAAGAGAAATAAAAATAAAGTTTTTAAGAGTTGTAGAAAAAAACTTTTTTTTTTTGGAAGTTTACCGCTGTTGTTGCACCTCATCCCATTGTTTGTGTCCTTCATGTTTTACACCACCTCATTTAACACGTTAAATTTGTTCTTCGTGCCTGTTGTTTGTGTCCTTTATGTTTTACTCCACCTCATTTAACACGTTAAATTTGTTCTTCGTGCCTGTTGTTTGTGTCCTTTATGACATCTCTAAAAAAAAGTAAGTTTCCTGTTTGGAATGCTTTTCAATTTTGTTTGACTCACAGACAGGCAGACAAAGTGAAAAACATTTTCTCACTCCTCTCTTTAGGGTATGCGCACTCGGGACGAGATTCCGTACAATTTGCCAAAGAACAGGTAAACCACAGGTTTGTGTTCCGATTCATGTTCTACAGTGTTCAAAATATAACATTCAATTGGAATGAAGTTGTTCGTCGATCATAGACTGACGAATGTAGACAGACAGACAGACAGACAGACAAAGTTAATCAATTGCTAACCCTGCTTTTCGCTTCATGCACGTAGGGTAAAAAGATAAAGGGATGGACCTTGGTTGTTTTCATGCAACCATCACTATGTTGTTTGTATCCATTTTGACATTGCCATCCAAATATCCTTTTTCAAAATGATTTTTAAACTTGTAAACATTAAGAGTTTATTAGATTGAACACACTATAAAAGGAAAAGCCTGTCAAGTCTTAAATATACCACCTACTTAATGTGACTGCGCATTTAAAGTGATCACACACAGTATAAAGTGTAAAGCTGGAGGGGGGCGGGACAGGTAGATGTACTGCCGGTTGCTCGTGGACTGCGGACCTTGTGTTACCAACCACTAGTTTATAGAAAGGCAATGTGCAACTCTCACAGTGCTGAATCTCTAAATAATTGCAATGAACATTCAAACACATCAAAAGATGTTTGAGTCTGATACTGCACAACACAGCACAACAAAGGTAGTGGCATGATGAGCATTCAAACTTGCAACATCATATTTATTGACAACATTCGATAGAACAATAGTGTTGTATCACCACGTGATGAATTGCAAAATTCCAGCCTGATTTGAGAACTAAATAGAAATGTTTCTTATTTGTAAATGGAGCAAACGAAGACAATAATTGGGCAAACGGTAAGTAAATTTCAAAATTAGCACACAGCTTTTTTGAGTGCAAGAGTGCATGGAATACATGATCTCCAGGCTGTCATGAGCACCTAATATTGGACTGTGATCTTGGCACCACTTTAAATGTAATTGCAAAACAGAACCACAATCATTTGTGGAAGAATCATTTCATCACAAAGTGATGCAGCTTTTGCTGCCAAGGCAATGCACCCTTTCCAATTTGTAATGTGGGATATCAAGATGGTGGAGGCTGTGTTTTAACATCTAATCAGGTTCGAATTCGTCATTCATTCAGCACTTGTGCCTTTCATCACTGCAAAGCAATTGTCAAAATGCCACATTTATCGCTCAGATAAAATACATCATGACTGGAGTTCAGCAGAGGAAAGTCTGGTAGAGGTACAGAATTGTGTTGTACCTGGTTATACAAATGCTGCACTTTGTTCTATATTCATGTGAGCAAAACTTGCTAAGAACAAAACAAAAAAAACGCATGACCATTCGGCAAGGCCACCATCCTGCTGTTTCTGCTGTGAGTACTTTATCTCAAGCAAACAGCCTGCCAAGCAAATGTTCGGACATTATTTACAAGTTGATGGATCCTGCTGCTGCAATATCATTAGAAGGCATCTCTGTCCACTAAAGGGCTGATCTGTATAAACTGGCAAATAGGCGTGGGAAAGGAGCATCGGAGATGCAGGAGAAACGAGTAGAACCTTTTTAATCTCTCCCCCCCCCCCACCCCAATTCTCATCACACCTGTTGCTGTCTTGATTGCTTGCAGAGCCAGAATACAATGGCTCACCAATGTTAGAGCATGTTGTATACATGGCACACATTTTGCGTCGCTCAACCTTCATACTTGACCTCTATAAAGTTGGCATATCTTTTTAAAAAGTGTTTTTTTTTTCTTTTTCAGTCTCAGACTATTGAGATCAGGTTTTTTTTTTACTGCAAGATGTGTGTGCTGAGTTAGTTAACACAAAGGGATGTCTGTTTCCGATAGATAAGCCTTTGGACGAGCAACGCTGCAACTAATCCAGTGAATGAAAAAGTCCCACCAAGTATCCTCGCTTTCTAATTGAGCCATCTGGAGATGTAATCATAGTGCTGGCGAAGTTGTGGGCGAGTGGACACTGTCCAGAGGTTCCTCCACAGGCTCTGCATGCGTTGTTGAAACTTGCTTTGGACTTTGCCAGAACCTCAGTCTCCGATGGAACCGTTGGCACATGAGACTCACATATCTGTTCCAAAAGAACATATACTGGAAAGAAACCGAGCATACAAACAGCTCCATGGAGAGATTCACACAAAACATGTGCGTGCGCGGTCCATACACAATTCCACAGGATGTGCGGAAACTAAGCACACAATGGGTTGATGTTTCATATTAAGCATTTGTCATTGATCTGACGTCGTAACGCACTTATTAAAATACTATCGATGTTTGTAAAAAGGAGTTTTCTGTGAAAGCCAGCTTGCATGGTCATGAGTGATTGTGGCTGGTTACCATTATACGCTACTTTGGCTATCTTGAGTACCTACACAGAAAGCACGTGCTTTCGATTGAGAAACAGTCTGTACTACATTGGTAATCTTGTCTTCACAAATAACTGGAGTGTCCATGGTGTGCCATCACAAATCCCCATGCTTCCCGCCTTAAGTAAAGTTTTAAAAGATGGCAAAAAGTTCCACCAGGAATGATTCAATATCAAATTTTGAGTTTAAAAAAAATCTTCCGTTTTGACCTCCGTAACCCTCAGTCCCCACGTCCTGGGGCATGATCCAGGGGTCAAATCCAACATGTATATCATTACATATTTAATGTGTCCCCCGATGTTGAATGTATATTCAAAGTTCCATTAAAAATGTGCCCGTAATTGCATTTGTTGGGATTTGACCTTTTGACCCCAACCCAGTGCCATAGGGGATGGTGCCAAAAATTACACAGCTCTCGCACCTTCTTGCCGTGTGGTGCGAGCAGGTGATGCTAACTAGCAAGTTTGGTGAATTTCTGCACAACCGTTTAGGAGGAGATAGCGTGATGGACAAAAATTACGAGCAGCAACTTTCTATTTCTTTTCGACGTCAAGAGAAGAGTTGGAGTTTTTACCTCCGCCATCGATGGTGGAAGGAAGTTATGTTTTCACCCCTCTCTGTCTGTCTGTCTGTCTGTTTTTGTGCAGTATATCTCAATAAGTTGTGGACGGTTTCGGATGAAATTTGGTGGGCAGATGGGTGTGTGACAATGACGAACTGATTAGATTTTGGTGAATATCCGGATCCAACTACTAGAATTTTTTAAGTGATTCTTCACCATTGAGAGACATGGCCAAAAACGATATATAGCACGATATCTCAAAAAGTTGTGGACGGATTCGGATGAAACATGGTGGACACGTTGGGTGAATGAAAAGGACGATTTGATTCAATTTTGGTGAAGCTCCGAATCCTGATCCGGATCTGATAATATTTTAAGTGATTCTTCGCCATTGAGAGATTGGGCTAAACTAAGAAAGCACGATATCTCCAAAAATTGGGGCAGGATTTGTACGAAACTTGATGGACAGGTTAGGTGTGTGACAAGGACGAATTGATTCGATTTTGGTGAAGATCCAAATTTTGGTGAAGACTATATATATATTATATATTATATATATATAATTTTATTTTTATTTTAATGAATATGTATATATTGTTGTGGGCCGGCGGGGTCGGGCGAGAAGACCACTAGAAGACCACTATGTCGATTCCCACCAGACTCCCCGGAATTGTAGGCCGTCGCACACGGATAATTCCGTGACGCGGCGGGTCGGCTTAACCGACCGTGGACGCCAATAACTCAACCGCGTGACCTAGGGTCCGCCCGTCTATGGGTTAATCGGGTTACCTAATGAATCACGTGATTTAATTACTGGGGAACCACGCCCTCGGTACGCCTTGTACGAACCGGATCACTCTACCAGATCGGATCACTTTTCCGGATCAGTTTCAGCCGAGCAACACTGCCAAGGACGTACCGGCTAAAAAGAAACGGATCGTTGGGAATAAAGTCCCAGCTAAACTTGAATTCGGACCATGCTGGACCAATGGGAGAAAAGACAAAAACGAAAACATTCTGAGAACCGCAACAATATATATTATATATATATAAATATATATATATATATAATATTATATAATATATTAATATTTAAAAATACTAATAATTAAAATATAATTATAATAATATTATATTTAATTAAAATAATTTATATTTTACTTAAAAATAAAAAAAAATAATGTATAATATTTTTTAATATTAATATAAAATTAATTTAAATATATGTATAATATTTGTATTTAAATATATAGTAATATAAAGGTATAATATTAAATATATGTATATATGTATATAATATAATATTTAATAAATAATATGTATATATATATAAGAAATTATATATTAATAAAAATAAATATACATATATAATTTATTAATAAATTTAAAGCCTTGTAGATTACAAGATTTTATTATAATTATTTAAAATAATATAATATATTAAAATATTAAAAAATTTTATTATTTAAAATATTATTTTTAATATAATATATTTTTAATATAAATAATAAAAATTTATCTTAAAAATAATTATAATAAATTTATAAAAAATATTTAAATAAAAATTAAAAATTTTAATATTATATATAAAATTTAAAAATTTTAATTTATAAATTAATATGGAATCTTGTAAAAGTTAATAAATTTTATTTAAAAATTATTTTATAAAAATTAAAATTAATAATTATTAAAAATTTAATTTTATTATTATAATATTATATAATTAATAAATATCTGTAAAATAACTTAATTAATATATTATACTTTTTTATTTAATATACAGTACCTATCGAAAGTCTACACCTTATGTTGTCCTTTAGCCTGGAATTAAACTGCATTAAATCAGACTTTTTCCACCTTTACTTACACATTGTAACCCACAACTTCCAAGTGAAAAACAAATTCTACAAATTTCAGAAAATTAATTAAGAATACAAAACTAGAACATCTTGGTTGGATAAGTGTCCACTCCCCTGAGTTAATTCTTGGTAGAAGCACCTTTGACAGCAATTTCAGCTGTGAGTCTGTTGGGATAGGTCTCTACCAGCTTTGCACACCTTGATTGGGCAATATTTGCCCATTCTCATCTACAAAACTGTTCAAGCTCAGTCAAATTGTGTGGGGAGCATTGATGGGCAGTGACCTTCAAGTCATGTCACAGATTTTTGATTGGATTTAGATCAGGACTCTGACTGGGCCACTCAAAGACATTTAACTTTTTGTTCCTTAGCCACTTCAGTGTGGCTTTGGCTGTGTGCTTCGGGTCATTGTCATGCTGAAAGGTTAAATTCCATCCAAATTTCAGCTTTCTTGCAGAGGGCAGCAGGTTTCCTCTCGGATTTTTCTGTATTTTGCACCATCCATTTTCCTTTCTATCCCGCCAAGTGCCCCAGTCCCAACTGATGAGAAACATCCCCATAACTTGATGCTGCCACCACCATGCTTCACAGTGGGGATGGTGTTCCTTGGGTGATGTGCTGTGGTGGGTTTGCGACAAATGTAACGTTTTGCATTTAGGCCAAAAAGTTCCATCTTTGTTTCGACAGACCACAAACCTTTTTGCCACATGGCTTCAGAATCTCCGGAGCAGTTTTTTGCATACCTCAAACGGGACTCAAGGTGGGCTTTTTTGTGCAATGGCTTCCTTCTTGCCACCCTACCTTACAGGTCAGACTTGAGGAATGCTTGGGATGTTGTTGGCACATGAACACAGTGACCAGTCTTTGACATAAAGGCCTGTAGCTCATTTAAAGTTGCCATTGGCCTCTTGGTGGCCTCTCTGATCAGTCTCCTTGCTTTGTCATCCAGTTTGGAGAGATGGCCTGATCTCGGCAGGGTCTTGATACCATACGCCTTCCACTTAATGATTGTCTTGACTGTGCTCCAAGGGATATTCAAGGCCTTTGAAATATTTTCTACCCATCCCCTGATCTGTGCCTTTCCACAACTTTATCCTGGAGGTCTTGTGAAAGCTCCTTCGTCTCATGGTTGAGTCTTTACTGTGAAATGAACTACTAGCAGAGGAAACCTAGAGGAACAACTGAATTTTTTTGAAATAATCAGAATCACTATATTTTAACACAGGAGGAGGCCAATTAACTAGGTGTGTGATTTTGAAGGTGATTGTTTCCATATGAGCTAATTTACAATTGCTCTTATAAGGGGGGTGTGGATTGGATTTCCAATTAATTTTGTGGAATTTGTTTTTCATTTGGAAGTTGTGGGTTGCATTGCATAAAGAAAGGTGGAAAAAACAAAAGAGTCTTATTTATTGTAATTGAATTCCAGGCTAAAAGGCAACAAAAGGTGAAAAATTTGAAAGGGTGTGTGGACTTTCTTTTGGTACTGTATGTGTGTGTATGTGTGTATGTGTGTGTATGTGTGTATGTGTGTATATGTGTATATGTATATATGTATATATGTATATATATATTTATATATGTATATATATGTATGTATATATGTATATATATGTATATATATGTATATATTTATACTATATATATATGTATACTATATATATATATATATATATATATATATATATATATATATATATATATATACATTCGTGGGGTACCCGTGGAAACCCACAGGCAGAGATTATGTATGACATTTAGACTGCCCCTCTTCATGTCTGATGCTTCACTCACGAAAGGGGGGAGTGGGAGAGGATGATGCACAGGGGAGAGGAGGGAGGTAGGGGTGAGGGGTGGGAGAGGGTGTGGAGTGACTTCTGCCTTCTCTTGATTGACTTGGGAGGATTGATTTGATAGAGTTGACGGATTGATTTGATAGAGTTGACGGATTGATTTGATAGAGTTGACTTGAAAGGGGAGGGGGAGTAGGCACCTGCTTTGACTGATTTATTTGTCATTCATCTTTAAACTTGAAAGCATCGAATAAACTTCACTTCACAAATTAAAAAATTCCTTAAAAGCAAAAGTTATTAATAAATATTGGGTTCCATAGTTAGTCTACATCTTAAATTTATTACGTGCAAAGTTTTTCGAAGTATTGTTTAATTATACACTGTAGTTGGAAAAGAGTTATTACTCTCCTTAAATAAACTCTTTATATATATATATATATATATATATATATATATATATCCCAGGAACATGAAAAATAGAATTAGACAACAGTTCGATCCCTCACTTAAGCTTTCCCTCACAGGGAATCCTACCCTTCCTCCTCTACTCCCTTAAGACCCTTGAGACCACCACGACTCTTAAAGACCTCTAAGACCCCGAAGACCCTTAAGACCCAAAATATCCCGAAGACAAAGTGGGTTGTATCAAAGCAGGCAACTTGAAATCCGGTGATAACTGCATGGAGTTAGAAAGTGACCTGTCTAGTTGTTATTATTTTTCTCGACTTTATGCACCATTCACTTGAACTGGCTTAATCGATCCGAGCAAATCAAAAGATGAAACAAATCAAAAAAAAAGAATAAAATTCTTTAAAAGCCTGTGGCTGGAGAAGTGAAGGACAGATAGGAACATACTTTAGCACATGTTAATAGGCTGATGCCCTTGAAGGGATCGCTACTGAATGTAAAATACAGTACCAGGTTAATGATGTGAAAGCAGCAGTTTAAGAGACAATTGCACAATGAATGAAACTGAAGATGGTACGAGTCAGCAAAACAGGGCTTGCGGTGTGCTGGTCTACTTTGGCACGAAATGACGAGCCACGTGCTGTTGGGCCCATCTGACTTCACATGATGAATTCATCTTCGTGGTGTCGACATCCAATGCGCCTTGCCATTGCAGCAGGAAGTCAGAATGATGTGAGACAACAGGCTTGATGATGTTATCTCCAACAAAGGGGGATCTCTTCGAGATGAAGGAGCCAGAAGCCAGAAGGTGGTACTGGATGATTTTGGGGTCAGGTTCACAATATGGCTACATGAGTCTTTAGCTGGAAATTCACACTGTCACACTGATATACGTATTGCAACACCGTTTTATTGATAGTTCTGTACTGTACTGTACATATAATAAACCCTTGTGAGTGGTCATATTTATCGATGGGTCTTCCTATCCCTCAATCACAGCTTGGACTCCCTGCAAGCTTTTCAATGCACATTTGCTGAAGATTTTTGTTTTGTTCGAAAAGTCGGATTCTCTGCTATTCGTCACGTGCATCTGCTAGTCCTCCCCACCCCACAGATTTTGGATCTGTTTTTAATTGTTCTAACCTCACATTCTATTTTTCCTGACATGTTTTTTGTCCCTTTGATATTTTCTTATTCATCTGTATACAACACATGGTTACTTCAGGTTGCATCACGATAGCTCACCTCCTCTTTGTGAAGGACACCGTGGGATCTTTTAACATCCACCAACTACTGTTAGCAGACAGGACTCCCATTTTAACGTCCATCCAAATATCCTTGGTTACCCATTTTTTGTCACATGATGTGATGCTACGCATCGTCACAATGATGAACGAGTCGCGTGTGGTATTTCGTAGAATACAAAGCTTTATGAGCTGTACCAGTGGTTCTTCCCTGACATTCTGATGACTCATTTGACTTAAATGTCACATCATGGAATTTTGATCAAAAAACAAAACAAGAAAGAACAATAGGAGATGTCAGACCCATGCCAGGACTTGTTTTCTGTAGTGTATTTTGTGTGCCAAATAAATGTAAGGATGTACTTACTAAATGATAAGTCATTGACTGCAAATGAAAGGTCTAAATGGTCTAGTTGTAAATGAGTAAAGGTCAAAGGTCTGAAACGTTGTCATGGTCTGAAGGTCTAAAGGTGGAAAGGTCGAAATATCTGAAAAGGTCGAAATAGTACAAATTAAGGTCTAAATGCTTGGAATTGACCAATGGTCTAAATAGTCTTAAAATGTCTGAAAAGGTTCTAAAGCTCAAATGGGGTCTACAGGGTATTGAAAGGTTTGAAAGGTGTGAAGGTCTGAAGGTTAGAAATAAGTCTAACGGTGTTCAGGATTCCAAAGGGTCTAACAGGATAGAAATTAAAGGGTCCTAGAGGACTCATGGTTCTCAAGGGTGTAACAGGGTCTATAGGGTCGATTTCTCAGGGTATTTTGGGTCCTTTATGTCTTTTGGGTTCCCAGAGTCATTTGGGTCCCTGGGGTCTTTTGGGTCTTCATGGTCTTAATGAGGCTTGGGGTTGTAAAGGGTCTAAAAGGTTTTAGGGTTCTTAGATGGTTTTAGGGTTCTTAAGTGTCAAATGTAATTTATACACGAACTCACGTTCTGTGTGTACAAACAAACAGGTCAGGTCAGGTCAGGTATGGGAGCATGCGCCAGAGCAGTGTTGCTGCGTCCACTTTATGCCGGTACTCCAGGGGCCTCCGTCTGGCCATCCCCCAGGCAGATATCTGGCCCATCCCTATCTTCTTGAGATGCCGATCAACCTGCTGCAACCACAAGGTACATGGCTGGCCCATTGGCCTCCTCCACTCACGAGGCTCCCTCGTGAGCAGGATCAGCTTCAGGAAAATTAGCCACATGTCCATACATTCGCAGCTGACGCACACGGACTATGCAGGCAACAAATCTCATTTGAGTCTCTCTCAGCAACCGCTTGTTGGACACAAAGTCCGACCAACGATTGCCAAGGATTTCCAAAGAGACCTGGTACAAAAGGAATGAAGTCTCTATCTCAGATCCCTGGTCAGAGTCCAAGTCTCACATCTGTCGAGCAAGACTGGAAGCACAAAGGACCTGATGCCTCGGACTTTCATCCTCCTGCGTAGGTACAGGCAGCACCCCACCCCATGATTCAGTGAACCCATGACTCCCCAGGCCCGACCCAAACGTCTGTTGACCTCTCGCTCAAAGCCAGCAGAGACATGAATATCACTGCCAAGGTACGGGAATCTCTCTGTGACCTCAACATCCTCACCACAAACAGGTACAGATAAGAGAGTAGCATCCAATATGTCATTGAAAGCCTGGATCTTAGTTTTGACCCACGAAACCCACAATCCCATCGGCTCTGACTCCTCATTCAGCACCTCGAGGGCCCCAAAAAGGATATCCAGAGTCTCCGCAAAGATGACTGCATCATCTGCGAAATCAAGGTTGGAGATCTTTACATTCCCAAACAATGCACCGCAACTTAATGTCTCCAACATCCTTCCCTGAATCCAGTCCATACTAGCACTGAAATGTGTGGGGGCCAGTGCACACCGCTCACAACTGGAAAGAAGTCCGAGATGGTATCACCACATCTCACAGCACCCTCAGTACCAGAGTATAGTATTTAGAGCCACAAACAAACAGACAGACAAAAAGACAAACAAATGGACTCAAATGCAATACTCTCGCCTCTGGTGAGGGTAATAATTTATGCGTTTTGTTTAACTTCCTATAAAATGGTTGATTTCCCTGTTTAGATTTTCAATGGTTGACCAAATTGAAAGTTTTATATATATTTTTTTACCCGCGCATGTGAAGCGAAAAGTCGGGTTAAGCATTTGGTTCATATCCAATTAGTTCACGTCTATTTGTCCAGGTCTGTCTTATCAGTTTGTGATCGATGAACAACATATTTAAATTGAATGTTATATTTTGAACACTAATCGGAACATGAATAGGGAGACAAGTTTCTCGTTTTACCATATTTTTGGCTCTGAATTGGTCCCGATCGCACGTACACTGAGAGGAGTGAGATTTTTTCCTCTCTCTGCCTGCCTGGCAGTCAAACAAAATTGAAAATCATTCCAAACAGAAAATGCACTGTTTTTAATGACGTCATGATGGACACATACACCAGGCACAAATAACTCATGTAATGTGTTAGATCGGGTGATGTCATAGACACTGCGGAAGATGCCGGTAAAACATGGAATTAATGTGCTTATATGACTTTTACAATCGTTATCGTGTTTCAATTTAATTGTACTGTACAGTTTGTTCCAAAAAGACCTGAACAACTTTTGTTAACATATTTAGAACTACGAATGATACAACGATTTTCAACCTCTACCCTCAAACCCATCCAGGTGCAGTCGAGTGAGCCTTATTCCAAAAAAAAAAAAAATCAAAAAGAACCCAGATTTTAAAAAAAATTCTGGCTGCCAAACCATGCATCCGATCAGGTTGAAATTGAAAACATACATTCCACATCACTACGAGATCATAATTGTGAAGTTGCATGTCGATCGATGAAGCAATTCAAGAGAAATAGTTTTTTTTTAAGATTTTTCTTCAATCAAATATGGCTGCCACACCACGTGACCTATGACGTCATAATTACCTGGAAAACATTCTACATGAGTAGTTGCTCCGACAGTGAAAATTTTGTGTCAATCTGACAAGCGGTTGTGGAGAAAAACCGGACTCACATTCTGTGCGGAAAAACAAACAAACAAATGAAAAAATCACTCATAGAGTGACAACTTGGCGAAACAGAATGGCACTCGGAAGAGCGCAAACCTCCGGCACACTGAACAGTTTACATTTTGTATCCCACTGATCGGTCGGATCTGAATCCGGACCCGAACCAAAATCTAATCGGCTTGTTCTTGTCACTTAACCAACTCATCCACCTAGTTTTGTCATAACTCGTCCAAAACTTTTTGAGATATCAAGCTTTACATAGTTTTTGGCCTGATCTCTCAATGGTGAAGAATCACTTAAAAATAAAATAATTATCGTATCTGGATCTGGACTTGGATATTCACCAAAATTGAATCGATTCGTCCTTGTCACACATTCAACCTGTCCAAGTTTTGTGTGAATCCATGCATAACCTTTTGAGATATTGTGCTATATCTCGTTTTTGGCCCCATTTCTAAATGGTGAAGAATCACTTAAAAAAATTCTCAGCTCCGGATCTGGATTCGGATCTTCACCAAAATTAATCGTTGCTGTCCTGGGCCGGTCACCTCCCACCACACACACACACACACACACACACACACACACACACACACACACACACACACACACACACACACAAAAAATTCAGAACAATTGCTTGAAAACTAGCCAAAATAATGTGACAAACAGACAGACAAACACTACAGACAAAACTACTTGGCCAAATGTTTTTTCACCAAGTAACAAAATAACAAACAGACCCAAATGCAATACCCACTCCTTTGGCCAGGTAATAAAATTCAATGGGTGGTGTATAAAGGTGATGTTAAGGATTGCTTCTGGACTACTTCAATAGCAACTAGAGGGGAGCACTCGGTAGAGTGCAAAACCTCCGCCGCAATACTGCTGGGTCACTTAAGTGAACCTGATATCCTATTCATTGTAGGTCAAAACGGATCAGACTCTACTGAACCACGATTGAATAAACTAAACTAGATCGACGCGCATGGAGAAATGCCAAACAAATAAAATCGAATTTTTAAAAAAAAAAAGTTGCAAGATTGTGTTTTTTTTTCTCTAACAAATTTTTTGTTGTTGTGGAAATCACTTAAAACATGTAGAAATGCAAAAAAAAAAAATTCAAATATTCTTCAAAATGGCCGCCATAGCGGCCATATTGGACTTTGGACCAAGTCCAAAATCTAATGGCATGATCCTTGGACCAGACCTAATCCCCCCCACCAAGTTTCGTCGAAATCCGTCAAGGAGTTTTTCCGTAATACTGTTCACAAACAAACAAACAAACAGAAAGGGTGAAAACAGTAACCTCCATCCATCTTCGATGGCGGAGTAATAAAGTTTCGATTTAAAAAAATGATCGTTAAAATCATTATTTTATTAAAATTGAAGTTATACTGTGAGAGGTATCGTGGTCATGAACTCTCTCGTTTTGTTGAAGTGAAGGCTCGTGGAAGTGAAGGCTCGTGGAAGAGCTAGAACACTGAACGGATTGGGATGGACGGCAGAGAGAGAACAGTGGTGACATAACAAAGGGAACAGTAGAGAGAGAGAGAGAGAGAGAGAGAGAGAGAAGAGAGGAGAGAAAGAGAGAGAGAGAGAAGGAGAGAGATGGACAAATAATGGGTGTGGACAATGAGGGGTAGGAAATAATCCTTTCTGAATAAGGGGGAAGGAAAGGACATATGGGGTGGACAATATGGATACAGAAGCAAACTCTCAGGAAAAGGAAAACTGGAAATTTTGAAGGAGGTGGACGTGGGGTGGGGGTTAACCAGGGTAGAAAAGATTATGGTTTTGGATTGAGGTTGATCTAAGATGGTGGTGATCAGCTGTCTCGAAGACCTGGAGGGAAGAATGAGATTGAAGAGAATGTGGAAGTTGATTCCACAGGTCGGGAAAAAGAGGAACGAATGAGTGGAGGTGACCAGTGATCCTGGATTTTGGGAGTTTCACCAGAAGGTTAATGTTGGCTGTGCTCTTCCATTGAACAACCGTGTTCACTGTCGTTGATTTGGAGATCGCGTGGACAGTTGAAATTATCCTGACATATGTGCCCACTCCTTGCCAGCCAATTAGAATTCCTTGTTGGAACTTGGTTAACTGGGACTTCTTCCTCTGGGTGCGATGCTCTGAGCAATGTGACTGCTCCCTGACCATCTGCTGATATAAATCAGATGCACATGCATGCAGGTCGAGTCTAACAACTGGAAAGAGGTGTCCTGAAACTCCTAGCCTGATAGTCCAAGCAAAATTAGAGCAATCCAAAATGACGAATCAAAGATATCGTCCGACATAGAATCTTAAAGGTTGTACTCAAGGAGTCCTCATGCTCACCAGACTTTCCCACCGTGGCTTCCAAACTATCCACATGTGCTTTGCATTTGCAGACAAACACCAACTTAGCAAAAAACAGAAGAAGAAAAAAAAAAAGGA
The DNA here is from genome assembly GCA_035128595.1 of Eptatretus atami. Lineage (NCBI taxonomy): Eukaryota > Metazoa > Chordata > Myxini > Myxiniformes > Myxinidae > Eptatretus > Eptatretus atami. The sequence continues at coordinate 27,425,963 of CM068967.1, forward strand.
AGAAACAAAAGCACATGCTTGGAAAATTTGCTGTTCATAGTTAGGACATCCTTACTTATTTCTTTTTTGGAGTAGTGGAAGGCCAGCAATGTAAATCCAGCATTCGAGACCAATCTACATGGTGCTTGGCCAACTGCAGGCCTGCGTGATAAAGATCAATCAGATCATTCCAACAAGCAGATGGAAAGATAGCACTTTGTGTGGAGCCATTTAGTATTTGTCTGTGGGTGAGTTGTTCCCTCTTTTAGAGGTTATACCCTTTTTCAATCAAAATAACTTTTTCTCATCTGGGATAGCCTGCAATTTGTGTCATTAGGAGCACTTGCTGCAGTATAAAATGCAAATTCAGACCTGTTGTATGTTTTTCGAAATATTACAAATGTCAAATGTTATGCGAATGCATTGACATTTGAGACGAGCCGCGGACCCGGTGCATCCGATGCCTTGTCTCTTGTCCTTGAGACAATGTCGCTCAATGCACGCAAGGTTATCATACATCCTGAATCGACCTGTGATCTCTGTCCCCTCTTTCATTGTGTCTTGCTGTCCATTTTTTTTTTTAATCTTGCATCTTCTTTTTAATTTTTTTCCTTTCTTTTTACAGTTTCAAGGCTCTTGAAGGAGCTAAGTGCAGACACATTAAACAACATCGGACAATCTGACCAGACATACACTCCATGACTTTGACAGAAGCGACATAACTTCCTCGAGCACTCTGGGTGCCAGAGACTCCATCTGGTTGGATCTATTTTTCTTCTCTTCAGTCAACGGGATAATTAAGGGTAAATCCTCTTCCCCCTCTCCCACATGAGATGCCAACCCACGGATATATCCATGCACTAGTCTCCAAATGCTTAGTGTCATGCAGGGAAGCAGGTTGTACCATTTTTAAAGTCTTTGGTATGACTCGTCCAGGATTCGAATCATCGACCTGCCAGACTCAGAGTGGATGTTCGAACCACAATGTTAGAGATTCGAGCGACATTAATTACCCCCCAAATGGGTGTTAGCCTTCCCACTTTCGTTTTCTGTACCACTTTTAGCTAGTTTTTAGTGGTGAACGTGACCAATATAAAAAAACTTTGAAAAAGTAAGTAAAAAAAATTAAAAATTGAAATCATATCTGAGTTCGGAGCTGATCCAGGACGCAGCAATTTTTTGCCAGAATTACCAAGCTGGATTTTGCTACTGAGTCCCAGCACTATTTTTTCTATAGACAATATGCATCGTTTGAATATATTATTTCTCCAAGGCAAATTCACTTTGAACACTTCATGTATTGCTGATCAAGATCATGCATCAGAATGGAAGTAAAATAATATTTATTACTGAGTTTGTTTGTTTAATGCACCATTCATTTGCTGATTATAAGCAGGGAGACAATCAGACAAGGTCAAGAAGTGAACAGACATTTGAAGTACAGTAGTACGAGCAAATGGCTTTCCTGGATTATGAAGTTGAAGCAACAAATTGAGCTTCCAGTATCGCTGAGTGATTATTTTGATGCATATTTTCCACAATTTAGGGCTTGTTTATAAATCAATGTGTGCATTGTTAAAATTCACGACTTCATCTGGGGATTATGGATGATGATGAGATTATAGTTTTTGTTCAGGCTGGAGAATGACAATACAAGACAAGGTGAAGGAATTGACCTAGAAAGTGGCAAATGCTGTTCAAGGATCGGAATTGATGGAAAAATTTGTTTGAAAACCTTTGATGCATAAAATACCGTCTGCTTTATTGTAGTTGGGCTGAAGTTTATCTGTCCCATTATATGACAGTAATACGAGGAACTGTTGGAAAAGCATGGTGGAAACAATGTATTTCTCCGCATTATTATTATTATCCCCACTCCACCACCGTGTATGAAGCGAAAAGCAGGGTTAAGCAATTGGATCACTCTGTCTGTCTGTCTGTGTACAAACGTCGGGTTATGATTGAGGAACAATTGCATTTCAATTGAACGTTATATTTTGAACATGAATCAGAACATGAATCGGAAGATGATCGTGTAGTTTAGCAGTAGTTTGATTCTGAATTTGAAGTACAGTACTGTATAATATTAACCTCCACCAACCGAAGGTGGACGGAGGTTATGTTTTCATCCCTGTCTGTCTGTCTGTCTGTCTGTTTGTCTGTCTGTTTGATTGTCTGTCTGCTTGTCTGTGAATAGGATGTCTCAAAAAGCTGTGGATGGATTCAGACAAAATTTGGTGGAGAGGTTGGGTGTGAGCAAAGGATGAAATGATTCGATTTTGGTGAAGATCCAGATACGGATCCGGATACTTGAAAATTTTAAGTGATTCTTCACCGTTTAGTGATACGCCCAAAAACGATGTAGTACTGTATCACATGATCTCAAAAACTTAATGATAGATTCGGATTAAACTTGGTGGGCAGGTCTTATGTGTGACAAGAATGTGTGTGACAAGACCGAATTGATTAGATTTTTTTGAAGATCCAGATCCAGATCCTGTAATTTTTCAGTGATTCTTCACCAATGACATCGATCCATCAGGACCAGACTCTGTACAGAGCGTTGGTGTTGCCTAAGCAGTCTCCTTGGCAATTGGGTACAATCCTGGACGGGTCGCCCTCCGACACAGGATACCAGCAAGCTGGCACTCATTTTGCCGACCTCAGAAGGATGGCAGGCTGAGTCAACCCCACCTGGTATTAATTCAACAACTGAGGGGGATTTGAACTCAGGATCCTAGGATCCCAAGCTCACCACCCTGACCATTAAGCCAACGCCAGGCACCATTGAGAAATAGGGTCAAAAACGAAATATAGCATGATATCTCAAAAAGTTATGGATGGGTTATGACAAAACTTGGTGGATGCATTGTGTAGGTGACAAGATCAAGCCGATTAGATTTTGGTTAAGGTCCGGATCCAGATCTGGCCAACGGTGAGATACAAAACGTACACTATTCAGCCTGTCGGAGGTTCTACTGAGTGTCGTCATAGTTTTAGTCAAACAGTCTGTCTGGCAGTCAAACAAAACTGAAAATCATTCCAAACAGGAAACTTGCTGTTTTTAAGGATGTCATAAAGAACACAAGCAACAGGCATGAAGAACTAAAGTAACGTGTTAAATTTGACCACGTCAAAGACGCTGTGTCAACGATGGCAAACTTTAGAATTTTTTTTCTCACAAGCTTTAAAATCTTTATCTTATTTAAAATGAATTATATACTTGAACAATGTAGAACACAAATTGCCTTTTTAGCACTTACAAAACCGTTCCGTTTATCAGTAATTGGACAAAATATTACAGCATTTTGCATCATCTTGACCAATCAAATTTGGCGCTCACGGACCCCGCTCATGCCCTTTTGGTAAAAACTGTGAGGGGTAAGGTGTTCTATGAACTCTCTATTTTTCTATTCATTGACTTATTATGTCACACTTTTAAATCATTTTATACTCAGGTTTTCTTTTTTGTATACATATTTGAGGCTTGTGGAAGAGCTACTACGAGTACACTAAACGAATGAGGATGCAACAGGACCAAAATAACAGTAGAGGGAGGGGGAAAACACAAACAGCAGAGTTGAAGGCCAAGGTAGAGGTAGATTTGGACAAACAATGGGTGTAGGGAGGAATGGGGGGCAGGAGAGGATGCATGGGGTGGATAGGGATACAGATGGAAACTCTCAGGAGGGAAAACTGGTAATTTCAAAGGAGGAGGGATAGGTGTGGGGTTTGTGTGGGGGGGCTAATGATGGTATAAAAGATCATGGATTTGGATTGGGGACGATCTGAGATGGTGGTGAACAGTTGGCTTGAAGACCTGGAAGGAGGAATGAGATTGAAGAGAATTAGCCAGAATTTAAAAGCTGATGCCCACTATTTAAAAAGGATAGGTTAAGACCTCTAATAAATGTTTGAATTATTTACTGTCAATGGGAAATCGTTTTGGGTGTTGCAGAACATGCGTTTTTCCCTGGGTTATCACTCATGCATTGTCAGAAATGTATAATTGTTAAAAGCATCAGCTATTCATTCAAGGTTTGTTGAATGTTAAAAACATCAGCTATTCATTCAAGGTTTGGTTTTGTTAGGTCAGGCCAGATCAGATCTGTGACTTGCTGTAGGTATCATGTAAACCTGTACTAACCTGTTCCATGGTCGGGTTGTCGGCGACTAAACCGTCATTTGTGGAAACACAGGTTGCGGTGAACCGGTTGAAATGGGGTAAAGCTCCAGGGATCTGTGGCATCCATGCTGAACTCTTCAAGGCTGAGGAAATGCTGCGCTCGTGTCGTTGCATGCAGTTCTGTGCTCTGCCTGGAACACAGGCATCATCCCAACTGACTGGAAGAGGCACCCTGTTGTCCCTCTCTGGAAAGGGAAGGGTGATCGCCAAGACT
>CM068967.1:27435286-27448949 GCA_035128595.1 Eptatretus atami
CCCAATCCAGTCGTCGTTTACGAGAGCGAAGGAATGTCCTGTGTGGTTGTTTCTGGCTCGCGGTTTGAAAGTTTTTTTTGGTTTGCACGTACGGCCACGCACGTACGGCCATGCACGTACGGGCACGCACATACGGCCAATGACATACAGCCACGCACGTACGTGCACGCGAGAGCGAAGGAACGGCCTGTGTGGTTGTTTCTGGCTCGCGGTTTGAAAGTTTTTTTTGCGTTTGCACGTACGGCCACGCACGTACGGCCATGCACGTACGGGCACGCACATACGGCCATGCACATACGGCCACGCACGTACGTGCACGCGAGAGCGAAGGAACGGCCTGTGTGGTTGTTTCTGACTCGCAGTTTGAAAGTTTTTTTAATTTTTTTTTGCACGTACGGGCATGTACTAGTTGTATGAAAAGATGCCAATTCTGTACGTGGTGGTATCATTTATTGAAGCACTGATATGCTTGTTGTTCTTTCATTCCATGGAATTTGTAACGTTTGTCTACAACACCACATTTCAAAACTGTCATTCTTCACTGAATGGAAAAGTGGTCCGGTTGGTGGTTTGGTTGGAGAGTTATTCACTGGTTATGGCTATTGTTGTGGTTATTCTCCTTCGGTCATGTTCTTCATGGTTTCTGCTGACTTTCTCAAGTTTTCCTGGTCTTTTTTTATTGCATACTTACTGTTAATTTGTTGTCTTGTGATTTACTGTGTGTTTATAGTTCAGTTTTGTTTGAAAACTTGTGCCAATTTGCGAGTAGTCATCAGACTTTTCATAGCCTGGTGTTGGCTCAGTGGTTAGGGTGGGGGCTTGGGATCCTAGGGTCCTGAGTTCAAGCCCCGTCTGCCGCTGAATTAATGCACCAGGGGGTTGACTCAGCCTGTCATCCTTCCGAGGTCGGCGAAATGAGTACCAGTTTCCAGTGTGTTACTGCTAGAGGCACTGCATCAGCGACAGTCACGCTTCAAGAAATGATAGCTACCCCGGCAGCTAAGCTGCCATACGACCACCAGACTTTTCATATCAGGTTACTTGAGGCCTAATTAATCATTTCCTCATTTGTGTGCACTTCCAGTGCATGATTGTTTTTATTTGTCTTTTCTCTTCATTACCTTCAGCTTTTTATTTTCACCAGAATCCCTTTACGACCCTTTCAATCCCTCCCAATTATACCTTCTTTTTAATGTCTTAAAGTATAAATAAAAAAAACAATTTTTTTTTTCGTTCTCACCTTACACTTCCTGCAACCACACGACTTCTCTTCCCTCTTCTGCTGATCCACCTTTCCACTCCTACTTTGATTGTGATGGTATTCAACATTTGTTGGGTGTAGTGGTATGTGCCTATAATCCAGGTACTTGGAGGCTTGGATGGGGGATTGCTTGAGGATGGGTGCTCTGCACTGTGCTGCACTAGATGGTACAGAGCAGCCTGGCCAATACTGTGGCACCCAACCCAGATTGTCAGGTCAGGCCAGATCAGATTTGTGACTTGCTACAGGTATCATGTAAAACCTGTACTAACCTGTTCATGGTCGAGTGTCAGCGACTAAACTGGCTCCCCCCCACCAGATTTCCTGGGTGAATAGGGTGTATGGATATGGACACCCAGCAGGATGAAAAACAAAACTTGTCAAATGGCAGAGGAGCTTCTTATGAGTCAACGACTATCCATATCTGGTACCCAACTGTGTCTGTAGACATCCTCCTGCAGTTTGGTTACCTTTTTCTAGGAGGTTGGTGGCAGGATTTGCATTCTGGCCAGCATAAAAACACTTCGATCCACAAAATCACACCAAGTCGTGTGTGGTGGGTTGGTGCTGAGGTGTCGTCCACCAGACGGCAGTCTCCTAAAGTTAACTTGAGGCAGTCCCTTCAGGTGGGTGCCTGGAATGTCCTATCCCTAAATAAATGGGGATGGACTAGGCATCAGCCTGGGGGATGGCCAGATGGAAGCCCCTGGAGTACTGGTGGAAAGTGGATGCAGCCACGCGCTGTGGCACATGCTCCCCATGTATTTATGTATGTATGTCCAGCAGACCCTCCCTATTCGTGGGGGTTACGTTATTGAAAAACCCCATGTTGGGCAAAACCGTGATGGACAAAGTTAAAACTTTATGGGAGAAATAGGGGTAGGGGAAAGAACTCTAATATTTATGGACTTTTTTGCCTAAACTAGTACTGTACGAGGCTGTACAGAAAAGATGAAAAACACTTAAAATTTTACTTACTTATGATGATGATGTGATGATGATGATGATAAAGGGCATTGGGAGTTAGTAAGATGCGTTGACGTCCCTGGCTTAGGGTCGTCAGAGTCATCAGACTTTGTGAAGAAGGCGGTGATCTTTGTCTGCTTTGCCTTATTCTGCATGTCCTAATGGACCTCTGTAGAAGGTGCCATGATAAACTAAATCACACGATAGATAAACTAAATCATGCAATATCATGTGATAAACTAAATCTCCCGATGTCACATGATAACAAAATAAATCACGCAATATCACACAATAACAAACTAAATCACACAATATCACAGATAACAAACTAAATAATGCAATATCAGGTAATAACAAACTGAATCGCATGATATCACATGAAAACAAACAAAATCACATGATGTCAAGTGATAACAAATGAAATCACAAATGTCACATGATAACAAACAAAATCATGCAATGTCAAACTATATAACGCAATATCACATGATAATAAATGAAATCATGCACTAACACGATAAACTAAATCACATGATATCACACGGTAACAAACTAAATCACACAATATCAAATTATATCACATTATCACATGATAACAAAATAAATCACGTGATATTCGTGTGTATATATCACATGATAAACTAAATCATGCAATATCACTTGATAAACTGAATCGCATGATGTCAAACTATATCCCATGATATCACATGTTAACAAACTAAATCATGTATCAAACTAAATCACTTGATATCATGTGATAAAGTAAATCATGCGATATCACGTGATAATAAACAACATTACATGATATAAATCTATATCACACAATATCACATGAAAACTCAATAAATCACGTGATATCACATGATACCAAACTAAATCACACGCTATCACAAGATAAACTAAATCACATGATAAACTAAATGATGCAATATTCCATGATAACAAACTAAATCACACTATAACAAACTAACTAACATGATATCACATGATAAACTAAATCACGTGATTTCAAACTATATCATGCAATATCACACAATAACAAATTAAATTACATGCTTTCATGTGATAACTAAATCACATGATAACACATGATGATAAACTAAATCACGCAAGATCAAATTATATCACACAATGACAAACTAAATCATGTGATATTATATGATAACAAACAATATCACACGATAACACACTAAATCACGTGATATCACACGATAAGCTAAATCATGTGCGATATCACATTATAAACTAAATCATGCAATATCAAACTATATCGCACAATAATAAAATAGATCAAGTGATATCACGTGATAAACGAAATCACGTGATATCAAGTGATAAACTAAATTACGCAATATCACATGATAAACTAAATCATGTGATATCACTTGATAAACTAAATTACACAATATCACATGATAAACTAAATCATGTGATATCACTTGATAAACTAAATCATGCATGATATCGCATGATAAACTAAATCACATGATATCATGTGATAACAAACGAAATTACACAATATCAATCTATATCACATGAAAACACTAAATCGCACAATATCACATGATAACAAACTAATTCACATGATAAACTAAATCACACTATAACAAACTATATCATGCAATATCACATGCTAACAAACTAAATCATGCGATATCACATGATAACAAATTAAATCATGTGATATCACATGATATCAAACTACATCATGTGATATCACTTGATAAACGAAATCACATGATATCACATGATAACAAACTAAATCATGCAATATCATGTGATAACAAAATAAATCACACAATATCACATGATAGCAAAATGAATTACACGATAACAAACAAATTCACGTGATATCAAACTAAATCACGTGATAGTCCCTATGGCAGGATATCGAAAGAGCAATTGTGAGGTGAGACAGAGATGCGGTTTTGTGTATTCCTCTGTGCCAGACCGCGATAGAGTGAGGGATCCACGCCGCGATCGGCACCTATTGCCATGATAATTCAACCACGACGGAGTGAAACCGTGATACAGAAACCCTTGTTCGGGACGGGCCTGCTGTATTCAACATATACCTTCACGATCTTTTTTTTCACCTTTTCCTTTACTCTACCCCTCCCTTTACCTACCTTAAAAAAAAAAAGCAATTTTTAAAAAATAAAAACATAGTGCTGCTTCTGTACTAACAAATTGACCTTATACAATTCCACAATCCTGTTCAAGGTACGCTCCACCTGGCCTTTCATGGTGGTTGTATTAAAAAAAAAAAAAGTTTCAACTTTATCCTTCTCCCATGTTTGAATAATATATTTTATTATAATTCACTCCTTTTCTTCCTCTTCAAAAGGCTGCTTTCAAATCGATCCTTCAATCATTCTCTCTCGAAAAAATCGAACTCTTACAGCTTTTCCTTTCTCCATTCTCTTAACTCACCATTATTCCACACCTCCCCTAACGTCAATGTATCTGACTTGAAAATCTCAAGAACCCCAGTTTGCGGTGGCTGTTCATTTTCCATTAATCATTCTTTTTGTCCATCTCCAGTGTCAAACCTTTCCCTGTCTGTTCCCTCCTCCTCTACTTCTACTTACACGTATCCTACCTACCCTATCCCTTACCAGCATCCCACTGCTTGTTCCCTTCCGATACTCCCTCCTACCCCATTCCCCCATCTTCCCCTGCAAACTTCTTCCTTCCGAACCCTCCTTTCTCTTGCCAATTCACCCCACCTCCTCAAATCTACTCCTCCTAACTCCTCCCCCGTTATACCCCATCTTTACATCTCCCATATTGATCCTGATCCTGCCTCTCTTAGCACCTCTCCACTGCCCTCTGCTATACTAACAACTCTTCCTCTGGTGTCCCAATCGGTGTGGTTTTCAAACATCTGTGGGCTCCGTTCCAACCTATCAAATATCTCCTCATCGGTACACTCCTCAATATCTCCCTCATGCTCTTTCTTTCCTATTTTCACCCCTCCCCTCTTCCCATCCCCTCAAATCTTGTTCCTTCCCCCACCTACTCCCATATTCACCATACCACTACCCTGCCTCATCCTACTTCTCCCTGCACCCTCTCCCTCCTCACCTGTGGCTATGCCTTCTCTCATCGTCTCCCCTCCCTTTGAAAGCTCCCCCCCACCTTTCTCCCAAAGTCTCCCCCACACCTTTCTCCCTCAAATCTCCCCCCTCAACCCTCCCATTCAAATCTCCCCCCTCACTGCCTCATTTTCAAAGTTGTTACCCCTCACATCCACAAAGCTGCCTCCTTCTCCTGCCCTCTCTCTTCCAACTCATTCCTCCACCTCCTCCAATATTCTACTTCCCTCTGCCCCCTCTCATGTTACTCACCACTGTGCCTCATCCCATCACCACCTCGCCTTTTGTCCTCCTTCCCCTCACCCTGCTTTCTCCCCAAGCTCTTCTGCATTGTCCTACACACTGCCAACAGTTCTCCTTACCTCCCCCTCTCCTCCCTCATCCCTCATCTTACCTCCCTTAAAAATTATATTCAATGCGGCTCCCCCACCCCCGTTCCACACTCGTGATGATCTTGTTCTGAACTACAGTGTATCTCACCATCGCCGCATGTTGGTAGTCTGGTGGTGTCACCCGTTTAACCAACACTAATCTGCGATCATTATGAAGCTGCGTCTGATCATGTCAAACTCAAGTAAGATTAGGAAGTGAGGTGACGAAGGCTGTATGTTCCAAGAAAAATGGATGGTAGAGCACTTCATCGACCAGAAATGTTCTTTCCTGTGCTCAATATGCTTGAAGAGTGTCACGTGTTTCAAGGAGTACAATCTCAAGAGATATAAAGACAAAGTATGCTACGTAGAACAAATTCCGGGAGCAAGCACGGAAAGACGAGGTGCAGACATTGAGAAATAAGTTACGAGGGCAGCAGATGCTGTCCAACAACATGAAGAATGCCGCTGACAATATTGTTGTGGCTCAGTAAAACCGCCACTCCTCCGAGGCAATGGCACCCAACATATAGCGACCGTAAGACAGTTATCTCATTAGTATTTGTTTAGTTTGTCCTTTCCATATGTTGAGTGGGTAAATGGGGAAGATGAGTTGCGTAAGGCTTTTAGTTAGGTCTTCAGTCCTTTCTTCTTTCATTTATTTCATCTCTTTACTTCCCTTTATCTCGTACACAAACTACGCAAGCACGCACGCAGAATGGTAATGAAACCAGGAGCGACGAGGGGATACAGCGGAAGCTCATTTTCATACACGTGCCATTTTCCGTTCAATATTTCGTGCCATTTTCCACCATAATCCAACTGACGCCTCACCTCAGACTCTTACGATGCTCACCACAACACTACAACGCTTACCATAACCACCCCAAACACCTAAAAAATACCCACAACAACCTACATCTAATGCCTTCAGCACAAGTGCCACAACTATGACCAACTACTTCAACCTCATCACCACAATGGCCTCTCTTTTACTGCAGATGTCACAATGCTTCCCTCACCTGCATTCAACAGCCAATATTCAAATTTACATACCTCTCATACATCTTTTCCTCCCATCTATGTCTCGTCCACTGAGGACGCACAAGCTAAGAGAGCATTACTGATTCACACCTTCCTCTTGCATCACGCTGCTTGACACGCTGCACGACACGCTGCACTGCATTTGCACCTCCCACTTCCACACCGTAGACACACTCAGTCTTCCTCCCTTCTCCTCCTTCCTAAGCGATTGGGCTGCACCAGTCTGTCAGCCATGCCAGGAACAATGAGGTCGCTACACCTCAACTGTCTCTCCTCTTTCTGGGCTACCTTTAATTTTCCTAGGGTGTGTGTGTGTGTGATGGCGCCTGTTTTGTGTAGCATAAGTTAAGACTGTATAAGTTTATTGGGGTAACTCTGCACTGTCTTCTTGTGTAAATATGTGCATTTCTTTTGTCGCACCCACAAATTCCTTGCTTTCTCCTGCTGTACGTCTTTGTAAATAAACCCATTACTGTGCTACATAATTTTCCTCGTCTTGTTATAATAAATTTGCTTTGTTATAAATGTACCCAGCTCGTTTTCGTCTTTTCCTTCATTGGTCCAACGTGGTCCGCACATTTGCATAGCCGGGAAGTTATACCTCAAAAATCGACTTATTAGAAGGTGCATACTTGGCAGCTCTGCTCGGCTGCACCTGATACGGTAAGTTTAATACAAGTACACATCGAGGGAGCGATTCCCCGATAAGGCGACTCTGTGTTCCCGGTTTTAAATTTTTTTTTATTTTTTTTTTGTATACACTGTCGAGGCTCGTCTGAGAGCTAACACACAGAACGTGCAACAATGGGAGCAGGAAACAAGATGTGGGGGGGGGGAGGTAAGGAAAAAACAGTGTGGAACAGACATGAGATCTGTAGAAGGGAGAGGGATGGGGCGGGGCACACAGGGTAAACAAGATGGATGCTACAGGGACTTTCAGGAAGAAAAGCCGGGAATTTGAAGGAGGTGGGTTTGGGGTGGATTAGTGGGGGTATAAAATATCGTGGTTTTGGATGGGGGAAGATATGAGGTGGAGGTGAACAGCTGTTTTGAAGATCTGGAGGGAAGAGTTAAATGTTAATTAGATGGAGGACACTGGGTCACGTGGTTAAATTATTGGTGTTCGTGGTCGACTAGTGACCTGCCACGACATGAACTTATTTTTGTGCGATGGCCTCGATTCCCAGTGAGTCTGGGGAGAAACCAAGGATATCCCATCCCTCATAGTACCGACGTGACCCGGATCCACAACAATATTGTCGAGCGAGTTATGATCTGCGTCAAACTGGTGGTATTTTCAAAACCTATTGTGATGGTGAGTTTGTGAAAAATTGTATCACTGACATTATGAAAATACTCTGTCCAGATAACTGGAGGGATGTGGAGACAATTAGTCTTTCACACCACACTGTGGCGAGGAGAATTGACAAAATCACAAATGACCGGTACGTCATTGGGCAAGGAGGCATCAGAGTTCAGCGCTTTTTCCATAGTTTTTGATGAAAGCACTCATAAAATGGATATAGCCCAACTGGCCACCTTCATTTTATGAGCCAATGATGAGTTCAACTTTGCACTTTGAGTTGCAATTGGTCGAAATTTTCCAGGTTTCCCTCCATAAATGACTTGTTGGTGTGCTGAGTTCAGTAAAACATCATTGGTGCCTCTTGAATGTTGAGAATGCTCTTTGTACCCACCACACCTGCTCATGCGCCAATATAGCATTATTTTGGCACATTATATCGATGGGTCGGGGAAATTCTCGGGAATGCAGCCAACAGGTGCATATGGAAATCTCAGTGTGGAAAAGGTTTCCCATGCCTACTCTAGGCTATCTGCCAGTTCCCTAAAACAACGAGAAAACCCACAAAAATACATAGTTCATTTTTTCTTGTTGATGCATCTTCACTTTAAAACTAAAAACGAAATTCTCAACATTTTCATGACGTCACACTTTGACATAATTTGCCACCCTCAGGATCTGCTTGCAATGCAGATTGCTCTCTCGCAAAACGGTGGAAAAGGCTGACCGTGGAAAATACTTTGAACACATCTTGACATCTGTGGGAAGCAGAAAACGAAATATTACAGCTGATATTAGGCACACTCGTGTATCGGAGGCTTCATTTTTCGTAAAATAGTTAATATCCAGATCAAGAACAAACAATAGCTATTACATCATGGGAAGTATTGGATGCTATATTTTCCAAACACTTAGAGGTCATCGACCTATTTATTACTTGTGCACGGTGTTTACATTGGTAAACTCTGTTGCCAATGTGAACACCATGGCAGAGCCCTGGTGCAACACCGCCTCCTGTTGGTTACACCCTCAGTCGGATAGACCTGATCTCTCGGCAGCACGTTCATTTACTTTCGTGAAGATTAATGAGAGAGTGCACTCTTATCCGTTTTACTAAAGGCATCCATCTCATTTGGCATGCAGCACCTTGCGCTCGTATTCTCAGATTTTAATTTTGTTGGACACGTCTGTACTTATGTCAGAATCGAACTTCTTTTATTCCATCAACTAAAGAGTTCATAGAACACCTTACCCCCACGTGGTCTTGAGAAACAAGGACATGGGTGGGGTCTGCTAGTGTCAAATTTGATTGGTCGTGACGACATAAAAATATTTTGTCCAAGTACTGCAAAACGGAAGGGTTTTGAAAGTGCCAAGAAGGCGAGTTGTGTTCTACAGCGTTGGTGTGTAATTGATTTGAAATAAAATATAGATTTTAAAGGTTGTAGAAAGAAATTTTTTTTTTAGAAGTTTACCGCCGTTGATGCAGCGTCTTTTACATCACCTCATTTATTCATGCCTGTTTTTTGTGTCCTTTATGATGTCGCTTAAAACAGTAAGTTTCCTGTTTGAAATGATTTTCAATTTTATTTGAATGCCAGACTATCTATCGGACCTAGTAAAAACAAAATAAACCAATGTCACCCGTAGGGTGATCCGTATCTTGCCAAAAGGTGACCACGTGTGACTTCTTTAAGGTCACACTGAGGTGAACAGAGCTGCTATCCACCAGGAGCGACTCCTTGAGGAATATCTGCCTACGAGAGATTCCGATGAGAATCGTTCTACAGAGTAACCATGAAAAATATGCGTTTGCCTCAAAACGTCACCAAATCACGTCATAATGTCTCAAGCTTGATATATCTAGAAAGCACTCATCGAGGTGTTCAATTTGAGGTACTACACGATATGGTTCCTAAAACTTGAAAATTTGACCTTGGGGTCAAATATGTTTGACCCTAGGCGTTAACCATGAAGGTCAAGGCCAATCGCCACCAAAAATTAATCAGCTGAATGCCAGACCATGAACTATATCCCATGAAGTTTGAAGACGATCCGATCAAAATTACTCAAAAAATAAGGGTTTCGTCGACTCCCCTGATTTGCGACAAAGTGACCTTGACCTTTGACCTTGACCTTCAAAATTTTATGCCTGAAAGGGACCTCTATAGGCTCTGATATGCGAAGTTACAAAAATTTCCAATGACAACTGTGCTCTGCAGAGTGATTTATACGTGATTACAGATAAAAAAAAAAAAAAACAACAAAAAAAAACAATGAAGGTCAGGCCAATCGCCACCAAAAATTAATCAGCTGAGCGCCAGACCATGAACTATATTCCCATGAAGTTTGAAGACGATCCGATCAAAATTACTCAAAAAATAAGGGTTTTGTCGATTCCCCTGATTTGCGACAGTGACCTTGACCTTTTGACCTTGACCTTCAAAATTTTATGGCCTGAAAGGGACCTCCATAGGCCTCTGATATGCGAAGTTACAAAAATTTCCAATGAAAACTGTGGTCTGCAGATTTTTTTTTCGTGATTACAGACAAACAAACAAACAAAAAATAAAAAAAAAAAAATAAAAAAAAAAACATACAGACTGACTAACATATCTTGTTAGTTAGAGATATCATATCATACTAACATATCATAACATAACTTGTTAGTTAGTTAGTTAGAGATAAAAATCTCATTCCTCTCTGCGGGACGGATGCAGAGCCAAAGTACTGATAAACTACAGGTTCGTTTTCCGATTCATGTTCTCATTCGTGTTCAAAATAGAACATTCACTTGAAATCAAGTTGTTCCTCGATCATAAACTGACGTTTGTCGATGGACAGACGGATGGACAGACAGACAGACGGAAGTGAACCAATTGCTTAACCCCACTTTTTTGCTTCCCATGCACTGGGTAATTGTGATGTAACCAAGTTTGAATGTAAAATGTATATTTATGTTCCACGCATGTCTTGCCTCATGCATATTCATGTTTTGCCTCATGCATATTTATTCTCTGCCCATGTGTTGCGTCATCTCTGCTGGAGAGGTCCAAGGGCGGCTCTTCTCTGTCTGGCGGAACGTGTGGTTGTGTGTGGAGAAAGCACGGTTTTTACCGTCGCATGTGGAGTGTTTTAAAATAAAGTAAAAGTGATTTAAAGCTCTAAGTGTTGGTAAGCTGCCTCAAGCATTCTTTATTCAAATAATCTGGACACGTAGGCTGTTTCAGGATAGTAAATACCTGACCATGCTCGTCTCGCCGCCGGGAGCAAGAAGAGCAGCCATGTCAAGCTCACTTCACACGCAGACTGTCGTTGGCTCCTACGATTCGTCGAGAGCCGGCATGTTGAGCTCGGTTCATATGTGGTCTGTCACTGGCTCCCGAGCTTCGTCCAACTCTTCCAGGTCTTTGCTCATGTTGAAGGCCAAAGCAGAAGCAGCCAGGGCCTCTAAAATAGCTGCCAAGGGATGTAAATCGGACGAAGCTCAATTGCAACTCCAAAAGCAACAGATGCAGCAACGATTGATGGCTGCACAGCAACAGCGTGATCTTGAGCAGCAATAGGCACAGCAACAGATGCAGCAACAATTAAAAGCTATGCAGCAACAGATATATATATATATATATATATATATATATATATATATATATATATATATATATATATATAATATATATTGAACAACTGAAGCAGGAGGAAAAGGTTGCTCTGGCTCGGGCCCATTTTGAAGCAATGTCTGACGCTCTGTGTTGAGGTGAATGCAACAATATTTTGGCAGCTGGTTTACCTACACATGCAGAGAAGGTGGGAATGCTGTTGTCCAGGAATGCAACGTCTTCACCACTATCCATCCTATCTGTAGACAATACTGAAGGTATTCCACCGGATACTTGGGTACGTGCTGACCCAGCTACATCACTCGAACCAGTGTCATTTCAGACAGACCTGTTTTCACCAGCCGTTAACGATGCAGCACCAGCATTCATGGAGAACTCATCGACATTAAACGTGTCCACCAGGCAAGTTCTGTCTGCTCAGTATAACACTATGCCAACTCCTGTTCTCTTATATATATATAATACAACTCACAAGACACCAACTAATGCCTTACACACATCCTTCGTGTTGTCATCCTTCTCCAATGCTACGTGCCATGGCTGCACATCGACCCACACTGTGTTAACGTGCCCTGTTATGAGCTCGGGGGTCACAAACCCGGCTCCGGTTACGACCGCTCGGTATCATCCCACCGTGTATATTGACCTGACGTCACCGTTCAGTGGGATTACAACCGACAACCAATTGGGTTATTTCTCATCAAATCCATTGTACACCCATGCTGTACTTGTCTATGCTGCGAGAACATACACCATACATCCGGCAACAAAATTACCAGTGTCTACCCATTCGCTATTGTGTCGAGATGTCAAACCATCAATCATGCCAACAGTGATGTCTGATATGCAGGACTGTGTAAACTATCAGTAGATGATAAATGGGGCTCTGCGACACCCATTCAAATGAATGTGGGAAAAGGGAAAAACTTTCTGACCCAAGCCCCAAAATAGGAGACTGATTTTCTCCCCACCTATCCCCTTCCCTCCCATACAAGCAAATGTAAAATTGAGACTATGAAAGATTGAGACTTACTGATTAAAGCACTTCTTCCCTTTCATATTTTCATTCCACTCAAAGAGCGAACCAACGAATATTTGTTCATGTTCTATTTCAGGGAATAACTTAATTTTCTTATAACATTCATTTCCATCGAAGATATTCACAAAGAATAACTTGGAACTTGGTTCTTGGTATAAGTGTCTTTGTTGAGCAGAAATGAATGATATAACTTTTCTTAATGCTCTTATTTGACCACCTCCTGAACACATATCATTTTGAGATGTTAAATTGTTTTTCCATTGTTCAATTTGATAACCATCAAAGTTTTTCAGTCCATCAGGAGGATATTTTTTTTCTTTACATTCCTCCAACTTATTTGTAAATAATTTATCCGCTTATTTGTTTTATCTACTTTACCCCCGTTATTTCTTCAATAAGACTTATTTGATATTCTCACATTCTTTATGTTCCTATTTAAATACCAAGGCTGATACATCTCCACTCTTTGGTTTGGTTATTGCTTGGTTCTATTATTATAAATCAGTAAAAAGACGGCGGTAGCCTGTTAAATTCCCAACCCAATATCTTAACACTTATACTTATAACCATAAGGGAGACTATTGATTCCATTCTCTAAAATATCTTTTATCATCAAAAGCTCCAAATGCTTTCTTATTTATCTCTTCTGTATATAATTGATGTTATTAACTTCTGATGTGTATTCATTTTTTCTGTACTCTCCTTTAAGGTTAAACAGTTGTAAATAATGTTTAAAGTTCTATTGTTTCCTTGATTATATTTTTCTTTATTCCCTTTAGCTTCTTATCACAACTTTCAATGTTATTGTTATCAATATACGTAAAAGCATAAGACTGCTCTCAATCCTATAAATTCACTCATGACCTTCCCACCCAATTCATCGTTAAACTCACCAATGACCTTTTTATTCTTTGATGAAAACAACACATCACCTGACTTATAATTACTTGTATCATATATA
>CM068967.1:27448961-27468128 GCA_035128595.1 Eptatretus atami
ATATACATCACTTGTCTTAATTTCTAATATAAAACTATCTGTATCCATATATAACAATGACACATTGTCCTTATACTTGCATTTTAAATTATTATAGTAATAGTCATACATTAACGACTTTGACAAGTCAAGAATGGATGTTCCTATATAAATAGGTTTATCCATTTCAATACTCTCTTTTTTCAAATGAATAGCACAAAAGTTCTGTGAATCGGAATGCCCCTGGAGGATTCTTGCGGTCTTCGTGGGCGGTGCCACAAAACTGATTTGATCTGATGTCTGAACTTCTACTTGGTACTGATAGTGCTTGTGAGATGTGGTGGTAACATCTCTGACTTATTTCCAGTTGTTACTGGGTTGTCAGCGGGTGTGTACTGGCCGCCCACACTTTTTCGCACTTGTATGGACTGGATTCTGGGGAGGATGTCAGAGAGCATCCAGCTTCTGCGGTACATCATTTGGGAATGTCAAGATCTTCTGACCTTGATTTCGCAGATATGCAGTCATCTTTGTCGGAGACTTAGCATATCATTTTGGGCGGCCCTCGAGGTGCTGGAATGTGGAGTCGGAGCGCTAGGGACTGGGATACGGGTTTCCTCGGTCAAACTAAGATCAGGCTTTCAATGACATCTTGGATGCTCTGTTCCGTCTGTACCCTGTTGTGTGGCGAAGATGTTGAGGTTCGTAGAGAGATTCACTTACCTTTGGCAGTGATATTCATGTCTTCGCTGGCTGTGAGCCAGAGGTCAACAGACATCTGGGGTCAGCCTGGGCAGTCAATGGATTCCACGGGATAGTATGGGGTGTGGCTGCTGCCGGTACACTGTGCGGGAGGATGAAAGTCCGAGCCTTTCAGGTCCTTGGTGCTTTCCAAGTTCTGCTCTATGGACTGTTAGAACTTGACTCTGACCCAGGGATCTGAGACGCGATGACTAATTCCTTTTGTCTCAGCGCTCTCTTTGGAGAATCCTTGGCTATCGCGCTCGGACTTGTGGTGTCCAACAGAGCGGTGCTGAGAGAGACTCAAATGAGATTGTTACCCTGGCCATATTAAAAGTTCCGTGAGCGTCAGCGCGGCTGTATGTCCATGTGCTGCGTTTTCCTGATGCTGATCCCGCTCACGCAGATCTTCTCCGGCGAGGGAGTTCCTCCGTTCGAAAGTTTGAAGGAGGCCAATGGCCGACCACGGTGCCTAGGTTGCAGCAGTGTTGATCGGCATCCTCAAGGAGATGTGGAATGGCCCACGCATCTGCCTGGGGGATTGGCAGACGGAGCCCCACTGGAGTTCCGATGGAAAGTGGACTGCAGAGACGCGTGCCTGACTCATGCTCCCACATACTTGCTTCGTTTGGTTGAAGGAACTTTTGTTTAATAACAGCTGTAATTTAAGAAGTGTCTGGTGTTGTTTATAGAGTCTGTGACTTCTATACCTTACCTGAACTTGCTGATGGATGACCTTGAAAACCAGTGGTAACATCGTGGTACATGCGTGATGTGACTTTAAAAATGGGTATGTGCTGCTTCTTGCTGACACTGTGGAAGAGGTTTTTTGTCTTAAACTATGTATTGAGACATCTCAAGAGGATCATTAGTAATTTGTGACAGTCTGCATAAATAAAGGCATTCTGTCCACATGAGACAATATTAATTAACCCATGTAATATGCTTATAAATGAGAGGATCCCATGGGCATATTCATTTCTTTTGGTTACATTTGTGTTTCAATATATGATTTAATAATTGTATTAATCGAATTGACTAAAACGAATTAATTAACTGGAAATGTACATGAGTTCCAGATATATCATATCTACTACATGTATTAAACAAACTTTTTCATTTTCTATGGTTTTAAATTTGTGCTAAAACAAATGTATATATTGGCTTCTATGCAGCTGTTTTCTTTCATGGTGTTATTCAAAGGCTTGGGAATATTATATGGTGGGAGTGGCTGTTTCCTTGAGGCTGTTTATCAATGTTGACCTTAATCAAGATGTTTGTGCTTCTCTGCAATTGATTGACTCACCTCTCCCTACCTAAAGACAAAACCACAAGCAATTCCTTGTCTTGTTTTGCTCAACTGTCTCATTGCATCATGTTTTTGTTTGCTATTGTGTTTAAAAAGGACATTTGTTGGGGGCCACTTTGGAGCAGGATTCCACCATTGCTTGGGGAGGTCCTTTCCTCCATACGTATTTCAAGTGATTTTCAACGGTGTTGAATAATTATTTTAAAACACCTGTAGTGAGTTTTCTTCCACAATGCACAGCATTAAAAAACAGATAGAGCATGGACAAACAAACCGTATGTTGAATTAAAAGAAGGCTTTGTAGGGCCTAATGGCCTTCTCCTGCTTTTGAAGTTCCTTGTGACAGAACTCATATTATTAGGCTTATCGGAATTTAAATCCAGATAAGGTTTGTCATCGCGCAACGTCCGTGTGTCGTCTCCTATTTCGACTTCTTCGGCCAAATCGCTGGCCTGATCGCAGCTTGAATATGGCAGTAATCGTTCCTCTTCTGAAATGAACAGGAATGCAAAGCTCATTCTGGTCACGATGATTTTTAAGCATGTCAAATGGCTGACAGTAAATTTCTCAAAAATCCTTTCCCAGACCACCAGTCAGAAATGCTACCAAATTTTGGTTACAAATTAGGAAAAGGGTCGGATGTAAATTATAGAGGCCATTGCTGATCGCAATGACAGAAGTTGTGTCAAAATGGCGGTCAATCCAAATCCTTCAAAATCTTCTTTACCACATCCACCAGTCAGAATGAGACAAAATTTTGGTTCCAACATTAGGCCAGTGTAGGGATGTTAAATTGCGGAAGACATACTGATCACTTGACCGGAAGTGTGTCAAAATGGCTGACTTCGTCAACTTCTGGGAAAATCATGTAAATTCCTTCAAAGATCTTCTTCTCCAGACACACCAGTCAGAATGTTACCAAAAATTTGGGTTTAAACATTAAGATAAGGTCCTGATGTTAAATTGTGGAGGCCAAGCTGATCACATGACAGAAATGTGTCAAAAAGGCGGTTGTGCAAATTCCTTCAAAAATCTTCTTCTCCATGACCATTAGTCAGAATGCTTCCAAATTTGGTTACAACATTAGGTCAGGGAAGGGGTGTCATTAAATTGTGGAAGTCATGCTGATCACGTGACCGGAAGTGTGTCAAAATGGCCAACTTAGTCACTTTGGAGAAAATCGCATTAATTCCTTTAAATATCTTCTTCTCCAGACCCACATGTGAGAATGCCACCAAATTTGGTTTACAACATTAGGTCAGAGGGGTGTTCATTAAATTGTGGAAGTCATGCTGAT
Organism: Eptatretus atami; assembly: GCA_035128595.1. Taxonomy (NCBI): domain Eukaryota; kingdom Metazoa; phylum Chordata; class Myxini; order Myxiniformes; family Myxinidae; genus Eptatretus; species Eptatretus atami. Next base: position 27,452,288 of record CM068967.1, read on the forward strand.
CACGTGACCGGAAGTGTGTCAAAATGTGTGGAACTTAATAAATGTTTGGGAAAATCACGTAAATTCCTTCAAAAACCTTCCACTCGAGACTCACTCGTCAGAATGCTACCAAATTTGAGTTACAGCATTCTGTCAGGGCCCAGATAAGCTACAGGTCCAGTGGTCCTTTTATATCATTATTATTATTATTATTGTTGTTGTCATTATATGAAAAGATTCCAATTCCATGAGAATTAGCCCGACCATAAGTATGGGATATTTGCAAGTCTAAGTAAATCATCTGATTCATCTCGTTTTGCCGAGTCGTGTCCGACTTGTGGTGACATTCAAGATCAGATTTCTTAAACATACCCATCCTGCACTGCTTCCAGAAACTCTGGCAGACACAGATTGGTTGCAACCTTTACTCCATCCATCCCTATTCAGCACATACTAGGTGCCTCTTCCTCTTCTTCCCTCAACCATCCCAACATGGTTGATTTTTCCAGAATTTCATTTTCTGAACCCATGATCTGTCAAAGTATGACAGTCTCTATTTTAGCATCAGCACTTCTTTTTTTTATTTTTTTATTTTGTATATTAGAAGCTTGTATGAGAGCTAAAAGCTACAGGTCCAGTGGTCCTATTTTTATTATCATCTATCTATAATTCCAGCAATCTGTTTGCTTGGTGTGTGTGTGTGTGTGTGGTGGTGTGTGTGTGTGTGTGTGTGTGTGTGTGTGTGTGTGTGTGTGTCGCTGTCTGGTGTGTCTGTGTGTGTCTGTGACGCTGTTTCTCGACAACCACTGGTCCGATCTAATTGAAACTTGCCAGGTATATTGCTGGGGACCTGAGTATGTGCTTTTCAAGGTTTTGATATTAATCGCGACAAGTGCTTCCCGAGTAATGGCCATTTAATTTACCAACCAATGACAAGACACGTTGCTGCGTAGGCGTGCCGATGGGGAAGCGAACCTCAGCCGCGTTCCCCATTACGGGTTACAACGTACGGACTTCTGGAAAGTGATGAGTTCGTGTATTCTAATAATTCTCGATTCTTTATACACATTTATAGATAACACAATGCCCCAATCCAGTCGTCGTTTACGAGAGCGAAGGAACAGACTGTGTGGTTGTTTTAATTTTTTTTTTTTTTTGCATGAACGTTATTTTTTTTTCTCTTCTCTTCTCTTTGTGTTTTTACTTGCCACAACATTGCGAAAAGGCAAAATACGTTGGCGCTAATTGAATAATTGGCTATTAAAAACTAAATTGCGAAAATTGTAACTGCGATATGCGAACTCCGGACAGTGAGGACTTAACTTCGCGTAGGCCGATGCGCGCCGGCCGACGATGACGTCACGAGCTGTGCGGTTACGATGGAGATCGATCGGTGCCTCAGTTCCCGTGGCGTCGGAGTGGCAATGGTCAATGGCAGCGAACGTCATGGCAAGCAAAGACAGTGAGGTAACTTGATTTTATTTGGATTTTAATTAACTCTGTGTGTGTAAGTACCACAGCAGTTGTTACTTCAATGAAAGTGATAATTCGTGGAATGATGTGAACATTCCGTACGGGCACGCACTAACTTACGGATAGTGATGACAATGTATTCTTATATTTCTCGATTTTCTTGATGCGCATTTATAGATAAACACAATGGCCCAATCCAGTCGTCGTTTACGAGAGCGAAGGAAGTTCCTGTGTGGTTTTTCTGGCTTCGCGTTTGAAAGTTTTTTTTGGTTTGCACGTACGGCCACGCACGTACGGCCATGCACGTACGGGCACGCACATACGGCCATGCACATACAGCCACGCACGTACGTGCACGCGAGAGCGAAGGAACGGCCTGTGTGGTTGTTTCTGGCTCGCGGTTTGAAAGTTTTTTTTGGTTTGCACGTACGGCCACGCACGTACGGCCATGCACGTACGGGCACGCACATACGGCCATGCACATACGGCCACGCACGTACGTGCACGCGAGAGCGAAGGAACGCGCCTGTGTGGTGTTTCTGACTCGCAGTTTGAAAGTTTTTTTAATTTTTTTTTGCACGTACGGGCATGTAGCTAGTTGTATGAAAAGATGCCAATTCTGTACGTGGTGGTATCATTTATTGAAGCACTGATATGCTTGTTGTTCTTTCATTCCACTGGAATTTGTAACGTTTGTCTACAACACCACATTTCAAACTGTCATTCTTCACTGAATGGAAAAGTGGTCCGGTTGGTGGTTTGGTTGGAGAGTTATTCACTGGTCTATGGCTATTGTTGTGGTTATTCTCCTTCGGTCATGTTCTTCATGGTTTCTGCTGACTTTCTCAAGTTTTCTGGTCTTTTTTATTGCATACTTACTGTTAATTTGTTGTCTTGTGATTTACTGTGTGTTTATAGTTCAGTTTTGTTGAAAACTTGTGCCAATTTGCGAGTAGTCATCAGACTTTTCATAGCCTGGTGTTGGCTCAGTGGTTAGGTGGGGGCTTGGGATCCTAGGGTCCTGAGTTCAAGCCCCGTCTGCCGCGAATTAATGCACCAGGGGTTGGACTCAGCCTGTCATCCTTCCGAGGTCGCGAAATGAGTACCAGTTCCAGTGTGTGTACTGCTAGAGGGCACTGCATCAGCGACAGTCACGCTTCAAGAAATGATAGCTACCCCGGCAGCTAAGCTGCCATACGACCACCAGACTTTTCATATCAGGTTACTTGAGGCCATAATTAATCATTTCCTCATTTGTGTGCACTTCCAGTGCATGATTGTTTTATTTGTCTTTCTCTTCTTACCTTCAGCTTTTTATTTTCACCAGAATCCTTTACGACCCTTTCAATCCTCCCATTATACCTTCTTTTTAATGTCTTAAAGTATAAATAAAAAAAACAATTTTTTTTTTCGTTCTCACCTTACACTTCCTGCAACCACACGACTTCTCTTCCCTCTTCTGCTGATCCACCTTTTCCACTCCTACTTGATTGTGATGGTAATTCAACATTTGTTGGTGTGTAGTGGTATGTGCCTATAATCCAGGTACTGGAGCTTGATGGGGGATTGCTTGAGGATGGGTGCTCTCACTGTGCTGCACTAGATGGTACAGAGCAGCCTGGCCAATACTGTGGCACCCAACCCAGATTGTCAGGTCAGGCCAGATCAGATTTGTGACTTGCTACAGGTATCATGTAAAACCTGTACTAACCGTTCATGGTCGAGTGTTCAGCGACTAAACTGGCTCCCCCCACCAGATTTCCTGGTGAATAGGGTGTATGGATATGGACACCAGCAGGATGAAAACAAAACTTGTCAAATGGCAGAGGAGCTTCTTTATGAGTCAACGACTATCCATATCTGGACCCAACTGTGTCTGTAGAGCATCCTCCTGCAGTTTGGTTACCTTTTTCTAGGAGGTTGGGTGCAGGATTTGCATTCTGGCCAGCATAAAAACACTTTCGATCCACAAAATCACACCAAGTCGTGTGTGGGGTTGGTGCTGAGGTGTCGTCCACCAGACGGCAGTCTCCTAAAGTTAACTTGAGGCAGTCCCTTCAGGTGGGTGCCTGGAATGTCCTATCCCTAAATAAATGGGGATGGACTAGGCATCAGCCTGGGGGATGGCCAGATGGAAGCCCCTGGAGTACTGGTGGAAAGTGGATGCAGCCACGCGCTGTGGCACATGCTCCCCATGTATTTATGTATGTATGTCCAGCAGACCCTCCCTATTCGTGGGGTTACGCGTTATTGAAAAACCCCATGTTTGGGGCAAAACCCGTGATGGACAAAGTTAAAACTTTATGGGAGAAATAGGGGTAGGGGAAAGAACTCTAATATTTATGGACTTTTTTGCCTAAACTAGTACTGTACGAGGCTGTACAGAAAAGATGAAAAAACACTTAAAATTTACTTACTTATGATGATGATGTGATGATGATGATGATAAAGGGCATTGGGAGTTAGTAAGATGCGTTGACGTCCCTGGCTTAGGGTCGTCGAGTCATCAGACTTTGTGAAGAAGGCGGTGATCTTTGTCTGCTTTGCCTTATTCTGCATGTCCTAATGACCTCTGTAGAAGGTGCCATGATAAACTAAATCACACGATAGATAAACTAAATCATGCAATATCATGTGATAAACTAAATCTCCCGATGTCACATGATAACAAAATAAATCACGCAATATCACACAATAACAAACTAAATCACACAATATTCACAGATAACAAACTAAATAATGCAATATCAGGGTAATAACAAACTGAATCGCATGATATCACATGAAAACAAACAAAATCACATGATGTCAAGTGATAACAAATGAAATCACAAATGTCACATGATAACAAACAAAATCATGCAATGTCAAACTATATAACGCAATATCACATGATAATAAATGAAATCATGCATAACACGATAAACTAAATCACATGATATCACACAGGTAACAAACTAATCACACAATATCAATTAATCACATTATCACATGATAACAAAATAAATCACGTGATATTCGTGTGTTATATCACATGCATTAAACTAAATCATGCAATATCACTTGAATAAACTGAATCGCATGATGTCAAACTATATCCCATGATATCACATGTTAACAAACTAAATCATGTATCAAACTAAATCACTTGATATCATGTGATAAAGTAAATCATGCGATATCACGTGATAATAAACAACATTACATGATATAAATCTATATCACACAAATCACATGAAAACTCAATAAATCACGTGATATCACATGATACCAAACTAAATCACACGCTATCACAAGATAAACTAAATCACATGATAAACTAAATGATGCAATATTCCAGATAACAAACTAAATCACACTATAACAAACTAACTAACATGATATCACATGATAAACTAAATCACGTGATTTCAAACTATATCATGCAATAATCACACAATAACAAATTAAATTACATGCTTTCATGTGATAACTAAATCACATGATAACACATGATGATAAACTAAATCACGCAAGATCAAATTATATCACACAATGACAAACTAAATCATGTGATATTATATGATAACAAACAATATCACACGATAACACACTAAATCACGTGATATCACACGATAAGCTAAATCATGTGCGATATCACATTATAAACTAAATCATGCAATATCAAACTATATCGCACAATAATAAAATAGATCAAGTGATATCACGTGATAAACGAATCACGTGATATCAAGTGATAAACTAAATTACGCAATATCACATGATAAACTAAATCATGTGATATCACTTGATAAACTAAATTACACAATATCACATGATAAACTAAATCATGTGATATCACTTGATAAACTAAATCATGCATGATATCGCATGATAAACTAAATCACATGATATCATGTGATAACAAACGAAATTACACAATATCAATCTATATCACATGAAAACACTAAATCGCACAATATCACATTGATAACAAACTAATTCACATGATAAACTAAATCACACTATAACAAACTATATCATGCAATATCACATGCTAACAAACTAAATCATGCGATATCACATGATACAAATTAAATCATGTGATATCACATGATAATCAAACTACATCATGTGATATCACTTGATAAACGAAATCACATGATATCACATGATAACAAACTAAATCATGCAATATCATGTGATACAAAAATAAAATCACACAATATCACATGATAGCAAAATGAATTACACGATAACAAACAAATTCACGTGATATCAAACTAAATCACGTGATAGTCCCTATGGCAGGATATCGAAAGAGCAATTGTGAGGTGAGACAGAGATGCGGTTTTGTGTATTCTCTGTGCCAGACCGCGATAGAGTGAGGGATCCACGCCGCGATCGGCACCTATTGCCATGATAATTCAACCACGACGGAGTGAAACCGTGATACAGAAACCTTGTTCGGACGGGCCTGCTGTATTCAACATATACCTTCACGATTCTTTTTTCACCTTTTCCTTTACTCTACCCTCCCTTACCTAACCTTAAAAAAAAAAAAGCAATTTTTAAAAATAAAAACATAGTGCTGCCTTCTGTACTAACAAATTGACCTTATACAAATTCCACAATCCTGTTCAAGGTACGCTCCACCTGGCCTTTCATGTGGTTGTATTAAAAAAAAAAAAGTTTCAACTTTTATCCTTCTCCCATGTTTGAATAATATATTTTATTATAATTCACTCCTTCTTCCTCTTCAAAAGGCTGCTTTCAAATCGATCCTTCAATCATTCTCTCTCGAAAAATCGAACTCTTACAGCTTTTCCTTTCCTCCATTCTCTTAACTCCCATTATTCCACACCTCCCCTAACGTCAATGTATCTGACTTTGAAAATCTCAAGAACCCCAGTTTGCGGTGCTGTTCATTTTCCATTAATCATTCTTTTTGTCCATCTCCAGTGTCAAACCTTTCCCTGTCTGTTCCCTCCTCCTCTACTTCTACTTACACGTATCCTACATACCTATCCTTACCAGCATCCCACTGCTTGTTCCCTTCCGATATCCCTCCTACCCCATTCCCCATCTTCCCTGCAAACTTCTTCCTTCCGAACCCTCCTTTCTCTTGCCAATTCACCCCACCTCCTCAAATCTACTCCTCCTAACTCCTCCCCCGTTATACCCCATCTTTACATCTCCCATATTGATCCTGATCCTGCCTCTCTTTAGCACCTCTCCACTGCCCTCTGCTATACTAACAACTCTTCCTCTGGTGTCCCAATCGGTGTGGTTTTCAAACATCTGTGGGCTCCGTTCCAACCTATCAAAACTCCTCATTCGGTACACTCCTCAATATCTCCTCATGCTCTTTCTTTCCTATTTTCACCCCTCCCCTCTTTCCCATCCCCTCATAAATCTTTGTTCCTTCCCCACCTACTCCATATTCACCATACCACTACCCTGCCTCATCCTACTTCTCCCTGCACCCTCTCCCTCCTCACCTGTGGCTATGCCTTCTCTCATCGTCTCCCCTCCCTTTGAAAGCTCCCCCCCACCTGTTCTCCAAAGCTCCCCCACACCTTTCTCCCTCAAATCTCCCCCCTCAACCCTCCCATTCAAATCTCCCCCCTCACTGCCTCATTTTCAAAGTTGTTACCCCTCACATCCACAAAGCTGCCTCCTTCTCCTGCCCTCTCTTCTTCCACTCATTCCTCCACCTCCTCCAATATTCTACTTCCCTCTGCCCCCTCTCATGTTACTCACCACTGTGCCTCATCCCATACCACCGCCTTTTGTCCTCCTTCCCCTCACCCTGCTTTCTCCCCAAGCCTCTTCTGCATTGTCCTACACACTGCCAACAGTTCTCCTTACCCCCTCTCCTCCTCATCCCTCATCTTACCGTCCCTTAAAAATTATATTCAATGCGGCTCCCCACCCCGTTCCACACTCGTGATGATCTTGTTCTGAACTACAGTGTATCTCACCATCGCCGCATGTTGGTAGTCTGGTGGTGTCACCGTGTTAAACCAAACTAATCTGCGATCATTATGAAGCTGCGTCTGATCATGTCAAACTCAAGTAAGATTAGGAAGTGAGGTGACGAAGGCTGTATGTTCCAAGAAAAATGGATGGTAGAGCACTTCATCGACCAGAAATGTTCTTTCCTGCTGCTCAATATGCTTGAAAGTGTCACGTGTTTCAAGGAGTACAATCTCAAGAGATATAAAGACAAAGTATGCTACGTAGAACAAATTCCGGAGCAAGCACGGAAAGACGAGGTGCAGACATTAGAGAAATAAGTTACGAGGGCAGCAGATGCTGTCCAAACAACATGAAGAATGCCGCTGACAATATTGTTGTGGCTCAGTAAACCGCCACTCCTCCGAGGCAATGGCACCCACAATATAGCGACCGTAAGACAGTTATCTCATTAGTATTTGTTTAGTTTGTCCTTTTCCATATGTTGAGTGGGTAAATGGGGAAGATGAGTTGCGTAAGGCTTTTAGTTAGGTCTTCAGTCCTTTCTTTTTTCATTTATTTCATCTCTTTACTTCCTTTATCTCGTACACAAACTCGCAAGCACGCACGCAGAATGGTAATGAAACAGGAGCGACGAGGGATACAGCGGAAAGCTCATTTTCATACACGTGCCATTTTCCGTTCAATATTTCGTGCCATTTTCCACCATAATCCAACTGACGCCTCACCTCAGACTCTTACGATGCTCACCACAACACTACAACGCTTACCATAACACCCAAACACCTAAAAATACCCACAACAACCTACATCTAATGCCTTCAGCACAAGTGCCACAACTATGACCAACTACTTCAACCTCATCACCACAATGGCCTCTCTTTTACTGCAGATGTCACAATGCTTCCCTCACCTGCATTCAACAGCCAATATTCAAATTTACATACCTCTCATACATCTTTTCCTCCCATCTATGTCTCGTCCACTGAGGACGCACAAGCTAAGAGAGCATTACTTGATTCACACCTTCCTCTTGCATCACGCTGCTTGACACGTGCACGACACGCTGCACTGCATTTGCACCTCCCACTTCCACACCGTAGACACACTCAGTCTTCCTCCCTTCTCCTCCTTCCTAAGCGATTGGGCTGCACCAGTCTGTCAGCATGCCAGGAACAATGAGGTCGCTACACCAACTGTCTCTCCTCTTTCTGGGCTACCTTTAATTTTCCTAGGGTGTGTGTGTGTGTGATGGCGCCTGTTTGTGTAGCATAAGTTAAGACTGTATAAGTTTATTGGGGTAACTCTGCACTGTCTTCTTGTGTAAATATGTGCATTTTCTTCTTTTGTCGCACCCACAAATTCCTTGCTTTCTCCTGCTGTACGTCTTTGTAAATAACCCATTACTGTGCTACATAATTTTCCTCGTCTTGTTATAATAAATTTGCTTTGTTATAAATGTACCCAGCTCGTTTTCGTCTTTCCTTCATTGGTCCAACGTGGTCCGCACATTTGCATAGCCGGGAAGTTATACTTCAAAAATCGACTTATTAGAAGGTGCATACTTGGCAGCTCTGCTCGGCTGCACCTGATACGGTAAGTTTAATACAAGTACACATCGAGGGAGCGATTCCCCGATAAGGCGACTCTGTGTTCCCGGTTTTAAATTTTTTTTTATTTTTTTTTGTATACACTGTCGAGGCTCGTCTGAGAGCTAACACACAGAACGTGCAACAATGGGAGCAGGAAACAAGATGTGGGGGGGGGGAGGTAAGGAAAAAGACAGTGTGGAACAGACATGAGATCTGTAGAAGGGAGAGGGATGGGGCGGGGCACACAGGGTAAACAAGATGGATGCTACAGGGACTTTCAGGAAGAAAAGCCGGGAATTTGAAGGAGGTGGGTTTGGGGTGGATTAGTGGGGGTATAAAATATCGTGGTTTTGGATGGGGGAAGATATGAGGTGGAGGTGAACAGCTGTTTTTGAAGATCTGGAGGGAAGAGTTAAATGTTAATTAGATGGAGGACACTGGGTCACGTGGTTAAATTATTGTGTTTCGTGGTCGACTAGTGACCTGCCACGACATGAACTTATTTTTGTGCGATGGCCTCGATTCCCAGTGAGTCTGGGAGAAACCAAGAGTATCCCATCCGCTCATAGTACCGACTCGTGACCCGGACCACAACAATATTGTCGAGCGAGTTATGATCTGCGTCAAACTGGTGGTATTTTCAAAACCTATTGTGATGGTGAGTTTGTGAAATTGTATCACTGACATTATGAAAATACTCTGTCCAGATAACTGGAGGGATGTGGAGACAATTAGTCTTTCACACCACACTGTGGCGAGGAGAATTGACAAAATCACAAATGACCGGTACGTCATTGGGCAAGGAGGCATCAGAGTTCAGCGCTTTTTCCATAGTTTTTGATGAAAGCACTCATAAAATGGATATAGCCCAACTGGCCACCTTCATTTTATGAGCCAATGATGAGTTCAACTTTGCACTTTGAGTTGCAATTGGTCGAAATTTCCAGGTTTCCCTCCATAAATGACTTGTTGGTGTGCTGAGTTCAGTAAAACATCATTGGTGCCTCTTGAATGTTGAGAATGCCTCTTTGTACCCACCACACTGCTCATGCGCCAATAAGCATTATTTTGGCACATTATATCGTGGTCGGGGAAATTCTCGGGAATGCAGCCAACAGGGCATATGGAAATCTCAGTGTGGAAAAGGTTTCCCATGCCTACTCTAGGCTATCTGCCAGTTCCCTAAAACAACGAGAAAACCCACAAAAATACATAGTTCATTTTTTTCTTGTTGATGCATCTTCACTTTAAAAACTAAAAACGAAATTCTCAACATTTTCATGACGTCACACTTTGACATAATTTGCCACCCTCAGGATCTGCTTGCATATGCAGATTGCTCTCTCGCAAAACGGTGGAAAAGGCTGACCGTGGAAAATACTTTGAACAATCTTGACATCTGTGGGAAGCAGAAAACGAAATATTACAGCTGATATTAGGCACACTCGTGTATCGGAGGCTTCATTTTTCGTAAAATAGTTAATATCCAGATCAAGAACAAACAATAGCTATACATCATGGGAAGTATGGATGCTATATTTTCCAAACACTTAGAGGTCATCGACCTATTTATTACTTGTGTGCACGGTGTTTTACATGGTAAACTCTGTTGCCAATGTGAACACCATGGCAGAGCCCTGGTGCAACACCGCCTCCTGTTGGTTACACCCTCAGTCGGATAGACCTGATCTCTCGGCAGCACGTTCATTTACTTTCGTGAAGATTAATGAGAGAGTGCACTCTTATCCGTTTACTAAAGGCATCCATCTCATTTGGCATGAGCCACCTTGCGCTCGTATTCTCAGATTTTAATTTTGTTGGACACGTCTGTACTTATGTCAGAATCGAACTTCTTTTATTCCATCAACTAAAGAGTTCATAGAACACCTTACCCCACGTTGGTCTTGAGAAAACAAGGACATGGGTGGGGTCTGCTAGTGTCAAATTTGATTGGTCGTGACGACATAAAAATATTTTGTCCAAGTACTGCAAAACGGAAGGGTTTTGAAAGTGCAAGAAGGCGAGTTGGTGTTCTACAGCGTTGGTGTGTAATTGATTTGAAATAAATATAGATTTTAAAGGTTGTAGAAAGAAATTTTTTTTTTAGAAGTTTACCGCCGTTGATGCAGCGTCTTTTACATCACCTCATTTATTCATGCCTGTCTTTTGTGTCCTTTATGATGTCGCTTAAAACAGTAAGTTTCCTGTTTGAAATGATTTTCAATTTTATTTGAATGCCAGACTATCTATCGGACCTAGTAAAAACAAAATAAACCAATGTCACCCGTAGGGTGATCCGTATCTTGCAAAAGGTGACCACGTGTGACTTCTTTAAGGTCACACTGAGGTGAACAGAGCTGCTATCCACCAGGAGGACTCCTTGAGGAATATCTGCCTACGAGAGATTCGATGAGAATCTTCTACAGAGTAACCATGAAAAATATGGTTTGCCTCAAAACGTCACCAAATCACGTCATAATGTCTCAAGCTTGAATATATCTAGAAAGCACTTCATCGAGGTGTTCAATTTGAGGTACTACACGATATGGGTTCCTAAAACTTGAAAATTTGACCTTGGGGTCAAATATGTTTGACCCTAGGGTTAACCATGAAGGTCAAGGCCAATCGCCACCAAAAATTAATCAGCTGAATGCCAGACCATGAACTAATATTCCCATGAAGTTTTGAAGACGATCCGATCAAAATTACTCAAAAATAAGGGTTTCGTCGACTCCCCTGATTTGCGACAAAGTGACCTTGACCTTTGACCTTGACCTTCAAAATTTTTATGCGCTGAAAGGGACCTCTTATAGGCTCTGATATGCGAAGTTACAAAAAATTTCCAATGACAACTGTGCTCTGCAGAGTGATTTATACGTGATTACAGATAAAAAAAAAAAAAAACAACAAAAAAAAACACATGAAGGTCAGGGCCATCTGCCACCAAAAATTAATCAGCTGAGCGCCAGACCATGAACTATATTCCCATGAAGTTTGAAGACGATCCGATCAAAATTAACTCAAAAAATAAAGGGTTTTGTCGATTCCCCTGATTTGCGACAGTGACCTTGACCTTTGACCTTGACCGTTCAAAATTTTATGGCCTGAAAGGGACCTCCATAGGCCGTCTGATATGCGAAGTTACAAAAATTTCCAATGAAAATGTGGTCTTGCAGATATTTTTTTTTCGTGATTACAGACAAACAAACAAACAAAAAATAAAAAAAAAAAAATAAAAAAAAACATACAGAACTGACTAACATATCTTGTTAGTTAGAGATATCATATCAACTAACATATCATAACATAACTTGTTAGTTAGTTAGTTAGAGATAAAAATCTCATTCCTCTCTGCGGGACGGATGCAGAGCCAAAGTACTGATAAACTACAGGTTCGTTTTCCCGATTCATGTTCTCATTCGTGTTCAAAATAGAACATTCACTTGAAATCAAGTTGTTTCTCGATCATAAACTGACGTTTGTCATGGACAGACGGATGGACAGACAGACGAACGGAAGTGAACCAATTGCTTAACCCCACTTTTTTGCTTCCCATGCACTGGGTAATTGTGATGTAACCAAGTTTGAATGTAAATGTATATTTATGTTCCACGCATGTCTTGCCTCATGCATATTCATGTTTTGCCTCATGCATATTTATTCTCTGCCCAGTGTTGGCGTCATCTCTGCTGGAGAGGTCCACAGGGCGGCTCTTCTCTGTCTGGCGGAACGTGTGGTTGTGTGTGGAGAAAGCACGGTTTTTACCGTCGCCATTGGAGTGTTTTAAAATAAAGTAAAAGTGATTTTAAAGCTCTAAGTGTTGGTAAAGCTGCCTCAAGCATTCTTTATTCAAATAATCTGGACACGTAGGCTGTTTCAGGATAGTAAATACCTGACCATGCTCGTCTCGCCGCCGGGAGCAAGAAGAGCAGCCATGTCAAGCTCACTTCACACCAGACTGTCGTTGCTCCTACGATTCGTCGAGAGCCGGCATGTTGAGCTCGGTTCATATGTGGTCTGTCACTGGCTCCCGAGCTTCGTCCAACTCTTCCAGTCTTTGCTCATGTTTGAAGGCCAAAGCAGAAGCAGCCAGGGCCTCTAAAATAGCTGCAACGGGATGTAAATCGGACGAAGCTCAATTGCAACTCCAAAAGCAACAGATGCAGCAACGATTGATGGCTGCACAGCAACAGCGTGATCTTGGCAGCAATAGGCACAGCAACAGATGCAGCAACAATTAAAAGCTATGCAGCAACAGATATATATATATATATATATATATATATATATATATATATATATATATATATATATATATAATATATATTGAAACAACTGAAGCAGGAGGAAAAGGTTGCTCTGGCTCGGGCCCATTTTGAAGCAATGTCTGACGCTCTGTGTTGAGGTGAATGCAACAATATTTTGGCAGCTGGTTTACCTACACATGGCAGAGAAGGTGGGAATGCTGTTGTCCAGGAATGCAACGTCTTCACCACTATCCATCCTATCTGTAGACAATACTGAAGGTATTCCACCGATACTTGGGTAACGTGCTGACCAGCCTACATCACTCGAACCAGTGTCATTTCAGACAGACCTGTTTTCACCAGCCGTTAACGATGCAGCACCAGCATTCATGGAGAACTCATCGACATTAAACGTGTCCACCAGGCAAGTTCTGTCTGCTCAGTATAACACTATGCCAACTCCTGTTCTCTTATATATATAATACACTCACAAGACACCAACTAATGCCTTACACACATCCTTCGTGTTGTTCATCCTTTCCAATGCTACGTGCCATGGCTGCACATCGACCCACACTGTGTTAACGTGCCCTGTTATGAGCTCGGGGGTCACAAACCCGGCTCCGGTTACGACCGCTCGGTATCATCCCCACCGTGTATATTGACCTGACGTCACCGTTCAGTGGGATTACAACCGACAACCAATTGGGTTATTTCTCATCAAATCCCATTGTACACCCATGCTGTACTTGTCTATGCTGCGGGAACATACACCATACATCCGGCAACAAAATTACCAGTGTCTACCCATTCGCCTATTGTGTCGATGTCAAACCATCAATCATGCCAACAGTGATGTCTGATATGCAGGACTGTGTAACTATCAGTAGATGATAAATGGGGCTCTGCGACACCCATTCAATGAATGTGGGAAAAGGGAAAAACTTTTCTGACCAAGCCCCAAAATAGGAGACTGAATTTTCTCCCCACCTATCCCTTCCCTCCCATACAAGCAAATGTAAAATTGAGACTATGAAAGATTGAGACTTTACTGATTAAAGCACTTCTCCCTTTCATATTTTCATTCCACTCAAAGAGCGAACCAACGAATATTTGTTCATGTTTCTATTTCAGGGAATAACTAATTTTCTTATAACATTCATTCTCCATCGAAGATATTCACAAAGAATAAACATTGGAACTGGTTCTTGTGTATAAGTGTCTTTGTTGAGCAGAAATGAAATGATAAACTTTTCTTAATGCTCTTATTTGACCACCTCCTGAGCCACATATCATTTTGAGATTGTTAGTAAATTGTTTTCATTGTTCAATTGATAACCATCAAAGTTTTCAGTCCATTCAAGGATATATTTTTTTTCTTTACATCCTCCAACTTATTTGTAAATAAATTTATCCGCTTATTTGTTTTATCTACTTTTACCCCCGTTATTTCTTCAATAAGACTTATTGATATTTCTCAATTCTTTATGTTTCCTATTTTAAATACCAAGGCTGAACATCTCCACTCTTTGGTTTGGTTATTGCTTGGTTCTATTATTTATAAATCAGTAAAAAAGACGGCGGTAGCCTGTTAAAATTCCCAACCCAATATCTTAACACTTATACTTATAACCATAAGGGAGACTATTGATTCCATTCTCTAAAATATATCTTTTATCATCAAAAGCTCCAAATGCTTTCTTATTTATCTCTTCTGTATATAATTGATGTTTATAACTTCTGATTGTATTCATTTTCTGTACTCTTCTTCTTTAAGGTTAAACAGTTGTAATAATGTTTAAAGTTTATTGTTCCTTGATTATATTTTTCTTTATTCCCTTTAGCTTCTTATCACAACTTTCAATGTTATTGTTATCAATATACGTAAAAGCATAAGACTGCTCTCAATCCTATAAATTCACTCATGACCTTCACCCAATTCATCGTTAAACTCACAATGTACCTTTTTATTCTTTGATGAAAACAACACATCACCTGACTTATAATACTTGATCATATATATATTATATATATATATATATATATATATATATATATATATATCAATATTATCAAATCATATCCTCATATACATCACTTGTCTTAATTTCTAATATAAAACTATCTGTATCCATATATAACAATGACACATTGTCCTTATACTTGCATTTAAATTATTATAGTAATAGTCATACATTAACGATTTTGACAAGTCAAGAATGGATGTTCCTATATAAATAGGTTTATCCATTCAATACTCTCTTTTTTCAAATGAATAGCACAAAAGTTCTCTGAAAACATCTCCGCTCACTCAAAACTTGGTCTATTAATTAACTTTGAAGCCTGTTTCCAAGATGTAGCAAGTCTATGTTTGTCGATTCCTAACATTTTCCATAGTCTTTCCAAATACAGCATTATTCAATTGATTTTATAAAAACTCTTCTCAAACTCTGTTTTTGCTTCTGTTCTCCTTTTTTATTAAAATCAATATACTTCTTTAACCAATGACTTTGTTTTAAATTTCAAAATGCCGATGAATTTTCCTCACTCTCAACCCAGCAGATAAATATTGTCTCAAGTTCCTTTGATCAA
>CM068967.1:27468153-27487563 GCA_035128595.1 Eptatretus atami
ACATAACTTTCTTTATCATTTAATGTAGTAAGTAGTTTTTCTGGAGATTTGCCTTTTATATTAAATGACTTGGTATCAATCACTTAACCATTCTTTTCTTGGACTTTCTTTATCAAGGGGATAAGGTAGGTCTTTATGTTTGTGATGAAGTTCTTCTGGATATTTTAAATCAACCTCAAAATAATATCCAGTGAATCGGAATGCCCCTGGAGGATTCCTTGGTCTTTCGTGGGGGTGGCCACAAAAACTGATTTGATCTGATGTCTGAACTTCTACTTCTGGTACTGAGAGTGCTTGTGAGATGTGGTGGTAAACATCTCTGACTTATTTCCAGTTGTTACTGGGTTGTCAGGGGTGTGTACTGGCCGCCCACACTTTTTCGCACTTGTATGGACTGGATTCTGGTGGAGGATGTCAGAGAGCATCCAGCTGCTGCGGGTACATCATTTGGGAATGGTCAAGATCTTCTGACCTTGATTTCGCAGATATGCAGTCATCTTTGTCGGAGACTAGCATATCATTTGGGGGCCCTCGCAGGTGCTGAATGTGGAGTCGGAGCGCTAGGGATGAGTACGGGTTTCCTCGGCAAAACTAAGATCAGGCTTCAATGACATCTTGGATGCTGCTGTTCCGTCTGTCCTGTTCTGTGTGGCGAAGATGTTGAGGTCGTAGAGAGATCACTTACCTTTGGCAGTGATATTCATGTCTTCGCTGGCTGTGAGCCAGAGGTCAACAGACATCTGGGTCAGGCCTGGGAGTCAATGGATTCACGGATATTATGGGGCTGTGGCTGCCGGTACCTGTGCGGGAGGATGGAAAGTCCAGCCTTCAGGTCCTTGGTGCTTTCCAAGTCCTTGCCTCTATGGATGTTGAGACTTGGACTCTGACCCAGGGATCTGAGACGGAACTTAATTCCTTTTGTACTCAGCGTCTCCTCTTTGGAGAATCCTTGGCTATACGCTGCTCGGACTTTGTGGTGTCAACGAGCGGTTGCTGAGAGAGACTCAAATGAGATTTGTTAACCGCTGCCATATTAAAAAGTCCGTGAGCGTCAGCGCGGCTGTATGTCCATGTGGCTGCGTTTTCCTGATGCTGATACCCCTCACGCAGATCTTCTGCGGCGAGGGCAGTTTCCTCCCCGTTGAAAAAGTTTGAAGGAGGCCAATGGCCGACCACGTGCTATGGTTGCAGCAGGTTGATCGGCATCTCAACGGAGATGGGAATGCCCACGCATCTGCCTGGGGGATTGGCCAGACGGAGCCCCACTGGAGTTCCGCATGGAAGTGGACGCAGGACGCGCTGCTCTGACTCATGGCCCCACACTACTTGCTTCGTTTGGTTGAATTGGAACTTTTGTTTAATAACAGCTGTAAGTTTAAGAAGTGTCTGGTTTGTTTATAGGTTGTGACTTCTATACCTTTACCTGAACTGCTGATGGATGACCTTGAAAACCCGTGGTACATGTGGTACATGCTGATGCTGACTTTATAAAGGGTATGTGCTGCCTTCCTTGCTTGACACTGTGGAAGAAAATGTTTTTTGTCTTAAACTATGTATTGGACATCCTCAAGGATCATTTAGTAATTGTGACAAGGTCGATAAATAAAGGCATTCTGTCCACATGAGGACACATATTAATTAAACCATGTAATATGCTATAAATGAGAGTGATCCCATTGGGCATATTCAATTTCTTTTGTTACTATTTGTGTTCAATATATGATTTAAAATGTATTAATCGAATGTGACTAAAACGATATTAATTTAACTGGAATTACATGAGTTCCAGATATATATATCTACTACATTATTAAACAAACTTTATTTCGGTTTTAAATTTGTGCTAAAACAAATGTATAATATGGCTTCTATGCAGCTGCTTTTCTTTCATGGTGTTATTCTCAAAGGCTTGGGAATATTATAGTGGTGGGAGCTGGCTGTTTCCTTGAGGCTGTTATCAATGTTGGACCTTAATCAAGATGTTTGTGCTTCTTCCTGCAATTGATTGACTCACCCTCTCCCTACCTAAAGACAAACCACAAGCAATTCCTTGTCTTTGTTTTGCTCAAACTGTCTCCATTGCATCAATTTTTTGCTTGCTATTGTGTGTATAAAAACGGACATTGTTGGGGGCCACTGTGGAGAGGATTCCACCATTGCTGGGGGGTTGCCTTTCCTCCATACGTTATGTTCAAGTGATTCAACGTGTTGAATAATATTTTAAAACACCTGTAGTGAGTTTTCTTCCACAATGCACAGCATTAAAAAACAGATAGAGCTATGGACAAACAACCGCATGTTGTAATAATAAGAAGGCTTTGTAGGGCCTAATGGCCTTCTCTGCTTTTGAAGTTCCTTGTGACAGAACTCATATTATTAGCTATCGGAATTTAAAATTCCAGATAGGTTTGTCATCGCGCAACGTCCGTTGTGTCGTCTCCTATTTCGGACTTCTTCGGCCAAATCGCTGGCCTGATCGCAGCTTGAATATGCAGTAACGTTCCTCTTCTGAAATGATACAGGGAATGAAAGCCTCATTCTGTCACTATGATTTTTAAGGCATGTCAAATGCTGCAGTAAATTTCTCAAAAATCCTTTCCCAGACCACCAGTCAGAAATGCTACCAAAATTTTGGTTACAAATTAGGAAAGGGTCGGATGTAAATTATAGAGGCCATGCTGATCGCAATGACGCAGAAAGTTGTGTCAAAATGGCCGGTCAATGCCAAATTCCCTTTCAAAAATCTTCTTTTACCACATCCACCAGTCAGAATGAGACAAAATTTTGGTTCCAACATTAGGCCAGTGTAGGGATGTTAAATTGCGGAAGACATACTGATCACTTGACCGGAAGTGTGTCAAAATGGCTGACTTCGTCAACTTCTGGGAAAATCATGTAAATTCCTTCAAAGATCTTCTTCTCCAGACACACCAGTCAGAATGTTACCAAAAATTTGGGTTTAAACATTAAGATAAGGTCCTGATGTTAAATTGTGGAGGCCAAGCTGATCACATGACAGAAATGTGTCAAAAAGGCGGTTGTGCAAATTCCTTCAAAAATCTTCTTCTCCATGACCATTAGTCAGAATGCTTCCAAATTTGGTTACAACATTAGGTCAGGGAAGGGGTGTCATTAAATTGTGGAAGTCATGCTGATCACGTGACCGGAAGTGTGTCAAAATGGCCAACTTAGTCACTTTGGAGAAAATCGCATTAATTCCTTTAAATATCTTCTTCTCCAGACCCACATGTGAGAATGCCACCAAATTTGGTTTACAACATTAGGTCAGAGGGGTGTTCATTAAATTGTGGAAGTCATGCTGATCACGTGACCGGAAGTGTGTCAAAATGCGTGGAACTTAATAAATGTTTGGGAAAATCACGTAAATTCCTTCAAAAACCTTCCACTCGAGACTCACTCGTCAGAATGCTACCAAATTTGAGTTACAGCATTCTGTCAGGGCCCAGATAAGCTACAGGTCCAGTGGTCCTTTTATATCATTATTATTATTATTATTGTTGTTGTCATTATATGAAAAGATTCCAATTCCATGAGAATTAGCCCGACCATAAGTATGGGATATTTGCAAGTCTAAGTAAATCATCTGATTCATCTCGTTTTGCCGAGTCGTGTCCGACTTGTGGTGACATTCAAGATCAGATTTCTTAAACATACCCATCCTGCACTGCTTCCAGAAACTCTGGCAGACACAGATTGGTTGCAACCTTTACTCCATCCATCCCTATTCAGCACATACTAGGTGCCTCTTCCTCTTCTTCCCTCAACCATCCCAACATGGTTGATTTTTCCAGAATTTCATTTTCTGAACCCATGATCTGTCAAAGTATGACAGTCTCTATTTTAGCATCAGCACTTCTTTTTTTTATTTTTTTATTTTGTATATTAGAAGCTTGTATGAGAGCTAAAAGCTACAGGTCCAGTGGTCCTATTTTTATTATCATCTATCTATAATTCCAGCAATCTGTTTGCTTGGTGTGTGTGTGTGTGTGTGGTGGTGTGTGTGTGTGTGTGTGTGTGTGTGTGTGTGTGTGTGTGTGTCGCTGTCTGGTGTGTCTGTGTGTGTCTGTGACGCTGTTTCTCGACAACCACTGGTCCGATCTAATTGAAACTTGCCAGGTATATTGCTGGGGACCTGAGTATGTGCTTTTCAAGGTTTTGATATTAATCGCGACAAGTGCTTCCCGAGTAATGGCCATTTAATTTACCAACCAATGACAAGACACGTTGCTGCGTAGGCGTGCCGATGGGGAAGCGAACCTCAGCCGCGTTCCCCATTACGGGTTACAACGTACGGACTTCTGGAAAGTGATGAGTTCGTGTATTCTAATAATTCTCGATTCTTTATACACATTTATAGATAACACAATGCCCCAATCCAGTCGTCGTTTACGAGAGCGAAGGAACAGACTGTGTGGTTGTTTTAATTTTTTTTTTTTTTTGCATGAACGTTATTTTTTTTTCTCTTCTCTTCTCTTTGTGTTTTTACTTGCCACAACATTGCGAAAAGGCAAAATACGTTGGCGCTAATTGAATAATTGGCTATTAAAAACTAAATTGCGAAAATTGTAACTGCGATATGCGAACTCCGGACAGTGAGGACTTAACTTCGCGTAGGCCGATGCGCGCCGGCCGACGATGACGTCACGAGCTGTGCGGTTACGATGGAGATCGATCGGTGCCTCAGTTCCCGTGGCGTCGGAGTGGCAATGGTCAATGGCAGCGAACGTCATGGCAAGCAAAGACAGTGAGGTAACTTGATTTTATTTGGATTTTAATTAACTCTGTGTGTGTAAGTCCACAGCAGTTGTTACTTCAATGAAAGTGATAATTCGTGGAATGATGTGAACATTCCGTACGGGCACGCACTAACTTACGGATAGTGATGACAATGTATTCTTATAATTCTCGATTTTCTTGATGCGCATTTATAGATAAACACAATGGCCCAATCCAGTCGTCGTTTACGAGAGCGAAGGAAGTTCCTGTGTGGTTTTTCTGGCTTCGCGGTTTGAAAGTTTTTTTTGGTTTGCACGTACGGCCACGCACGTACGGCCATGCACGTACGGGCACGCACATACGGCCATGCACATACAGCCACGCACGTACGTGCACGCGAGAGCGAAGGAACGGCCTGTGTGGTTGTTTCTGTGCTCGCGGTTTGAAAGTTTTTTTTGGTTTGCACGTACGGCCACGCACGTACGGCCATGCACGTACGGGCACGCACATACGGCCATGCACATACGGCCACGCACGTACGTGCACGCGAGAGCGAAGGAAACGGCCTGTGTGGTGTTTCTGACTCGCAGTTTGAAAGTTTTTTTAATTTTTTTTTGCACGTACGGGCATGTAGCTATTGTATGAAAATGATGCCAATTCTGTACGTGGTGGTATCATTTATTGAAGCACTGATATCTTGTTGTTCTTTCATTCCATGGAATTTGTAACGTTTGTCTACAACACCAATTTCAAAACTGTCATTCTTCACTGAATGGAAAAGTGGGTCCGGTTGGTGTTTGGTTGGAGAGTTATTCACTGGTTATGGCTATTGTTGTGGTTATTCTCCTTCGGTCATGTTCTTCATGGTTTCTGCTGATTTCTCAAGTTTTTCTGGTCTTTTTTATTGCATACTTACTGTTAATTTGTTGTCTTGTGATTTACTGTGTGTTTATAGTTCAGTTTTGTTGAAAACTTGTGCCAATTTGCGAGTAGTCATCAGACTTTTCATAGCCTGGTGTTGGCTCAGTGGTTAGGGTGGGGGCTTGGGATCCTAGGGTCCTGAGTTCAAGCCCCGTCTGCCGCTGAATTAATGCACCAGGGGTTGGACTCAGCCTGTCATCTTCCGAGGTCGCGAAATGAGTACCAGTTCCAGTGTGTGTACTGCTAAGGCACTGCATCAGCGACAGTCACGCTCAAGAAATGATAGCTACCCCGGCAGCTAAGCTGCCATACGACCACCAGACTTTTCATTATCAGGTTACTTGAGGCCATAATTAATCATTTCCTCATTTGTGTGCACTTCCAGTGCATGATTGTTTTTATTTGTCTTTCTCTTCATTACCTTTCAGCTTTTTATTTTCACCAGAATCCTTTACGACCCTTTCAATCCTCCCAATTATACCTTCTTTTTAATGTCTTAAAGTATAAATAAAAAAAACAATTTTTTTTTTTCGTTCTCACCTTACACTTCTGCAACCACACGACTTCTCTTCCTCTTCTGCTGATCCACCTTTCCACTCCTACTTATTGTGATGGTAATTCAACATTTTGTTGGTTGTGTAGTGGTATGTGCCTTAATCCAGGTACTGGAGCTTGATGGGGGATTGCTTGAGGATGGGTGCTCTGCACTGTGCTGCACTAGATGGTACAGAGCAGCCTGGCCAATTACTGTGGCACCCAACCCAGATTGTCAGGTCAGGCCAGAATCAGATTTGTGACTTGCTACAGGTATCATGTAAAACCTGTACTAACCGTTTCATGGTCGAGTGTCAGCGACTAAACTGGCTCCCCCACCAGATTTCCTGGTGAATAGGGTGTATGGATATGGACACCAGCAGGATGAAAAACAAAACTTGTCAAATGGCAGAGGAGCTTCTTTATGAGTCAACGACTATCCATATCTGGACCCACTGTGTCTGTAGAGCATCCTCCTGCAGTTTGGTTACCTTTTTCTAGGAGGTTGGTGCAGGATTTGCATTCTGGCCAGCATAAAAACACTTCGATCCACAAAATCACACCAAGTCGTGTGTGGGGTTGGTGCTGAGGTGTCGTCCACCAGACGGCAGTCTCCTAAAGTTAACTTGAGGCAGTCCCTTCAGGTGGGTGCCTGGAATGTCCTATCCCTAAATAAATGGGGATGGACTAGGCATCAGCCTGGGGGATGGCCAGATGGAAGCCCCTGGAGTACTGGTGGAAAGTGGATGCAGCCACGCGCTGTGGCACATGCTCCCCATGTATTTATGTATGTATGTCCAGCAGACCCTCCCTATTCGTGGGGTTAGCGTTATTGAAAAACCCCATGTTTGGGCAAAACCGTGATGGACAAAGTTAAAACTTTATGGGAGAAATAGGGGTAGGGGAAAGAACTCTAATATTATGGACTTTTTTGCCTAAACTAGTACTGTACGAGGCTGTACAGAAAAGATGAAAAAACACTTAAAATTTACTTACTTATGATGATGATGTGATGATGATGATGATAAGGGCATTGGGAGTTAAGTAAGATGCGTTGACGTCCCTGGCTTAGGGTCGTCGAGTCATCAGACTTTGTGAAGAAGGCGGTGATCTTTGTCTGCTTTGCCTTATTCTGCATGTCCTAATGACCTCTGTAGAAGGTGCCATGATAAACTAAATCACACGATAGATAAACTAAATCATGCAATATCATGTGATAAACTAAATCTCCCGATGTCCACATGATAACAAAATAAATCACGCAATATCACACAATAACAAACTAAATCACACAATATTCACAGATAACAAACTAAATAATGCAATATCAGGGTAATAACAAACTGAATCGCATGATATCACATGAAAACAAACAAAATCACATGATGTCAAGTGATAACAAATGAAATCACAAATGTCACATGATAACAAACAAAATCATGCAATGTCAAACTATATAACGCAATATCACATGATAATAATGAAATCATGCAATAACACGATAAACTAAATCACATGATATCACAACGGTAACAAACTAATCACACAATATCAATTATATCACATATCACATGATAACAAAATAAATCACGTGATATTCGTGTGTTATATCACATGCATAAACTAAATCATGCAATATCACTTGAATAAACTGAATCGCATGATGTCAAACTATATCCCATGATATCACATGTTAACAAACTAAATCATGTATCAAACTAAATCACTTGATATCATGTGATAAAGTAAATCATGCGATATCACGTGATAATAAACAACATTACATGATATAAATCTATATCACACAATATCACATGAAAACTCAATAAATCACGTGATATCACATGATACCAAACTAAATCACACGCTATCACAAGATAAACTAAATCACATGATAAACTAAATGATGCAATATTCCAGATAACAAACTAAATCACACTATAACAAACTAACTAACATGATATCACATGATAAACTAAATCACGTGATTTCAAACTATATCATGCATATCACACAATAACAAATTAAATTACATGCTTTTCATGTGATAACTAAATCACATGATAACACATGATGATAAACTAAATCACGCAAGATCAAATTATATCACACAATGACAAACTAAATCATGTGATATTATATGATAACAAACAATATCACACGATAACACACTAAATCACGTGATATCACACGATAAGCTAAATCATGTGCGATATCACATTATAAACTAAATCATGCAATATCAAACTATATCGCACAATAATAAAATAGATCAAGTGATATCACGTGATAAACGAAATCACGTGATATCAAGTGATAAACTAAATTACGCAATATCACATGATAAACTAAATCATGTGATATCACTTGATAAACTAAATTACACAATATCACATGATAAACTAAATCATGTGATATCACTTGATAAACTAAATCATGCATGATATCGCATGATAAACTAAATCACATGATATCATGTGATACAAACGAAATTACACAATATCAATCTATATCACATGAAAACACTAAATCGCACAATATCACATTGATAACAAACTAATTCACATGATAAACTAAATCACACTATAACAAACTATATCATGCAATATCACATGCTAACAAACTAAATCATGCGATATCACATGATACAAATTAAATCATGTGATATCACATGATAATCAAACTACATCATGTGATATCACTTGATAACGAAATCACATGATATCACATGATACAAACTAAATCATGCAATATCATGTGATAAAAAATAAATCACACAATATCACATGATAGCAAAATGAATTACACGATAACAAACAAATTCACGTGATATCAAACTAAATCACGTGATAGTCCCTATGGCAGGATATCGAAAGAGCAATTGTGAGGTGAGACAGAGATCGGTTTTGTGTATTCTCTGTGCCAGACCGCGATAGAGTGAGGGATCCACGCCGCGATCGGCACCTATTGCCATGATAATTCAACCACGACGGAGTGAAACCGTGATACAGAACCCTTGTTCGGACGGGCCTGCTGTATTCAACATATACCTTCACGATCTTTTTTCACCTTTTCCTTTACTCTACCCCTCCTTACCTAACCTTAAAAAAAAAAAAAGCAATTTTTAAAAAATAAAAACATAGTGTGCCTTCTGTACTAACAAATTGACCTTATACAAATTCCACAATCCTGTTCAAGGTACGCTCCACCTGCTTTCATGTGGTTGTATTAAAAAAAAAAAAGTTTCAACTTTTATCCTTCTCCCATGTTTGAATAATATATTTTATTATAATTCACTCCTTCTTCCTTCTTCAAAAGGCTGCTTTCAAATCGATCCTTCAATCATTCTCTCTCGAAAAATCGAACTCTTACAGCTTTTCCTTTCCTCCATTCTCTTAACTCACCATTATTCCACACCTCCCCTAACGTCAATGTATCTGACTTTGAAAATCTCAAGAACCCCAGTTTGCGGTGCTGTTCATTTTCCATTAATCATTCTTTTTGTCCATCTCCAGTGTCAAACCTTTCCCTGTCTGTTCCCTCCTCCTCTACTCTACTTACACGTATCCTACCATACCTATCCTTACCAGCATCCCACTGCTTGTTCCCTTCCGATATCCCTCTACCCCATTCCCCATCTTCCCTGCAAACTTCTTCCTTCCGAACCCTCCTTTCTCTTGCCAATTCACCCCACCTCCTCAAATCTACTCCTCCTAACTCCTCCCCCGTTATACCCCATCTTTACATCTCCCATATTGATCCTGATCCTGCCTCTCTTTAGCACCTCTCCACTGCCCTCTGCGTATACTAACAACTCTTCTCTGGTGTCCCAATCGGTTGTGGTTTCAAACATCTTGTGGCTCCGTTCCAACCTATCAAAACTCCCATCGGTACACTCCTCAATATCTCCTCATGCTCTTTCTTTCCTATTTTCACCCCTCCCCTCTTCCCATCCCCTCTAAATCTTGTTCCTTCCCCCACCTACTCCCATATTCACCATACCACTACCCTGCCTCATCCTACTTCTCCCTGCACCCTCTCCCTCCTCACCTGTGGCTATGCCTTCTCTCATCGTCTCCCCTCCCTTTGAAAGCTCCCCCCCACCTTTCTCCAAGCTCCCCCACACCTTTCTCCTCAAATCTCCCCCCTCAACCCTCCCATTCAAATCTCCCCCCTCACTGCCTCATTTTCAAAGTTGTTACCCCTCACATCCACAAAGCTGCCTCCTTCTCCTGCCCTCTCTTCTTCCATCTCATTCCTCCACCTCCTCCAATATTCTACTTCCCTCTGCCCCCTCTCATGTTACTCACCACTGTGCCTCATCCCATACCACTCGCCTTTTGTCCTCCTTCCCTCACCCTGCTTTCTCCCCAAGCCTCTTCTGGCATTGTCCTACACACTGCCAACAGTCTCCTTACCCCCCTCTCCTCCCTCATCCCTCATCTTACCGTCCCTTAAAATTATATTCAATGCGGCTCCCCACCCCGTTCCACACTCGTGATGATCTTGTTCTGAACTACAGTGTATCTCACCATCGCCGCATGTTGGTAGTCTGGTGGTGTCACCGTCGTTTAAACCAACACTAATCTGCGATCATTATGAAGCTGCGTCTGATCATGTCAAACTCAAGTAAGATTAGGAAGTGAGGTGACGAAGGCTGTATGTTCCAAGAAAAATGGATGGTAGAGCACTTCATCGACCAGAAATGTTCTTTCCTGCTGCTCAATATGCTTGAGAAGTGTCACGTGTTTCAAGGAGTACAATCTCAAGAGATATAAAGACAAAAGTATGCTACGTAGAACAAATTCCGGGAGCAAGCACGGAAAGACGAGGTGCAGACATTGAGAGAAATAAGTTACGAGGGCAGCAGATGCTGTCCAACAACATGAAGAATGCCGCTGACAATATTGTTGTGGCTCAGTAAACCGCCACTCCTCCGAGGCAATGGCACCCACAATATAGCGACCGTAAGACAGTTATCTCATTAGTATTTGTTTAGTTTGTCCTTTCCATATGTTGAGTGGGTAAATGGGGAAGATTGAGTTGCGTAAGGCTTTTAGTTAGGTCTTCAGTCCTTTCTTTCTTTCATTTATTTCATCTCTTTACTTCCCTTTATCTCGTACACAAACTACGCAAGCACGCACGCAGAATGGTAATGAAACCAGGAGCGACGAGGGGATACAGCGGAAGCTCATTTTCATACACGTGCCATTTTCCGTTCAATATTTCGTGCCATTTTCCACCATAATCCAACTGACGCCTCACCTCAGACTCTTACGATGCTCACCACAACACTACAACGCTTACCATAACACCCAAACACCTAAAAATACCCACAACAACCTACATCTAATGCCTTCAGCACAAGTGCCACAACTATGACCAACTACTTCAACCTCATCACACAATGGCCTCTCTTTTACTGCAGATGTCACAATGCTTCCCTCACCTGCATTCAACAGCCAATATTCAAATTTACATACCTCTCATACATCTTTTCCTCCCATCTATGTCTCGTCCACTGAGGACGCACAAGCTAAGAGAGCATTACTTGATTCACACCTTCCTCTTGCATCACGCTGCTTGACACGCTGCACGACACGCTGCACTGCATTTGCACCTCCCACTTCCACACCGTAGACACACTCAGTCTTCCTCCCTTCTCCTCCTTCCTAAGCGATTGGGCTGCACCAGTCTGTCAGCCATGCCAGGAACAATGAGGTCGCTACACCCAACTGTCTCTCCTCTTTCTGGGCTACCTTAATTTTCCTAGGGTGTGTGGTGGTGTGTGATGGCGCCTGTTTTGTGTAGCATAAGTTAAGACTGTATAAGTTTATTGGGGTAACTCTGCACTGTCTTCTTGTGTAAATATGTGCATTTTCCTTTTGTCGCACCCACAAATTCCTTGCTTTCTCCTGCTGTACGTCTTTGTAAATAACCCATTACTGTGGCTACATAATTTTCCTCGTCTTGTTATAATAAATTTGCTTTGTTATAAATGTACCCAGCTCGTTTTCGTCTTTTCCTTCATTGGTCCAACGTGGTCCGCACATTTGCATAGCCGGGAAGTTATACCTTCAAAAATCGACTTATTAGAAGGTGCATACTTGGCAGCTCTGCTCGGCTGCACCTGATACGGTAAGTTTAATACAAGTACACATCGAGGGAGCGATTCCCCGATAAGGCGACTCTGTGTTCCCGGTTTTAAATTTTTTTTTATTTTTTTTGTAATACACTGTCGAGGCTCGTCTGAGAGCTAACACACAGAACGTGCAACATGGGAGACAGGAAACAAGATGTGGGGGGGGGGAGGTAAGGAAAAAGACAGTGTGGAACAGACATGAGATCTGTAGAAGGGAGAGGGATGGGGCGGGGCACACAGGGTAAACAAGATGGATGCTACAGGGACTTTCAGGAAGAAAAGCCGGGAATTTGAAGGAGGTGGGTTTGGGGTGGATTAGTGGGGGTATAAAATATCGTGGTTTTGGATGGGGGAAGATATGAGGTGGAGGTGAACAGCTGTTTTGAAGATCTGGAGGGAAGAGTTAAATGTTAATTAGATGGAGGACACTGGGTCACGTGGTTAAATTATTGTGTTTCGTGGTCGACTAGTGACCTGCCACGACATGAACTTATTTTTGTTGCGATGGCCTCGATTCCAGTGAGTCTGGGAGAAACCAAGAGTATCCCATCCGCTCATAGTACCGACTTGACCCGGGACCACAACAATATTGGTCGAGCGAGTTATGATCTGCGTCAACTGGTGGTATTTTCAAAACCTATTGTGATGGTGAGTTTGTGAAATTGTATCACTGACATTATGAAAATACTCTGTCCAGATAACTGGAGGGATGTGGAGACAATTAGTCTTTCACACCACACTGTGGCGAGGAGAATTGACAAAATCACAAATGACCGGTACGTCATTGGGCAAGGAGCATCAGAGTTCAGCGCTTTTTCCATAGTTTTTGATGAAAGCACTCATAAAATGGATATAGCCCAACTGGCCACCTTCATTTTATGAGCCAATGATGAGTTTCAACTTTGGCACTTTGAGTTGCAATTGGTCGAAATTTCCAGGTTTCCCTCCATAAATGACTTGTTGGTGTGCTGAGTTCAGTAAAACATCATTGGTGCCTCTTGAATGTTTGAGAATGCCCTCTTTGTACCCACCACACTGCTCATGCGCCAATAAGCATTATTTTGGCACATATATCGATGGGTCGGGGAAATTCTCGGAATGCAGCCAACAGGGCATATGGAAATCTCAGTGTGGAAAAGGTTTCCCATGCCTACTCTAGGCTATCTGCCAGTTCCCTAAAACAACGAGAAAACCCACAAAAATACATAGTTCATTTTTTCTTGTTGATGCATCTTCACTTTAAAAACTAAAACGAAATTCTCAACATTTTCATGACGTCACACTTTGACATAATTTGCCACCCTCAGGATCTGCTTGCATATGCAGATTGCTCTCTCGCAAAACGGTGGAAAAGGCTGACGTGGAAAATACTTTGAACCAATCTTGACATCTGTGGGAAGCAGAAAACGAAATATTACAGCTGATATTAGGCACACTCGTGTATCGGAGGCTTCATTTTTCGTAAAATAGTTAATATCCATGATCAAGAACAAACAATAGCTATTACATCATGGGAGTATGGATGCTATATTTTCCAAACACTTAGAGGTCATCGACCTATTTATTACTTGTGCACGTGTTTACATTGGTAAACTCTGTTGCCAATGTGAACACCATGGCAGAGCCCTGGTGCAACACCGCCTCCTGTTGGTTACACCCTCAGTCGGATAGACCTGATCTCTCGGCAGCACGTTCATTTACTTTCGTGAAGATTAATGAGAGAGTGCACTCTTATCCGTTTACTAAAGGCATCCATCTCATTTGGCATGAGCACCTTGCGCTCGTTCTCAGATTTTAATTTTGTTGGACACGTCTGTACTTATGTCAGAATCGAACTTCTTTTATTCCATCAACTAAAGAGTTCATAGAACACCTTACCCCACGTTGGTCTTGAGAAAACAAGGACATGGGTGGGGTCTGCTAGTGTCAAATTTGATTGGTCGTGACGACATAAAAATATTTTGTCCAAGTACTGCAAAACGGAAGGGTTTTGAAAGTGCAAGAAGGCGAGTTGTGTTCTACAGCGTTGGTGTGTAATTGATTTGAAATAAAATATAGATTTTAAAGGTTGTAGAAAGAAATTTTTTTTTTAGAAGTTTTACCGCCGTTGATGCAGCGTCTTTTACATCACCTCATTTATTCATGCCTGTCTTTTGTGTCCTTTATGATGTCGCTTAAAACAGTAAGTTTCCTGTTTGAAATGATTTTCAATTTTATTTGAATGCAGACTATCTATCGGACCTAGTAAAAACAAAATAAACCAATGTCCACCCGTAGGGTGATCCGTATCTTGCAAAAGGTGACCACGTGTGACTTCTTTAAGGTCACACTGAGGTGAACAGAGCTGCTATCCACCAGGAGGACTCCTTGAGGAATATCTGCCTACGAGAGATTCGATGAGAATCTTCTACAGAGTAACCATGAAAATATGGTTTGCCTCAAAACGTCACCAAATCACGTCATAATGTCTCAAGCTTGAATATATCTAGAAAGCACTCATCGAGGTGTTCAATTTGAGGTACTACACGATATGGTTCCTAAAACTTGAAAATTTGACCTTGGGGTCAAATATGTTTGACCCTAGGCGTTAACCATGAAGGTCAAGGCCAATCGCCACCAAAAATTAATCAGCTGAAATGCCAGACCATGAACTATATTCCCATGAAGTTTTGAAGACGATCCGATCAAATTACTCAAAAATAAGGGTTTCGTCGACTCCCCTTGATTTGCGACAAAGTGACCTTGACCTTTGACCTTGACCTTCAAAATTTTATGCGCTGAAAGGGACCTCTTATAGGCTCTGATATGCGAAGTTACAAAAATTTCCAATGACAACTGTGCTCTGCAGAGTGATTTATACGTGATTACAGATAAAAAAAAAAAAAAACAACAAAAAAAAACACATGAAGGTCAAGGGCCATCGCCACCAAAAAATTAATCAGCTGAGCGCCAGACCATGAACTATATTCCCATGAAGTTTGAAGACGATCCGATCAAAATTACTCAAAAAAATAAAGGGTTTTGTCGATTCCCCTGATTTGCGACAGTGACCTTGACCTTTGACCTTGACCGTTCAAAATTTTATGGCCTGAAAGGGACCTCCATAGGCCGTCTGATATGCGAAGTTACAAAAATTCCAATGAAAATGTGGTCTGCAGATTTTTTTTTTCGTGATTACAGACAAACAAACAAACAAAAAATAAAAAAAAAAAATAAAAAAAAAACATACAGACTGACTAACATATCTTGTTAGTTAGAGATATCATATCATACTAACATATCATAACATAACTTGTTAGTTAGTTAGTTAGAGATAAAATCTCATTCCTCTCTGCGCGGACGGATGCAGAGCCAAAGTACTGATAAACTACAGGTTCGTTT
This sequence comes from Eptatretus atami, assembly GCA_035128595.1. Classification (NCBI taxonomy): domain Eukaryota; kingdom Metazoa; phylum Chordata; class Myxini; order Myxiniformes; family Myxinidae; genus Eptatretus; species Eptatretus atami. The sequence goes on from CM068967.1 coordinate 27,483,869, forward strand.
TCCCGATCATGTTCTCATTCGTGTTCAAAATAGAACATTCACTTGAAATCAAGTTGTTCCTCGATCATAAACTGACGTTTGTCGATGGACAGACGGATGGACAGACAGACAACGGAAGTGAACCAATTGCTTAACCCCACTTTTTTGCTTCCCATGCACTGGGTAATTGTGATGTAACCAGTTTGAATGTAAATGTATATTTATGTTCCACGCATGTCTTGCCTCATGCATATTCATGTTTTGCCTCATGGCATATTTATTCTCTGCCCAGTGTTTGCGTCATCTCTGCTGGAGAGGTCCAAGGGCGGCTCTTCTCTGTCTGGCGGAACGTGTGGTTGTTGTGTGGAGAAAGCACGGTTTTTACCGTCGCATTGGAGTGTTTTAAAATAAAGTAAAAGTGATTTAAAGCTCTAAGTGTTGGTAAAGCTGCCTCAAGCATTCTTTATTCAAATAATCTGGACACGTAGGCTGTTTCAGGATAGTAAATACCTGACCATGCTCGTCTCGCCGCCGGGAGCAAGAAGAGCAGCCATGTCAAGCTCACTTCACACGCAGACTGTCGTTGCTCCTACGATTCGTCGAGAGCCGGCATGTTGAGCTCGGTTCATATGTGGTCTGTCACTGGCTCCGAGCTTCGTCCAACTCTTCCAGGTCTTTGGCTCATGTTTGAAGGCCAAAGCAGAAGCAGCCAGGGCCTCTAAAATAGCTGCAAGGATGTAAAATCGGACGAAGCTCAATTGCAACTCCAAAAGCAACAGATGCAGCAACGATTGATGGCTGCACAGCAACAGCGTGATCTTGGCAGCAATAGGCACAGCAACAGATGCAGCAACAATTAAAAGCTATGCAGCAACAGATATATATATATATATATATATATATATATATATATATATTATATATATATATATATATAATATATATTGAACAACTGAAGCAGGAGGAAAAGGTTGCTCTGGCTCGGGCCCATTTTGAAGCATGTCTGACGCTCTGTGTTGAGGTGAATGCAACAATATTTTGGCAGCTGGTTTACCTACACATGGCAGAGAAGGTGGGAATGCTGTTGTCCAGGAATGCAACGTCTTCACCACTATCCATCCTATCTGTAGACAATACTGAAGGTATTCCACCGATACTTGGGTAACGTGCTGACCAGCTACATCACTCGAACCAGTGTCATTTCAGACAGACTGTTTTTCACCAGCCGTTAACGATGCAGCACCAGCATTCATGGAGAACTCATCGACATTAAAACGTGTCCACCAGGCAAGTTCTGTCTGCTCAGTATAACACTATGCCAACTCCTGTTCTCTTATATATATAATACAACTCACAAGACACCAACTAATGCCTTACACACATCCTTCGTGTTGTCATCCTTTCCAATGCTACGTGCCATGGCTGCACATCGACCCACATGTGTTAACGTGCCTGTTATGAGCTCGGGGGTCACAAACCCGGCTCCGGTTACGACCGCTCGGTATCATCCCCACCGTGTATATTGACCTGACGTCACCGTTCAGTGGGATTACAACCGACAACCAATTGGGTTATTTCTCATCAAATCCCATTGTACACCATGCTGTACTTGTCTATGCTGCGGGAACATACACCATACATCCGGCAACAAAATTACCAGTGTCTACCCATTCGCCTATTGTGTCGATGTCAAACCATCAATCATGCCAACAGTGATGTCTGATATGCAGGACTGTGTAACTATCAGTAGATGATAAATGGGGCTCTGCGACACCCATTCAATGAATGTGGGAAAAGGGAAAAACTTTTCTGACCCAAGCCCCAAAATAGGAGACTGAATTTTCTCCCCACCTATCCCTTCCCTCCCATACAAGCAAATGTAAAATTGAGACTATGAAAGATTGAGACTTTACTGATTAAAGCACTTCTTCCCTTTCATATTTTCATTCCACTCAAAGAGCGAACCAACGAATATTTGTTCATGTTTCTATTTCAGGGAATAACTAATTTTCTTATAACATTCATTCTCCATCGAAGATATTCACAAAGAATAAACATTGGAACTGGTTCTTGTGTATAAGTGTCTTTGTTGAGCAAAATGAAATGATAAACTTTTCTTAATGCTCTTATTTGACCACCTCCTGAGCCACATATCATTTTGAGATTGCTAGTTAAATTGTTTTCATTGTTCAATTGATAACCATCAAAGTTTTCAGTCCATTCAAGGATATATTTTTTTTCTTTACATCCTCCAACTTATTTGTAAATAAATTTATCCGCTTATTTGTTTTATCTACTTTTACCCCCGTTATTTTCTTCAATAAGACTTATTGATATTTCTCAATTCTTTATGTTTCCTATTTAAATACCAAGGCTGAACATCTCCACTCTTTGGTTTGGTTATTGCTTGGTTCTATATTTATAAATCAGTAAAAAAGACGGCGGTAGCCTGTTAAAATTCCCAACCCAATATCTTAACACTTATACTTATAACCATAAGGGAGACTATTGATTCCATTCTCTAAATATATCTTTTATCATCAAAGCTCAAATGCTTTCTTATTTATCTCTTCTGTATATAATTGATGTTTATAACTTCTGATTGTATTCATTTTTCTGTACTCTCTCTTCTTTAAGGTTAAACAGTTGTAATAATGTTTAAAGTTTATTGTTCCTTGATTATATTTTTCTTTATTCCCTTTAGCTTCTTATCACAACTTTCAATGTTATTGTTATCAATATACGTAAAAGCATAAGACTGCTCTCAATCCTATAAATTCCTCATGACCTTCCACCCAATTCATCGTTAAACTCACACATGAACCTTTTTATTCTTTGATGAAAACAACACATCACCTGACTTTATAATACTTGTATCATATATATATTATATATATATATATATATATATATATATATATATATATCAATATTATCAATCATATCCTCATATACATCACTTGTCTTAATTTCTAATATAAAACTATCTGTATCCATATATAACAATGACACATTGTCCTTATACTTGCATTTAAATTATTATAGTAATAGTCATACATTAACGATCTTTGACAAGTCAAGAATGGATGTTCCTATATAAATAGGTTTATCCATTCAATACTCTCTTTTTTCAAATGAATAGCACAAAAGTTCTCTGAAAACATCTCCGCTCACTTCAAAACTTGGTCTATTAATTAACTTTGAAGCCTGTTTCCAAGATGTAGCAAGTCTATGTTTGTCGATTCCTAACATTTTCCATAGTCTTTCCAAATACAGCATTATTCAATTGATTTTATAAAACTCTTCTCAAATCTGTTTTTGCTTCTGTTCTCCTTTTTTATTAAAATCAATATACTTCTTTAACCAATGACTTTGTTTTAAATTTCAAAATCCGATGAATTTTCCTCACTCTCAACCCAGCAGATAAATATTGTCTCAAGTTCTTTGATGCAAAACATAACTTTCTTTATCATTTAATGTAGTAAGTAGTTTTTCTGGAGATTTGCCTTTTATATTAAATGACTTGGTATCAATCACTTAACCATTCTTTTCTTGGACTTTCTTTATCAAGGGGATAAGGTAGGTCCTTTATGTTTGTGATGAAGTTCTTCTGGATATTTTAAATCAACCTCAAAATAATATCCAACTTCAGCTTCATCCAATTCTTTTTGAGAGGAACAACAATGTCTTGTTAAAACTTTTTCATAATGTTTTTC
>CM068967.1:27487588-27507213 GCA_035128595.1 Eptatretus atami
TTTAACCCATTTAAGTTTTCCATAAGGTAAAGATTGAGACATAGCCTACCCATACAAATTGTTAGCATCAAAAAACATCAGGTAAGAGTTGTCCTCATTCTTATTATAATCAGGAAGATATTTGTTATTTGCTTTAGCATATCTGTGAATCGGAATGCCCCTGGAGGATTCCTTGGGTCTTTCGTGGGGGTGGCCACCAAAACTGATTTGATCTGATTCTGAACTTCTACTTTGCGTACTGATGAGTGCTTGTGAGATGTGGTGGTAAACATCTCTGACTTATTTCCAGTTGTTACTGGGTTCGTCAGCGGGTGTGTACTGGCCGCCCACACTTTTTCAGCACTTGTATGGACTGGATTCTGGGGAGGATGTCAGAGAGATCCAGCTGCTGCGGGTACATCATTTGGGAATGGTCAAGATCTTCTGACCTTGATTTCGCAGATGATGCAGTCATCTTTGTCGGAGACTTACATATCATTTTGGGGGCCCTCGCAGGTGCTGGAATGTGGAGTCGGAGCGCTGGGCTGGGTACGGGTTTCCTCGGCAAAACTAAGATAACAGGCTTTCAATGACATCTTGGCATGCCTGCTTCCGTCTGTCCCTGTTGTGTGGCGAAGATGTTGAGGTCGTAGAGAGATCACTTACCTTTGGCAGTGATATTCATGTCTTCGCTGGCTGTGAGCCAGAGGTCAACAACATCTGGGTCAGGCCTGGGCAGTCAACTGGATTCCACGGATATATGGGGTGTGGCCTGCGCGGTACCTGTGCGGGAGATGAAAGTCGCAGCTTCAGGTCCTTGGTGCTTTCCAGTCTTGCCTCTATGGATGTAAGACTTGGACTCTGACCAGGGATCTGAGACGCGATGACTTAATTCCTTTTGACCAGCGTTCCTCTTTGGAGAATCTTGGCTATACGCGCTGGACTTTGTGGTGTCAACAGAGCGGTTGCTGAGAGAGACTCAAATGAGATTTGTTACCGCTGGCCATATAAAGTCCGTGAGCGTCAGCGCGGCTGTATGCCATGTGGCTCGTTTTCCTGATGCTGATCCCCTCACGCAGATCTTCTCGGCGGCGAGGGCAGTTTCCTCCGTGAAAGTTTGAAGGAGGCCAATGGGCCGACCACGGTGCCTAGGTTGCAGCAGTGGTTGATCGGCATTCTCAACGGAGATGTGGAATGGCCCACGCATCTGCCTGGGGGATTGGCAGACGGAGCCCCACTGGAGTTCCGGCATGGAAAGTGGACGCAGGACGCGTGACTCTGACTCATGCCCCACACTGACATTGACTTGTTTGTTGAATGGAACTTTTGTTTAATAACAGCGTGTAATTTAAGAAGTGTCTGTTTGTTTATAGGTTTGGACTTCTATACACTTTCCTGAACTTGCTGATGGATGACCTTGAAAAACCCAGTGGTAACATCGTGGTACATGCGATTGACTTTAAAATGGTATGTGCTGCCTTCCTTGCTGACACTGTGGAAGAATGTTTTTTGTCTTAAACTATGTATTGAGACATCTCAGAGGATCATTTAGTAAATTTGTGACAAGGTCTGAATAAATAAAGGCATTCTGTCCACATGAGGACAATATTAATTAACCCATGTAATATGCTTATAAATGAGAGGATCCCATTGGGCATATTCATTTCTTTGTTACTATTTGTGTTCATTATATGATTTAATAATGTATTAATCGAATTGACTAAAACGATTTAATCTTAACTGGAATTACATGAGTTCCAGATATATCTATTACTACTTATTAAACAACTTTATATTCTTGGTTTAATTTGTGCTTAAACAAATGTAAATAATTGGCTTCTATGCAGCTGTTTTCTTTCATGGTGTTATCTCAAAGGCTTGGGAATATTATATGGTGGGAGTGGCTGTTTCCTTGAGGCTGTTTATCAATGTTGGACCTTAATCAAGATGTTTGTGCTTCTTCTGAATTGATTGACTCACCCTCTCCCTACCTAAAGACAAAACCACAAGCAATTCCTTGTCTTGTTTTGCTCAAACTGTCTCATTGCATCATGTTTTTTGCTTTGCTAATATGTGTGTTAAAATACGGACATTGTTGGGGGCCACTTGTCGGAGAGGATTCCACCATTGCTTGGGGGGTTGCCTTCCTCCATACGTTATGTTCAAGTGATTTCAACGCGTGTTGAATATATAATTTTAAAACACCTGTGAGTGAGTTTTCTTCCACAATGCCACAGCAATTAAAAAAACAGATAGAGCTATGGACAAACAACCGCTATGTTGTAATTAATAGAAGGCTTTGTTAGGGCCTAATGGCCTTCTCTGCTTGAAGTTCCTTGTGACAGAACTCATATTATTAGGCTATCGGAATTTAAATCCAGATAAGGTTTGTCATCGCGCAACGTCCGTGTGTCTGTCTCCTATTTCGACTTCTTCGGCCAAATCGCTGGCTGATCCAGCTTGAAATATGCAGTAACGTTCCTCTTCTAATATGATACAGGAATGAAAGCCTCATTCTGTCATATGATTTTTAAGCATGTCAAATGGCTGCAGTAAATTTCTTCAAAAAATCCTTTCTCCAGACCACCAGTCAGAAATGCTACCAAATTTTGGTTACAAATTAGGAAAGGGTCGGGATGTAAATTATAGAGGCCATGCTGATCGCATGAGCAGAAGTTGTGTCAAAATGGCCGGTCAATCCAAATCCCTTTCAAAAATCTTCTTTCCACATCCACCAGTCAGAATGAGACAATAATTTTGGTTCAACATTAGGCCAGTGTTAGGGATGTTAAATTGCGGAAGACAACTGATCACTTGACCCGGAAGTGTTGTCAAATGGCTGACTTCGTCAACTTCTGGGAAAAAAATGCATGTAAATTCTTCAAAATCTTCTTCTCAGAACACACCAGTCCAGAATGTTACCAACAAATTTGCGGGTTAAACTTTAAGATTTTAAGGTCCTGATGTTAAATTGTGGAGGCCAAGCTGATCACATGACAGAAAAATGTGTCAAAAAGGCGCGTTGTGCAAATTCCTTCAAAAATCTTCTTCCTCCACATGACCATAGTCAGAATGCTCCCAAATTTGGCTTACAACATTAGGTCAGGGAAGGGGTGTCATTAAAATTGTGGAAGTCATGCTGATCACGTGACCGGAAGTGTGTCAAAAATGGCCAACTTAGTCAACTTGGAGAAAATCGCATTAATTCCTTTAAATACTCTTCCCAGACCCACATGTGAGAATGCCACCAAATTTGGTTACAACATTAGGTCAGAGGGGTGTCATTAAATTGTGGAAGTCATCGCTGATCACGCTGACCGGAAGTGTGTTCAAAATGTGTGGACTTAATAAATGTTTGGGAAAATCAGTAAATTCCTTCAAAAACCTTTCCACTCGAGACTCACTCCGTCAGAATGCTACCAAATTTGAGTTACAGATTCTGTCAGGGCCCAGATAAGCTACAGGTCCACGTGGTCCTGTTTATGTATCATTTTATTATTATTATTGTTGTTGTCATTATAGAAAAGATTCCAATTCCATGAGAATTAGCCACCATAAGATGGGATATTCAAAGTCTAAGTAAATCATGCTGATTCATCTCGTTTTGCCCGAGTCGTGTCCGACTTGTGGTGACATTCAAGTCAGCATTTCTTCAACATACCCATCCTGCACTGCTTCCAGAAAACTTCTGGCAGACACAGATTGGTGTTGCAACCTTTACTTCCATCCATCCTATTCAGCACATACTAGGTGCCTCTTCCTCTTCTTCCCTCCAACATCCCAACATGGTTGATTTTTCCAGAATTTCATTTGTCTGAACCCATGAATCTGTCAAGTATGACCAGTCTCTATTTTAAGCATCAGCACTTTCTTTTTTTTATTTTTTTATTTTGTTTATATTAGAAGCTTGTATTGAGAGCTAAAAGCTACAGGTCAGTGGTCCTTATTTTTATTATCATCTATCTAAATTCCAGCAAAAGTTGCTCTTTTTGTGTGTTGTGTGTGGTGGTGTGTGTGTGTGTGTGTGTGTGTGTGTGTGTGTGTGTGTGTGTGTGGTCTGTGTCGTGTCTGTGTGTGTCTGTGGACCGTGTTTCTCGACATACCACTGGATCCGATCAATGAAACTTGCCAGGTATATTTGCTGGGGACCTGAGTATGTGCTTTTTCAAGGTTTGATATAATCGCGACAAGCCTTCCCGAGTAATGCCATTTAATTTACGAACCAATGACAAGACACGTTGCTGCGAGGCGTGCCGATGGGGAAGCCGAACCTCAGCCAGCGGTTCCCCATGTAACGGGTACAACGTACGGACTTCGCGAAAGTGATGCAGTTCGGTATTCTAATAATTCTCGATTCTCTTATACCACCATTTATAGAATAACACAATGCCCCAATCCAGTCGTCGTTTACGAGAGCGAAGGAACAGACTGTGTGGTTGTTTTAATTTTTTTTTTTTTTTTGCCATGAAGTTACTTTTTTTTCTCTGTCTCTTCTCTTTGTGTTTTTTACTTGCCCACAACATGCGAAAAGGCAAAATACGTTGGCGCTAATTGAAATAATTGGCTATTTAAAACTAATTGCGAAAATTGTAACTGCGATATGCCGAACTCCGGACAGGAGGACTTAACTTCGCGTAGGCGATGCGCGGCCGGGCCGACGATGGACGTCACGAGCTGTGCGGTTATCGAGTGGAGATCGATCGGTGCCTCAGTTCCCGGTGGCGTCGGAGTGGCATGGTCAATTGGCCAGCGAACTCATGCAAGCAAAGACAGTGAGTAAACTTGATTTTATTTGGATTTAATTAACTCTGTGTGTGTAAGTCCACAGCAGTATGTACTTCAATGAAAGTGATAATTCGTGGAATGATGTGAACATTCCGTACGGGCACGCACTAACTTACGGATAGTGATACAATGTATTCTTATATTCTCGATTTTCTTATGCGCATTTATAGATAAACACAATGGCCCAATCCAGTCGTCGTTTACGAGAGCGAAGGAAGTCCTGTGTGGTTTTTCTGGCTTCGCGGTTTGAAAGTTTTTTTTGGTTTGCACGTACGGCCACGCACGTACGGCCATGCACGTACGGGCACGCACATACGGCCATGCACATACAGCCACGCACGTACGTGCACGGCGAGAGCGAAGGAACGGCCTGTGTGGTTGTTTCTGTGCTCGCGGTTTGAAAGTTTTTTTTGGTTTGCACGTACGGCCACGCACGTACGGGCCATGCACGTACGGGCACGCACATACGGCCATGCACATACGGCCACGCACGTACGTGCACGCGAGAGCGAAGGAAACGCGCCTGTGTGGTTGTTTTCTGACTCGCAGTTTGAAAGTTTTTTTAATTTTTTTTTGCACGTACGGGCATGTAGCTATTGTATGAAAATGATGCCAATTCTGTACGTGGTGGTATCATTTATTGAAGCACTGATATCTTGTTGTTCTTTCATTCCATGGAATTTGTAACGTTTGTCTACAACACCACATTTCAAACTGTCATTCTTCACTGAATGGAAAAGTGGGTCCGGTTGGTGGTTTGGTTGGAGAGTTATTCACTGTCTATGGCTATTGTTGTGGTTATTCTCCTTCGGTCATGTTCTTCATGGTTTCTGCTGACTTTCTCAAGTTTTTCCTGGTCTTTTTTATTGCATACTTACTGTTAATTTGTTGTCTTGTGATTTACTGTGTGTTATAGTTCAGTTTTGTTGAAAACTTGTGCCAATTTGCGAGTAGTCATCAGACTTTTCATAGCCTGGTGTTGGCTCAGTGGTTAGGTGGGGGCTTGGGATCCTAGGGTCCTGAGTTCAAGCCCCGTCTGCCGCGAATTAATGCACCAGGGGTTGACTCAGCCTGTCATCTTCCGAGGTCGCGAAATGAGTACCAGTTCCAGTGTGTGTACTGCTAGAGGGGCACTGCATCAGCGACAGTCACGCTTCAAGAAATGATAGCTACCCCGGCAGCTAAGCTGCCATACGACCACCAGACTTTTCATTATCAGTTACTTGAGGCCATAATTAATCATTTCCTCATTTTGTGTGCACTCCAGTGCATGATTGTTTTTATTTGTCTTTCTCTTCTTACCTTTCAGCTTTTTATTTTCACCAGAATCCCTTTACGACCCTTTCAATCCTCCCAATTATACCTTCTTTTTAATGTCTTAAGTATAAATAAAAAAAACAATTTTTTTTTTTCGTTCTCACCTTACACTTCCTGCAACCACACGACTTCTCTTCCCTCTTCTGCTGATCCACCTTTCCACTCCTACTTTGATTGTGATGGTATTCAACATTTTGTTGGTTTGTAGTGGTATGTGCCTTAATCCAGGTACTGGAGCTTGGATGGGGGATTGCTTGAGGATGGGTGCTCTCACTGTGCTGCACTAGATGGTACAGAGCAGCCTGGCCAATTACTGTGGCACCCAACCCAGATTGTCAGGTCAGGCCAGAATCAGATTTGTGACTTGCTACAGGTATCATGTAAAACCTGTACTAACCTGTTCATGTCGAGTGTTCAGCGACTAAACTGGCTCCCCCCCACCAGATTTCCTGGTTGAATAGGGTGTATGGATATGGACACCAGCAGGATGAAAAACAAAACTTGTCAAATGGCAGAGGAGCTTCTTTATGAGTCAACGACTATCCATATCTGGACCCAACTGTGTCTGTAGAGCATCCTCCTGCAGTTTGGTTACCTTTTTCTAGGAGGTTGGGTGCAGGATTTGCATTCTGGCCAGCATAAAAACACTTTCGATCCACAAAATCACACCAAGTCGTGTGTGGGGTTGGTGCTGAGGTGTCGTCCACCAGACGGCAGTCTCCTAAAGTTAACTTGAGGCAGTCCCTTCAGGTGGGTGCCTGGAATGTCCTATCCCTAAATAAATGGGGATGGACTAGGCATCAGCCTGGGGGATGGCCAGATGGAAGCCCCTGGAGTACTGGTGGAAAGTGGATGCAGCACGCGCTGTGGCACATGCTCCCCATGTATTTATGTATGTATGTCCAGCAGACCCTCCCTATTCGTGGGGTTACGCGTTATTGAAAAACCCCATGTTTGGGCAAAACCGTGATGGACAAAGTTAAAACTTTATGGGAGAAATAGGGGTAGGGGAAAGAACTCTAATATTATGGACTTTTTGCCTAAACTAGTACTGTACGAGGCTGTACAGAAAAGATAAAAAACACTTAAAATTACTTACTTATGATGATGATGTGATGATGATGATGATAAGGGCATTGGGAGTTAGTAAGATGCGTTGACGTCCCTGGCTTAGGGTCGTCAGAGTCATCAGACTTTGTGAAGAAGGCGGTGATCTTTGTCTGCTTTGCCTTATCTGCATGTCCTAATGACCTCTGTAGAAGGTGCCATGATAAACTAAATCACACGATAGATAAACTAAATCATGCAATATCATGTGATAAACTAAATCTTCCCGATGTCACATGATAACAAAATAAATCACGCAATATCAGCACAATAACAAACTAAATCACACAATATTCACAGATAACAAACTAAATAATGCAATATCAGGGTAATAACAAACTGAATCGCATGATATCACATGAAAACAAACAAAATCACATGATGTCAAGTGATAACAAATGAAATCACAAATGTCACATGATAACAAACAAAATCATGCAATGTCAAACTATATAACGCAATATCACATGATAATAATGAAATCATGCAATAACACGATAAACTAAATCACATGATATCACACGGTAACAAACTAAATCACAGCAATATCAATTATATCACATTATCACATGATAACAAAATAAATCACGTGATATCGTGTGTTATATCACATGATAAACTAAATCATGCAATATCACTTGATAAACTGAATCGCATGATGTCAAACTATATCCCATGATATCACATGTTAACAAACTAAATCATGTATCAAACTAAATCACTTGATATCATGTGATAAAGTAAATCATGCGATATCACGTGATAATAAACAACATTACATGATATAAATCTATATCACACAATATCACATGAAAACTCAATAAATCACGTGATATCACATGATACCAAACTAAATCACACGCTATCACAAGATAAACTAAATCACATGATAAACTAAATGATGCAATATTCCAGATAACAAACTAAATCACACTATAACAAACTAACTAACATGATATCACATGATAAACTAAATCACGTGATTTCAAACTATATCATGCATAATCACACAATAACAAATTAAATTACATGCTTTCATGTGATAACTAAATCACATGATAACACATGATGATAAACTAAATCACGCAAGATCAAATTATATCACACAATGACAAACTAAATCATGTGATATTATATGATAACAAACAATATCACACGATAACACACTAAATCACGTGATATCACACGATAAGCTAAATCATGTGCGATATCACATTATAAACTAAATCATGCAATATCAAACTATATCGCACAATAATAAAATAGATCAAGTGATATCACGTGATAAACGAAATCACGTGATATCAAGTGATAAACTAAATTACGCAATATCACATGATAAACTAAATCATGTGATATCACTTGATAAACTAAATTACACAATATCACATGATAAACTAAATCATGTGATATCACATTGATAAACTAAATCATGCATGATATCGCATGATAAACTAAATCACATGATATCATGTGATACAAACGAAATTACACAATATCAATCTATATCACATGAAAACACTAAATCGCACAATATCACATTGATACAAACTAATTCACATGATAAACTAAATCACACTATAACAAACTATATCATGCAATATCACATGCTAACAAACTAAATCATGCGATATCACATGATACAAATTAAATCATGTGATATCACATGATAATCAAACTACATCATGTGATATCACTTGATAAACGAAATCACATGATATCACATGATAACAAACTAAATCATGCAATATCATGTGATAACAAAAATAAATCACACAATATCACATGATAGCAAAATGAATTACACGCATAACAAACAAATTCACGTGATATCAAACTAAATCACGTGATAGTCCTATGGCAGGATATTCGAAAGAGCAATTGTGAGGTGAGACAGAGATCGGTTTTGTGTATTCTCTGTGCCAGACCGCGATAGAGTGAGGGATCCACGCCGCGATCGGCACCTATTGCCATGATAATTCAACCACGACGGAGTGAAACCGTGATACAGAACCTTGTTCGGACGGGCCTGCTGTATTCAACATATACCTTCACGATCTTTTTTCACCTTTTCCTTTACTCTACCCTCCCTTACCTAACCTTAAAAAAAAAAAAATGCAATTTTTAAAAATAAAAACATAGTGTGCCTTCTGTACTAACAAATTGACCTTATACAATTCCACAATCCTGTTCAAGGTACGCTCCACCTGGCTTTCATGTGGTTGTATTAAAAAAAAAAAAGTTTCAACTTTATCCTTCTCTCCATGTTTGAATAATATATTTTCATTATAATTCACTCCTTCTTCCTTCTTCAAAAGGCTGCTTTCAAATCGATCCTTCAATCATTCTCTCTCGAAAAATCGAACTCTTACAGCTTTTCCTTTCCTCCATTCTCTTAACTCCCATTATTCCACACCTCCCCTAACGTCAATGTATCTGACTTTGAAAATCTCAAGAACCCCAGTTTGCGGTGCTGTTCATTTTCCATTAATCATTCTTTTTGTCCATCTCCAGTGTCAAACCTTTCCCTGTCTGTTCCCTCCTTCCTCTACTCTACTTACACGTATCCTACCATACCCTATCCTTACCAGCATCCCACTGCTTGTTCCCTTCCGATACTCCCTCCTACCCCATTCCCCATCTTCCCTGCAAACTTCTTCCTTCCGAACCCTCCTTTCTCTTGCCAATTCACCCCACCTCCTCAAATCTACTCCTCCTAACTCCTCCCCCGTTATACCCCATTCTTTACATCTCCCATATTGATGCTGATCCTGCCTCTCTTAGCACCTCTGCCACTGCCCTCTGCGATACTAACAACTCTTCCTCTGGTGTCCCAATCGGTGTGGTTTTCAAACATCTTGTGGGCTCCGTTCCAACCTATCAAATATCTCCTCATCGGTACACTCCTCAATATCTCCTCATGCTCTTTCTTTCCTATTTTCACCCCTCCCCTCTTCCCATCCCTCTAAATCTTGTTCCTTCCCCCACCTACTCCATATTCACCATACCACTACCCTGCCTCATCCTACTTCTCCCTGCACCCTCTCCTCCTCACCTGTTGGCTATGCCTTCTCTCATCGTCTCCCCTCCCTTTGAAAGCTCCCCCCCACCTGTTCTCCCAAAGTCTCCCCCACACCTTTCTCCCTCAAATCTGCTCCCCCTCAACCCTCCCATTCAAATCTCCCCCCTCACTGCCTCATTTTCAAAGTTGTTACCCCTCACATCCACAAAGCTGCCTCCTTCTCCTGCCCTCTCTTCTTCCACTCATTCCTCCACCTCCTCCAATATTCTACTTCCCTCTGCCCCCTCTCATGTTACTCACCACTGTGCCTCATCCCATACCACTCGCCTTTTGTCCTCCTTCCCCTCACCCTGCTTTCTCCCCAAGCCTCTTCTGGCATTGTCCTACACACTGCCAACAGTTCTTCCTTACCCCCCTCTCCTCCCTCATCCCTCATCTTACCATCCCTTAAAAATTATATTCAATGCGGCTCCCCACCCCGTTCCACACTCGTGATGATCTTGTTCTGAACTACAGTGTATCTCACCATCGCCGCATGTTGGTAGTCTGGTGGTGTCACCGTCGTTTAAACCAACACTAATCTGCGATCATTATGAAGCTGCGTCTGATCATGTCAAACTCAAGTAAGATTAGGAAGTGAGGTGACGAAGGCTGTATGTTCCAAGAAAAATGGATGGTAGAGCACTTCATCGACCAGAAATGTTCTTTCCTGTGCTCAATATGCTTGAGAAGTGTCACGTGTTTCAAGGAGTACAATCTCAAGAGATATAAAGACAAAGTATGCTACGTAGAACAAATTCCGGGAGCAAGCACGGAAAGACGAGGTGCAGACATTGAGAGAAATAAGTTACGAGGGCAGCAGATGCTGTCCAAACAACATGAAGAATGCCGCTGACAATATTGTTGTGGTCAGTAAACCGCCACTACTCCGAGGCAATGGCACCCAACAATATAGCGACCGTAAGACAGTTATCTCATTAGTATTTGTTTAGTTTGTCCTTTCCATATGTTGAGTGGGTAAATGGGGAAGATGAGTTGCGTAAGGCTTTTAGTTAGGTCTTCAGTTCCTTTCTTTTTTCATTTATTTCATCTCTTTACTTCCTTTATCTCGTACACAAACTCGCAAGCACGCACGCAGAATGGTAATGAAACCAGGAGCGACGAGGGGATACAGCGGAAGCTCATTTTCATACACGTGCCATTTTCCGTTCAATATTTCGTGCCATTTTCCACCATAATCCAACTGACGCCTCACCTCAGACTCTTACGATGCTCACCACAACACTACAACGCTTACCATAACACCCAAACACCTAAAAATACCCACAACAACCTACATCTAATGCCTTCAGCACAAGTGCCACAACTATGACCAACTACTTCAACCTCATCACCACAATGGCCTCTCTTTTACTGCAGATGTCACAATGCTTCCCTCACCTGCATTCAACAGCCAATATTCAAATTTACATACCTCTCATACATCTTTTCCTCCCATCTATGTCTCGTCCACTGAGGACGCACAAGCTAAGAGAGCATTACTGATTCACACCTTCCTCTTGCATCACGCTGCTTGACACGTGCACGACACGCTGCACTGCATTTGCACCTCCCACTTCCACACCGTAGACACACTCAGTCTTCCTCCCTTCTCCTCCTTCCTAAGCGATTGGGCTGCACCAGTCTGTCAGCCATGCCAGGAACAATGAGGTCGCTACACCAACTGTCTCTCCTCTTTCTGGGCTACCTTAATTTTCCTAGGGTGTGTGTGTGTGTGATGGCGCCTGTTTTGTGTAGCATAAGTTAAGACTGTATAAGTTTATTGGGGTAACTCTGCACTGTCTTCTTGTGTAAATATGTGCATTTTCTTTTTTGTCGCACCCACAAATTCCTTGCTTTCTCCTGCTGTACGTCTTTGTAAATAACCCATTACTGTGGCTACATAATTTTCCTCGTCTTGTTATAATAAATTTGCTTTGTTATAAATGTACCCAGCTCGTTTTCGTCTTTCCTTCATTGGTCCAACGTGGTCCGCACATTTGCATAGCCGGGAAGTTATACCTTCTCAAAAATCGACTTATTAGAAGGTGCATACTTGGCAGCTCTGCTCGGCTGCACCTGATACGGTAAGTTTAATACAAGTAACATCGAGGGAGCGATTCCCCGATAAGGCGACTCTGTGTTCCCGGTTTTAAATTTTTTTTTATTTTTTTTGTATACACTGTCGAGGCTCGTCTGAGAGCTAACACACAGAACGTGCAACAATGGGAGACAGGAAACAAGATGTGGGGGGGGGGAGGTAAGGAAAAAGACAGTGTGGAACAGACATGAGATCTGTAGAAGGGAGAGGGATGGGGCGGGGCACACAGGGTAACAAGATGGATGCTACAGGGACTTTCAGGAAGAAAAGCCGGGAATTTGAAGGAGGTGGGTTTGGGGTGGATTAGTGGGGGTATAAAATATCGTGGTTTTGGATGGGGGAAGATATGAGGTGGAGGTGAACAGCTGTTTTTGAAGATCTGGAGGGAAGAGTTAAATGTTAATTAGATGGAGGACACTGGGTCACGTGGTTAAATTATTGTGTTTCGTGGTCGACTAGTGACCTCCACGACATGAACTTATTTTTGTGCGATGGCCTCGATTCCAGTGAGTCTGGGGAGAAACCAAGGATATCCCATCCGCTCATAGTACCGACTTGACCCGGGACCACAACAATATTGGTCGAGCGAGTTATGATCTGCGTCAACTGGTGGTATTTTCAAAACCTATTGTGATGGTGAGTTTGTGAAATTGTATCACTGACATTATGAAAATACTCTGTCCAGATAACTGGAGGGATGTGGAGACAATTAGTCTTTCACACCACACTGTGGCGAGGAGAATTGACAAAATCACAAATGACCGGTACGTCATTGGGCAAGGAGCATCAGAGTTCAGCGCTTTTTCCATAGTTTTTGATGAAAGCACTCATAAAATGGATATAGCCCAACTGGCCACCTTCATTTTATGAGCCAATGATGAGTTCAACTTTGGCACTTTGAGTTGCAATTGGTCGAAATTTTCCAGGTTTCCCTCCATAAATGACTTGTTGGTGTGCCTGAGTTCAGTAAAACATCATTGGTGCCTCTTGAATGTTTGAGAATGCTCTTTGTACCCACCACACCTGCTCATGCGCCAATTAAGCATTATTTTGGCACATATATCGTGGGTCGGGGAAATTCTCGGGAATGCAGCCAACAGGGCATATGGAAATCTCAGTGTGGAAAAGGTGTTCCCATGCCTACTCTAGGCTATCTGCCAGTTCCCTAAAACAACGAGAAAACCCACAAAAATACATAGTTCATTTTTTCTTGTTGATGCATCTTCACTTTAAAAACTAAAACGAAATTCTCAACATTTTCATGACGTCACACTTTGACATAATTTGCCACCCTCAGGATCTGCTTGCAATGCAGATTGCTCTCTCGCAAAACGGTGGAAAAGGCTGACGTGGAAAATACTTTGAACCAATCTTGACATCTGTGGGAAGCAGAAAACGAAATATTAGCAGCTGATATTAGGCACACTCGTGTATCGGAGGCTTCATTTTTCGTAAAATAGTTAATATCCAGATCAAGAACAAACAATAGCTATACATCATGGGAGTATGGATGCTATATTTTCCAAACACTTAGAGGTCATCGACCTATTTATTACTTGTGTGCACGGTGTTTACATGGTAAACTCTGTTGCCAATGTGAACACCATGGCAGAGACCCTGGTGCAACACCGCCTCCTGTTGGTTACACCCTCAGTCGGATAGACCTGATCTCTCGGCAGCACGTTCATTTACTTTCGTGAAGATTAATGAGAGATTGCACTCTTATCCGTTTACTAAAGGCATCCATCTCATTTGGCATGAGCCACCTTGCGCTCGTTCTCAGATTTTAATTTTGTTGGACACGTCTGTACTTATGTCAGAATCGAACTTCTTTTATTCCAATCAACTAAAGAGTTCATAGAACACCTTACCCCACGTGGTCTTGAGAAACAAGGACATGGGTGGGGTCTGCTAGTGTCAAATTTGATTGGTCGTGACGACATAAAAATATTTTGTCCAAGTACTGCAAAACGGAAGGGTTTTGAAAGTGCCAAGAAGGGCGAGTTGGTGTTCTACAGCGTTGGTGTGTAATTGATTTGAAATAAATATAGATTTTAAAGGTTGTAGAAAGAAATTTTTTTTTTAGAAGTTACCGCCGTTGATGCAGCGCTTTTACATCACCTCATTTATTCATGCCTGTCTTTTGTGTCCTTTATGATGTCGCTTAAAACAGTAAGTTTCCTGTTTGAAATGATTTTCAATTTTATTTGAATGCAGACTATCTATCGGACCTAGTAAAAACAAAATAAACCAATGTCCACCCGTAGGGTGATCCGTATCTTGCCAAAAGGTGACCACGTGTGACTTCTTTAAGGTCACACTGAGGTGAACAGAGCTGCTATCCACCAGGAGCGACTCCTTGAGGAATATCTGCCTACGAGAGATTCCGATGAGAATCTTCTACAGAGTAACCATGAAAATATGCGTTTGCCTCAAAACGTCACCAAATCACGTCATAATGTCTCAAGCTTGAATATATCTAGAAAGCACTTCATCGAGGTGTTCAATTTGAGGTACTACACGATATGGTTCCTAAAACTTGAAAATTTGACCTGGGGTCAAATATGTTTGACCCTAGGCGTTAACCATGAAGGTCAAGGCCAATCGCCACCAAAAATTAATCAGCTGAATGCCAGACCATGAACTAATATTCCCATGAAGTTTGAAGACGATCCGATCAAAATTACTCAAAAAATAAGGGTTTCGTCGACTCCCCTTGATTTGCGACAAAGTGACCTTGACCTTTGACCTTGACCTTCAAAATTTTTATGCGCTGAAAGGGACCTCTATAGGCCTCTGATATGCGAGTTACAAAAATTTCCAATGACAACTGTGCTCTGCAGAGTGATTTATACGTGATTACAGATAAAAAAAAAAAAAAACAACAAAAAAAAAACACATGAAGGTCAGGCCAATCGCCACCAAAAATTAATCAGCTGAGCGCCAGACCATGAACTATATTCCCATGAAGTTTGAAGACCGATCCGATCAAAATTACTCAAAAAAATAAAGGGTTTTGTCGATTCCCCTGATTTGCGACAGTGACCTTGACCTTTGACCTTGACCGTTCAAAATTTTATGGCCTGAAAGGGACCTCCATAGGCCGTCTGATATGCGAAGTTACAAAAATTTCCAATGAAAACTGTGGTCTGCAGATTTTTTTTTTCGTGATTACAGACAAACAAACAAACAAAAAATAAAAAAAAAAAAATAAAAAAAAAACATACAGAACTGACTAACATATCTTGTTAGTTAGAGATATCATATCAACTAACATATCATAACATAACTTGTTAGTTAGTTAGTTAGAGATAAAATCTCATTCCTCTCTGCGCGGACGGATGCAGAGCCAAAGTACTGATAAACTACAGGTTCGTTTTCCGATCATGTTCTCATTCGTGTTCAAAATAGAACATTCACTTGAAATCAAGTTGTTCCTCGATCATAAACTGACGTTTGTCGATGGACAGACGGATGGACAGACAGACAACGGAAGTGAACCAATTGCTTAACCCCACTTTTTTGCTTCCCATGCACTGGGTAATTGTGATGTAACCAAGTTTGAATGTAAATGTATATTTATGTTCCACGCATGTCTTGCCTCATGCATATTCATGTTTTGCCTCATGGCATATTTATTCTCTGCCCAGTGTTGTGCGTCATCTCTGCTGGAGAGGTCCACAGGGCGGCTCTTCTCTGTCTGGCGGAACGTGTGGTTGTTGTGTGGAGAAAGCACGGTTTTTACCGTCGCCATGTGGAGTGTTTTAAAATAAAGTAAAAGTGATTTTAAAGCTCTAAGTGTTGGTAAGCTGCCTCAAGCATTCTTTATTCAAATAATCTGGACACGTAGGCTGTTTCAGGATAGTAAATACCTGACCATGCTCGTCTCGCCGCCGGGAGCAAGAAGAGCAGCCATGTCAAGCTCACTTCACACCAGACTGTCGTTGGCTCCTACGATTCGTCGAGAGCCGGCATGTTGAGCTCGCGTTCATATGTGGTCTGTCACTGGCTCCCGAGCTTCGTCCAACTCTTCCAGTCTTTGGCTCATGTTGAAGGCCAAAGCAGAAGCAGCCAGGGCCTCTAAAATAGCTGCCAAGGATGTAAATCGGACGAAGCTCAATTGCAACTCCAAAAGCAACAGATGCAGCAACGATTGATGGCTGCACAGCAACAGCGTGATCTTGAGCAGCAATAGGCACAGCAACAGATGCAGCAACAATTAAAAGCTATGCAGCAACAGATATATATATATATATATATATATATATATATATATATATTATATATATATATATATATAATTATATATTGAAACAACTGAAGCAGGAGGAAAAGGTTGCTCTGGCTCGGGCCCATTTTGAAGCAATGTCTGACGCTCTGTGTTGAGGTGAATGCAACAATATTTTGGCAGCTGGTTTACCTAACATGGCAGAGAAGGTGGGAATGCTGTTGTCCAGGAATGCAACGTCTTCACCACTATCCATCCTATCTGTAGACAATACTGAAGGTATTCCACCGATACTTGGGTAACGTGCTGACCAGCTACATCACTCGAACCAGTGTCATTTCAGACAGACTGTTTTCACCAGCCGTTAACGATGCAGCACCAGCATTCATGGAGAACTCATCGACATTAAAACGTGTCCACCAGGCAAGTTCTGTCTGCTCAGTATAACACTATGCCAACTCCTGTTCTCTTATATATATAATACACTCACAAGACACCAACTAATGCCTTACACACATCCTTCGTGTTGTTCATCCTTTCCAATGCTACGTGCCATGGCTGCACATCGACCCACATGTGTTAACGTGCCCTGTTATGAGCTCGGGGGTCACAAACCCGGCTCCGGTTACGACCGCTCGGTATCATCCCCACCGTGTATATTGACCTGACGTCACCGTTCAGTGGGATTACAACCGACAACCAATTGGGTTATTTCTCATCAAATCCATTGTACACCATGCTGTACTTGTCTATGCTGCGGGAAACATACACCATACATCCGGCAACAAAATTACCAGTGTCTACCCATTCGCCTATTGTGTCGATGTCAAACCATCAATCATGCCAACAGTGATGTCTGATAATGCAGGACTGTGTTAACTATCAGTAGATGATAAATGGGGCTCTGCGACACCCATTCAATGAATGTGGGAAAAGGGAAAAACTTTTCTGACCCAAGCCCAAAATAGGAGACTGAATTTTCTCCCCACCTATCCCTTCCCTCCCATACAAGCAAATGTAAAATTGAGACTATGAAAGATTGAGACTTACTGATTAAAGCACATTCTTCCCTTTCATATTTTCATTCCACTCAAGAGCGAACCAACGAATATTTGTTCATGTTTCTATTTCAGGGAATAACTTAATTTTCTTATAACATTCATTCTCCATCGAAGAATATTCACAAAGAATAACATTGGAACTGCGTTCTTGTGTATAAGTGTCTTTGTTGAGCGAAATGAAATGATAAACTTTTCTTAATGCTCTTATTTGACACTCCTGAGCCACATATCATTTTGAGATTGCTTTAGTTAAATTGTTTTTTCCATTGTTCAATTGATAACCATCAAAGTTTTCAGTCCATTCAAGGATATATTTTTTTTCTTTACATCCTCCAACTTATTTGTAAATAAATTTAATCCGCTTATTTGTTTTATCTACTTTTACCCCCGTTATTTCTTCAATAAGACTTATGATATTTCTCAATTCTTTATGTTTCCTATTTAAATACCAAGGCTGAACATCTCCACTCTTTGGTTTTGGTTATTGCTTGGTTCTATATTATAAATCAGTAAAAAAGAGGCGGTAGCCTGTTAAATTCCCAACCCAATATCTTAACACTTTATACTTATAACCATAAGGGAGACTATTGATTCCATTCTCTAAATATATTCTTTTATCATCAAAAGCTCAAATGCTTTCTTATTTATCTCTTCTGTATATAATTGATGTTTATAACTTCTGATTGTTATTCATTTTTCTGTACTCTCTTCTTTAAGGTTAAACAGTGTAATAATGTTTAAAGTTTATTGTTCCTTGTTATATTTTTCTTTATTCCCTTTAGCTTCTTATCACAACTTTCAATGTTATTGTTATCAATATACGTAAAGCATTAAGACTGCTCTCATCCTATAATTCACTCATGACCTTCCACCCAATTCATCGTTAAACTCACATGACCTTTTTATTCTTTGATGAAAACAACACATCACCTGACTTTAAACTTATCATATTATATTATATATATATATATATATATATATATATATAATATATCATATATCAATCATATCCTCATATACATACTTGTCTTAATTTCTAATATAAAACTATCTGTAATCCATATATACAATGACACATTGTCCTTATACTTTGCATTTAAATTATTTATAGTAATAGTCATACATTAACGACTTTGACAAGTCAAGAATGGATGTTCCTATATAAATAGGTTTATCCATTCAATACTCTCTTTTTTCAAATGAATAGCACAAAAGTTCTTCTGAAAACATCTCCGCTCACTTCAAAACTTGGTCTATTAATTAACTTTGAAGCCTGTTTCCAAGATGTAGCAAGTCTTGTTTTGTCGTTCCTAACATTTTCCATAGTCTTTCCAAATACAGCATTATTCATTGATTTTATAAAACTCTTCTCAAATCTGTTTTTGCTTCTGTTCTCCTTTTTTATTTAAAATCAATATACTTCTTTAACAATGACTTTGTTTTAAATTTCAAAATCCGATGAATTTTCCTCACTCTCAACCCAGCAGATAAATATTGTCTCAAGTTCCTTTGATCAAACATAACTTTCTTTATCATTTAATGTAGTAAAGTAGTTTTTCTGGAGATTTGCCTTTTATATTAAATGACTTGGTATCAATCACTTAACCATTCATTTTCTTGGACTTTCTTTATCAAGGGGATAAGGTAGGTCTTTATGTTTGTGATGAAGTTCTTCTGGATATTTTAAATCAACCTCAAAATAATATCCAACTTCAGCTTCATCCAATTCTTTTTGAGAGGAGACAACAATGTCTTGTTAAAACTTTTTCATAATGTTTTTCTTTAACCCATTTAAGTTTTTCCATAAGGTAAAGATTGAGACATAGCCTACCATAAAATTGTTAGCATCAAAAAACATCAGGTAAGAGTTGTCCTCATTCTTATTATAATCAGGAAGATATTTGTTATTTGCTTTAGCATATCTCTTGGAACATACTTGAGATATTCCTCCTCTTTTAGCCTCCTCTCTATCATTAAAAGCATATC
>CM068967.1:27523441-27543165 GCA_035128595.1 Eptatretus atami
AATGAAACAGCTTGCTTTGAATGATTTTGAGAAAACTTACATAAAATAACACATAATATTGAATTTGGAAACACCATGAAAAATAAGAGCATTAAGAGACGTTTATCATTTCATTTCTGCTCAACAAAGACACTTATACCAAGAACCAAGTTCAAAGTTATTCTTTGTGAATATACTCGATGGAATGAATGTTATAAGAAAATTAAGTATTCCCTGAAGTAGAACATGAACAAATATTCGTTGGTTCGTCTTTGAGTGGAATGAAAATATGAAAGGAAGAAGTGCTTTAATCAGTAAGTCTCAATCTTTCATAGTCTCAATTTTACATTTGCTTGTATGGGAGGGAAGGGGATAGGTGGGGCGAAAATCAGTCTCAATTTTACATTGTGCTTGTATGGGGGGGGGGGGGGAAGGGATAGGTGGGGCGAAAATCAGTCTCCTATTTTGGGCTTTTGGGCTTTGGGTCAGAAAGTTTTTCCCTTTTCCCACATTCATTTGAATGGGTGTCCCAGAAACCCCATTTATCGTCTACTACTATCTGTGTCGTTAAGACTTAGTTTCACAAAGGATGTCTGTGTTTGACGATAAGCCTGAGAAATTCAGGACATGGTGTGCTGCCTTCCAGAACATGATCAGAGGAGTACCGCTGGCATCCGATGAACAGCTTAACCTCATGGTTTAACATATGGTGGATGGTTCAGAATACATAGCACTTGGAGAGCACCTTAATCGAGTCTGCATGTCTTACCTGATGTCGGTTTAGAGCAGATCTGTAATCACCTTCAAGAAAGATTCGGTAGTGGTGAAGCAGTTACACAATCATTGCTAAACAAGCTGGAACTTTTGCCTCTAATATCTCCTCATGACCACAAAACTTTGCAGAAGTTTAGCGACACCATCGAGGAAGTAGAAGCTTCCAAAAATGATTGTTCCCTTCCCGGACTTACAGCTTTGGATATACCTCTGTTCCTCAAACCAATCATCGTGAAGCATCCACCTGACCTTGTGGATTGCTGGAGGATGGCAGCCTTCAAGTATAATAAAACCCCACAATGTCACCTTTCCACCATTTTTGATGCTTGCATCCTCCATTCAGCACAACGCAAAGATTCAAAATGACCTCAGTCTGATGTTTTCCTTGGGGTATGATGACAGGTCATGTTCTTCAGCGACTCAGATGAAAGCTGCACTCAACACGAAGAACAGAATGTCTGCCTTCACTAGTTGCACTCGCCCAAGGGTCAGACTCAGCAAGACTGAAGTCACAGGTGAATTGCTGCCACAGATTGTTGAACAACTGACTGCAGCAATTGTGTCACCTGAAAATCAGCACACTCGTCGTCGAATGGAAGATCCACAACAATTCTGCCCTATTCACAGGACCAAACATCCTCTTGTGCATTGCAGAACATTCAAAGCAAAAACATTGCAATCCAGACACATCTTTCTTAACCAATGGAAAACATGTACTAACCATTCAGCCAAGGAGTGTCAAGTAAAATTTGAAGATACGCAAGTTTATTAGTTGGTCTGGTCTCTTATTCTGTCTGTTTGTCAATTGCCTACCAGTCACATTTTTGCTCTGATGTTCACGAAACTTCACCACCTCGTGGAGGTATTGACAAGCTGGAAGCCTATTGAATTTGAGGTGAAAGGTCAAGGTCATAAATCATGAATTTTTATCTGATTCACTTGATATCTATGTACAGGTAGTGGACAAAAAATGGAAACACCTGGATAAATGAGGGGCACCAAGTATATTGAAAGCAACAGCTTCCACACAGGTGTGGCCCACGTGTTAATTAAGCAAATAACATCCCAGCATGCTTAGGGTCATGTATTAAAATGCTACACAGGCCTGGTTACCTAAAATTATGGATAGCATGACTGCGAGAGGAGACCTCAGTGACTTTGAAAGAGGGGTGATTGTTGGGGTGTGTTTGGCAGGAGCTTCAGTGACAAAGACAGCTCAGGTTGCTGATGTTTCATGAGCAATGGTGTCGAAGGTGATGTAGGCATGGAACTCTGAGGGAAGAACGTCATCAGCAAAGGGCAACGGTGGGTGGAAGCACACACTCCAGGATCGTGATGTCCGTGCATTCATTTGAAGTACAAGGCAATGTAGACGAGTAACTGCAGATCTATTTAGTGTAAATTTCAACCTGGCACGTGAGCAGCCAGTTTCATCAAAAACGGTCCACCAAGAACTCCACAGAGCATGATACCATAGTCGGGTTGCAGTGCACAAACCGCTCATCATACCTGGCAATGAACAAATGCGAGTCCAGTGGTGCAAAGTGCACAGGCAATTGACTACCGAGCAGTGGAGAAATGTGATATGGTCAGATGAATCATCCTTCACCATGTTTTTGACAAATGGATGAGTGCACGTGTGGCGCCAACATAAAGAAACCATTCCCTTAGAAGGCAAGGTTAATGCCAATCGCAACTTAATGGTACCGAGTGATCATCTTCACCCCATGTTGTAGCATTTCTTTCCTGCCAGGAGGGGTGTCTTCTGGGATTACAATGCCCCCATCCACAAAGCGTCTGTGGCCGTCCAATTGCTTGATGAGCATGATACATCTTATCCATGCGTCATGGCCTTCTCAGTCACCAGATCTGAACCCAACGGAGCATTTATGGGATATTCTGTAACGATGCCTGAGGCAGCGTTCTCCACCTCCATCAAACAGGTGTGAGTTGATTGACTTTCTCTTGGAAGAATGGTAACGCATCCCTCCTGTAGAATTCCAGATGCAGCTGGACACCATACTATGGTGCATACAGGCCTTACTGGCTGCACGTGGTGGCCCAACACCCTATTAAGTGACTTTACATTGGTGTTTCCATTTTTTTGTCCACTACCTGTATGTGCAGTATACATCCTGTATATAAACTGAAAAACATGGGCAGACAGTGAACACTCGTCAAAGTGAAGCATTGGTCGACCCATGTGAGTGTCTTAATTACATACTGTTTGAATGTGAGTTGGACCATTAGTACGTCTATTAATTATATATTATTCGACCATGACTATGTCTATTAATTATGGACTCTTGGAACATCCCTTTTAGACATTTAGATCTTTCTACACTTCAGACCTTTAAGACTCCTTTAGATCATTTAGACCCTTTGAACCTTTTATGACCCTTTATATCCCCTTATACCCTTTACACTTTTTCACCCTTTAGACATTTGCACCCTTTCAACTGCTTTGACCCTTAGTCCGCTTTGATCTCTAGTCCGCTTTGACCCTTAGTCCATTTGACCCTTTCGACCCCTTTAGACATTTTAAGACCCTCTAGAGTCTAGACCCCTTAGAATTGTGATAACATTTGCACACTTTCACTGCTTAGACACCTTGTTCCTTAGACATTTTCGACAATTAGAACCTCTTTAGACACTTTAAACTCTGTAAACCCTTCCAACCCCTTAGCTTCTTTAGATCTGTAACTACTGCTGTAGATCTGTAACTACACCCTTTATACCTTTAAACCCCATTTTCGTTTTCGACCATTTTAGATGTTTTAGACCATTTTGATCCTTTGGACACTTTAAAATCCTTTCGACCCCCTTATACTCCATTTAGATCCCTTTGGACCCCATAAGACCCTTTAAAACATTTTAGACCCCTTAGACTCCGAAAGACCTCGACACCGTTTGGACCACTTAGACCCCTTGACCCTCAGACATTTAGACCCATTTGACCCTCTTTTGACACTTTGAGTCCTTAGACCATTTAGACCCTAACTACTCTTGGAAAATACCTCTTAGGTCTTTAGATCCCTTTGGACCTTTATATCACTTAAGACCCTTTCCAATATAGAGCCCTATTTGAAACACTTATCGGACATGTGGACTGTGCTTCCCCGCTGACGGACCTCGGGTAGCTTGTACATGTCGCTGCCTTTGAGCCGATGGAGTAACTGCTGAAATCTATCCATTCGGGTTCTTCCCAACATCTTTGTTCTTTCTTCCTTTCATACTTCTTTCTAATTTTTTCACAATTCTCTTTGTTCATTCTAATTCTTTCTTTTTCTTTTCTTTCATCTCTTTTACTCGATATTTCTCTCTTTCGTTTTCTATCTCTTTAAGGAGAAGTGAATTCTTGCAGAATTGTTTCGGGAAGGCTCACTTGGCTGTGCCTGGATGGGTTTGAGGGTTGTGGAGTAGCGGCTGAAACCCGAATCCTATCCAAGTTCCTCCTGATGACTCAATCTTTGCTCTTTACTTCTTCAGATTCCTTCTTGGTCTTTCATTTCATTTGACCATTCAGACCTTTATACCCTTTTCACCCCTTTGACCGTTTAGACCCATTAGACTCCTTTAGATGCACAGAACACAGACATGTGTAGTCTTCTTGCAAAACACAGACTATACTTTTTCAGCAAGTAATGTTCAATTTTCACACACACGGAGGTTGGGTACTCTGCTAGTTACCTCCACCACCAAAGGTGAAGGAGGTTTTGTTTTCACCCCTTTCGGTCTGTTTGTTTGTTTGTGTGCAGGATATCTCAAAAAGTTGTGGACGAATTCGGATGAAATTTTGTGGACAGGCTGGGTGTGTGAGAAAGACGAACTGATTAGATTTTGAACATCTGGATCCAGATCCGAGATCTCTATTGGGCCCGATATGTTCTCATGGATCAGGCATTGCGTGGCGGAGGTATGTACTCTACCGAGTGCCCTTCTAGATTGAACAAAATTTGCCTGTTGGGTCACTGAATTGGTTCCCCAATCAAAACAGAGAAGCATATTATTTGGATTTTTGCAAGTATCTTGCTATGCATGGCATCTTTCTTGTTTATTTTGTTTGTTTCTTTGTGAGCAGGATATCTCAAAAAGTTGTGCATGGATTTGGACAAAACTTGCTGGATAGGTTGGGTATGCGACAAGGAAGAATTGATTCTATATTGGATCCGGATGTTTTAAAAAATTTAAGAGATAGTGCCAAAAACGACATAGAGCACGATATTTCAAACGTTAGGGACGGGTTCTGACAAAACTAGGTGGATGAGTTGGTAGGTAACAAGAACAAGCTTATTTGATTTTGGTTCAGATCCGGATGAAGATCTGGTCTATCAGTGGATACAAAATGTAAACTGCTCAGCCTGGTGGAGGTATGCGTTCTACCGAGTGCCGTTCTAGTTTTGGTAATAATTTATCTGCACAATGGAATGACAGACATATGCTTGCCAAAGTTTATATGTGAACTGTTTTTTATAACCTGGTTGATACTTTGTCTGTAAATGGTAACTTAATGGGAGTTGTTAATTTCAAGTCCATGATCAGAGAAGCATCTTGTTCAAAGTCTGGATTGGTAATGGGGAAATTCCTTTCCAGCAGTATACCCTGAACATGCACATCTTCTTTCTTCTCTCTTCCCCTCTCCCTCTCTCCCTCTCCCTCTCCCTCTCCTCTCCCTCTCCTCTCCCTCTCCCTCTCCCTCTCCCTCTCCCTCTCCCTCTCCCTCTCCCTCTCTCCCTCTCCTCTCCCTCTCCCTCTCCCTCTCCCTCTCTCCCCCCCCTCTCCACTCTCCCTCTCCCCTCTCCCTCTCCCTCTCTCTTTCTTTCTCTTTCTCTCCATTAAAATGACCTCATTTTGCTCACCGAGTGCATATACTGTACCGCAAATCGTGTTTTTTTTGGTAGAATCGTATCTATGGTGACTGAAATGGTAGCTTGACATGCCAGTAACACCGTGGCTACGACGCTGCATGATGATGCGATGACACTTTGACTCGTCGATCAAGGACATGGCTTATTACATTGGCATGAACCGACAGCCGGGCAACAAGGTCGTGCCGAGAAGCAATAATGCCGTTATTCCATTGCAAGCGGTGTTACCATCCTTACAAAAACGTGTTTACGATTTCATACATGTCTGCATATATAGTTAAGCTCAGTGGTGGCAGGTTTGCCCCAGAACTGTCTGTTCTGAGATTAAATTTTGGTGGAATCAGATCCAACCAGACCTGCTGCCTAGAGCAGTACCTGCAGTCAGCGCTGCACTGGCCATCACACCATATTTTAAAGAGGATATTAAGCTGTTTGTTTTATCTGGCTGCACTTGCTTTATGGGCCTGTCACATTGCCTGCATGAATGGTGTATAAGGTTGACCATCTTATTTCTTGACCCTTCATGATTTATTACTGCCACAGCATCCCAAGTAAACCATTAGTTATTGTTGAGCCTTCAACAGGAACAGAGAACAATGCAGTTCTGTTGCCAGGTACATATAATTCCACCAAGCTTCCATGTTCTCTTGTGTGA
Organism: Eptatretus atami; assembly: GCA_035128595.1. NCBI lineage: Eukaryota > Metazoa > Chordata > Myxini > Myxiniformes > Myxinidae > Eptatretus > Eptatretus atami. Next base: position 27,529,718 of record CM068967.1, read on the forward strand.
TTATTCTTAAGCCACACTATGACCATCAATAATGGTGATGTCACCTTCTGTTGTGACAATACCTGTCCATTATCACAATTAGAGCTGTAAAGGTGGCAGGTATTGTGCTGCAGAGGTTGAAGAGAGCCTTACCTTGTTTATTTCTTACCACCGAGGAAGTCCTTCACACTATTTGTATCCCTTCAAGTCATGCGAGGAGGCTTCTGTTTATCCAAACTTCAGAAAAAGATAGTTCCTATGAGGCTATGATACATTCACAATTGGATGTTCTGCATTATTTTGAAGAATGTAATTGATTATGTTGACACAAGTGATTATTGACACAGTAGGCTAGCAGGATGACCAAGAGGTACATTTGCCTTTGTGCTGTCGAGCCTGGGTTTGAATGTCAGCCCAACTATAAACTCTCATCCCGGTGTTTCACAGGTAGGCTGATTCATCAATTTATGTGTCGTCCTTTGAATGGACATTAAACTGGGCGTCCCATCTACCGGCACTCGTTTGTGGACGTTAAACATCCCTCAGTGCCCATCGTGAAGAGTAGGCGAGCTATCACTATCCTTTTCCTGCCTTGACTTCCAGAGGGCATTGCATCAGTGGCACAGCCACGCCCTCAGCCAATGATGCTACCCCACAGCCTTGTGTTGCATACGAAAGAAGATTGATACCATGTTAATTTCAAGATTGTGAGTGCTGGGCTGAAGGCTTTGGTGAGGCAGATTCCATTGTTGAAGCTTGAGATGGCATGCTTGATGAGATAGACAACAGAAAGAGTGACGAGGTTTTCTGTCCGACTTGCAGGTGGTTAGAATGTACCACTTTCTTTGGATTTTGAGTGCCTGTCCCATTGGAGGCCATACATGACACATCTCTCCCTTCTGGACCTGAGAATGATGAACGTTCCCTCATAACTCTCCTGTTCTGCTGCACCAGGCGTCTCTTTTGACCTTGAAGTCCATAATCTTTAACTGTACTTTTAGGTTTGGAGTTTCCTGATCACAACAGATTCTTGTAGTTTGCCAAAAGGCTGACTGGCAGGAACTGCCGCCCTTCCCTCTTTTGAAAAGACTGCTATTCAATATCCTTTGAATCTGAAATTGACTTTGTCTGGGAGTGCATTCAAAAATGCTTGTTGTCTCTCAGGTAAAAGATTATCCCATCTCATTTGCAACGATCCCATCCATCCTCACGGCACTGGTATACAATCTTGTAGCAAGGCTGCTGCATTCAGAGGGTCTTTCTTTCTCAACGTGGAAGGTGAACTCAACTGATCGGGCAACCTTGCGTCATTTTGCAAGTCCATCCTCGGGCAAGCCAGAAAACCACAACCAGCCATTATTAAAGTTGAGCTCTCCAATCTGTCCCTCTTCCTCATAGAAACCTGGGTGTACCTTGTTACCTCTTTTACATATGCTTTCTCTCAATCCCATCACGCAACACAAACTGCTCCACTGAAGACATTGCTTGCAGCAGTGACACCTCACTACCCCTCTCCCACTACCTCCTCAACACTAATGAAAAAAATAAATTCCCGAGGAGGTACAAAACTGCATCTTGCACCTCCCTTTACTTCTGCCATCATTGCTCGTGTTTATCAAATCCAGCTCTGCGGCTTTATTCATTTTGTCCTTTAGCTTAAGATGCTTTAAATCTGCATGGAGCTCGGAAGACTACCAACCACTTGCAATAACAAGAAGGGTGCAAAAAAAAAAAAAATGATTCACTCAATTACAGGACAGTAATCTTGCTTTCAGTTGTAAAGGGGCTGTCACACCTTGACGTTTAGCCAGCGTATGCCGATTTATGAAAAATTTGTCTAAAACGCTGGCACACGTCGAATACGTTATGGGTACGTTATGTGTACGTTAGGTGCACGCTGAAAAACACTACCATAGGTCGTATTACGCTGGTTTAAAACGTTGTACTTTTTGGTTGTCCGAAAAATTTGCATGCTTGAAATTTTACGACGTACTCGGCGTTTGGCTCACACGTTCCGCTACGCCGGCCATAAGTTGTAGGCACGTTATGCGATCGTTGACACACGTTAATTGTATGTTACTCATAAGTCGAAACACGTAGAGGTAACATTCGCGTACCCGAAACTTATTTCTAACCTATGAGTAACGTTTTGTAAGCACGCTACACGAACGTTGTTCACACTTCGCAACACGCTACTTGAAAGTTCCTCATACGTCGAAACACATCAAAGTAATGTTTAGGGTACCCGTGACTTATTTATAACCTATGAATAACGTGCTTGGGAATTATTACGCTATGCATACGCTAGACTATCGTTGGGCAGAGGTTGTGGACGCCTAAAACACGATAAACAATCGTTGGTATAACTTATCTATAAGTTATCGAAGCGTTCTGTGTTCATTACTAGTACATTATGCATTTGTCAGTCGTTTTTAATACTTTAAAAAGTAAAACAAAGAAATATTTCATTGTGGAATGAGGAAAAAAATTAGCCGAAAAGAACATCGAACAATGGTGCAAAGTAGTCTCCTATTCGTGAACGATAAGAGGATCCATCATCACCCACACCTCCCCATCACGTCACATACTACTACTGACATAGACATACTACTACTACCAATGCTACTACTAACAACTACTACTACTGACATGACATACTAGTACTACCAATGCTACTACTACTACTACTACTACTGACATAGACATACTACTACTACCAATGCTACTACTACAACTACTACTACTATTACTACTGTCACGCACACACAACTACTACTAATAGTATTACTACTACTGATACTACTGGCATTGACATCTACTCAACATGGAGTCTGGAACAATGATGGTTCCTCTTGTGAAGCCCATTTGTATATACCATTCCCCTTAACGCTGCCAATACGCCATTACACGGTAGATGTAAGTTAGAACACGTTCAGTAAGTGCTGTGGTCGTCCGGAAGACGTCAATCTAATTATTCTACATACGACAATGTGCGTTTGAGATACGTTACAAATAGGTTCATAGCATGTTACTACAAGGTTAGAAGCACGTTATACTTAGGTTCAAAGCATGCTACACATAGGTTAAACGCACGTTACTCATAGGTTCATAGCACGCTAGTCATTGGTTCAAGGCAAGTTACAAATAGGTTCAATGCACGTTACTCATAGGTTTCAAGCACGTTAAACATAGTTCAGAGCACGCTACTCATAGGTTAAAAGGACGTTACCCATTGGTTGAAAATTAGGTTGCGGGTATGTTAAATATTACCTTGACGTGTTTCGACTTATGAGTAACCTATAAGTAACGTGTGTCCGTCGTGTGTAAACGATCGCGGAGAGTGCCAGGAACATATGACAACGCATGCGGAACGTGTTAGCCATACGCCGAGTACGTCGTAAAATTTTCAGCATGCTTGAAATTTCATGACGTATTACACGTACCAAGTAATATGACAGCATACTTCATTGTTTCCCAGCCTACTCTTACGTATACACAACTTACCTATACCGTATTTGACGTGCGCCTAGCGTTTTAGACACATTTTTCATAGGCCGGCATACGCTGGCAAAATCGTCAAGGTGTGACTGCGATGTTGACACTTCAAATTCTCAGGCGGTTATGATTTAAATCGGCGTCCGGCAGGTTCTTAACAGGCTACGCCACGAGTTCGCCGGCGATACGTTTAGCGCGCTATGCGTAAGTTAAACTATCGTTGGGCATAGGTTGTGAACGCCGACAACAGGCTAAGCATTCGTTGGTAAAAGTTATCAATAACACAACGAAACGTTCTGTGCCCGTTACTATGTTATGCATACGACCAACACGTTATGAATACGCCCAAAACTTAAAAAAACCATCAAAATTTCAGCGTACGCCAACGTTTTACAATACATTTTTATACGTTGCCATTGCTGGCTAAAACGTCAAGGTGTGACAGGGCCCTAAGCAAAGTCATGGAATTCATTGTTGCAGTTTACATCAAGTTTCCTGTTTGAGAATAGCTTGATCGTGAATCATCATTTTGGATTCCATTTCTGTCAATGAACTTCACAAGAGGTCAAAACTACATCTCTGTGCAAATCGGGAACTTTCGACACTGTCTACCATTCTGCACCCTTGCCAAGCTTTCTGCCTGTGGCATCAATGGGCACTTTGATTGGTTCCCAGAATACTGAAGAACATTTGGAAAACCGAAGTGAGGAGGCTGCGACAATGGATATGGAAACGATTCCACAATTTTGAGAATAAGAGGACAAATTAATGCAGGTTGGGAATTAGTAGGGACGTTGAGAGGGGGGGCCAGTCGGGGTCGCTGCCTTGGGGCCTGGGGTCCATTGAGGGGCCCGAGCTTCCCCTGTAACTGTAATTTTTAATACAAATGTAAGAGAGAAAGGGTGGGATGGGGGCACTGAGCTTGTTTGCCTCGGAGCCCATGCAAGCTCTCAATGACCCTGGGAATCAGCATGGACCTTGGAAGGGTGAGCAGGTGATGCGTTTCTTGAGGAAGTCATGTGACCTCAGGTGGCTTGTGGAGGGCAAAAGTAGGAAATGGCAGGAGGAACAGGTCAGATGTAAACTTGTATAAAATAGAGAGCCCACCAACTTGCCACGAATGGGAGCGTCACAGTCCTTAGGAATCCACTTCCTGTTTCACAATTCCAATGGTGTGGCAGGCTTTGTGTTTGACCACTTCAAGAGGAGCAAGGTCGGGAGCAGGAACACCAGTCTAAAGTGGGGAGCAATACTCAATTGAGCTTCCTCTCGGTGCGGCTCGCAAATGCCTCGACTCTACGAAGAATACCCAGACAGTAACCATCCTTTGTGCTAGCTTTGCAATATGATCCTCCCATGAAAGTTTATGGGAGATAATGAGGCGAAGGGGTTCCAGGGACTACAGCTGTTCCAGTGGCTTTCCTAGAAGTCACTTGGATAGTTTGATTGATGATCCTTGTGGAGAGACGGTGTGAGAGCATGTGACTTCTGGCGTTGATATCATGTTCCAAGTAGGTGAGCAGTGGCTTATCTTTTCCAGGTCTTTCCAAAGGGTTGAAGCAGAGGCCAGCCTTTCACGAGTGTGACGTATCATTCTACATAGGGTAGAGTGATCAACAAAATAGTAAAGTCGGTTCTTTCATCTACTTTCCTAATGGAGGCTGGAGTGACCCCAAAGCAGCATATTGGACCTAGTTTTGATCCTCATAAACATAAATAACATCTACGATACTTGAGGAAACCAAACTTCAACCTTGCAGATGAATTGATGTTATGCTGTATGCATACGGTATACCAATACAAAGATAAACTGGCAGCAGCTGCATCCCTCTCAGCACATCTAAAAAGGCTTATTTATTTATTTACTTGTATGCAGCCTATGGCTGCTTGACTGCATCATTTTCTGGGGGCACAGCTGTGCTGCTGATGCAATGCCCTCTGTTACCAGCAAGCTGGTATTCATTTTTGCTGACCTCAGAAGGGTGACAGGCTGAGTCAACCCACCTGCTGTTAATTCAACGGCCTGACATAAGCTTGATTTAAATCTTAAGCCAGCCACCTCAACCGTTAAGCCAACACCAGGCTTTGAAAATAATTAGATGCTACATGACGTGTCACTCAATCCTAACAAGTTTCACATTCTCATCTCTGGGAGGATTGTTGAGCAAACCCACCTGTCTACTTCCTTTCTTCATCAGCTACTGGAAGGGTTACTCCCTCAAACCTTCACACTTCACCTTCATTCACAACCTCAAATGAGGTTCAAATGGGTATCAAAGGTGGCCTCCAAAGTTGCATCTGTCATGCCAAGTCCTTCCTTGATCAGTCTGGCATGCATAGGGCCAACAAGGTTACTCACTGGAATACTATTCTCCTGAATGGGCTTCCAACTTCACACTTGCACCTGCATCCTGTGTAATCCAATTCTTTCAACATTTTTGTCTATCTTCCTCCAAGAAGAAAGGACACAAAGTATTACAAGGATTACAAGGAAATTATGCGCAGGAGGAGGCCATTCCGCCCATCATGCGGAATTCCGCCCAAACCAATACCCGTTCCCTTCATGTGCAGCCTTTTGGCTGCTACACTGGTACTTATTTTGCCAACCTCGGAAGGATGACAGGCTGAGTCAACCCTCCGGTGTTAATTCAATGGAAAACAGGGCTTGAACTCAGGAACCTAGGATCCCAAGCCACCACCCTAACCAATAAGCCAACACCAGGTTCAAGGTTTTTATGTTTATCTTTTGTTACAGATAGGTGTATAGCCTCGATATTTCTAACACCTCTCTCTTCTGGTCTTGCCAGGCCTCCCCTCATTGCTCTTTGAGCACCTCTTGGATTCACCTGTTTTTTGAGCATTTAGCACCTCCTGGATGTAACTATCGGGGATGCTTCTTCACGGTGGTTGTACCCCCCAATGCAAGTCGGGGGCCAAATCCTCCCCATTCTTCCCTGCTGCCTGGATTCGTCAGGGCAGTGCGGTCACTGTCGGAGTGCTGATCGGTCCCCTTGGACCGGCCCTTTCCCTTTTGTTTCCATCTCTTCTCTCTCTCTAACTCTGTTGTGGCCCTGACTTTGTGAAGGTGGGGGTACACCATCCTGGATGTGGGGGATCTCTGGGTCACGCCTGGGAGATCAATCGGCTGTTTCTGTGCCACCGGTTTGTTCGAGAGAGCTGTCTCAGGCTTTACAACACCAACAACCTCCTGGATTCAACCCTACTTCTGACTCACCTCATCTCCTTTGTTCCACTGTTCTTCCACCTGTGGAACTGCCTGCCCAAGTCTGTGCAGTCCCACTCCTCCCTCTAGGCTTTCAACATGGCAGTATTCTGCCACCTCATGTTGTCCTCCATCTCTACCCATGAGCATTTCTACCCCCATTAACCCTCCCACACTCATGTTATTGCCTGCAGGTTATCTTCCCTCCTCTCTTCTCCTTTTTCCATTAGTTCATTCACTTTCTTGTTCCTCACCACCCCCCTGACAATATTTTACCTCTCATCTTTCACCTTGCTCTTCTCCAAACCGAGATTTTGTTTCAAGAAAGGGCAGCATCCTTTGCTCAACAACGTGAGTGATCCCATGATTGACATGTTAACCATCACCAAACATTGAGCAAGACAGGATGAGCCGATTTAAAAAGAAAAGAACAAGCGGTTGAGGTAGTAACAAACACGAAGTATTGGATAGATGGAGATAATAAGGAATGGAGACGAGTCGGCTTATATCTCTTTCTTTCTTTTGTTTTAATAGCTGTCCAACTTATGTGAATCCGTCATGAGAATGACATTGGTTCTGATAGGACCCGTGTCCTTGGTTCATTTCTTAACCTGTGGCTATCTTACTGATAACGTCATTGCTACGACTGGGTGCTGAGCTTGGTAGTTGTTATGGCAACCGTTTCTATGGCAATGCATGCGAGGGAGCGGAATTGGTGGGAGGGATGAGCATGTGGATCAGGATGAAGGAATACTTGTAGATGGAGGTGATGCTGCGTGGAATGCACCATGACCATTTCTTGGATTCCGAAAGCAGGATTTGTATTGGCCTTTAATTTTGACTTTACATTTCTGCAAATCACTAATGGCTGTGCATGCCCGTGGGTCAGGTTATATGAAGTAATGGATCGAAAATTAGTTAGCTCAGTAGATACTGGAAAATACTTTCAATGGCAGGATCATGTCTGTGGAACACATTTAAATCCACAACATGCAGCAACACACAAGCAACCTTCTGTGCCTGGGTTTGACTCCCGGTGGAATCCGATCCGAATGAAACCACATGGGGCATTGCTGATGGGGTGCTGCATCAGAGAGCACGGCATCTCTTGGAAGGTCGGTTCAGCGAAGCGGGCAGTTCTGTGGATGTTAAACATCTAATGGCGGTGTGTATTTAGGTAAGAGTACCTTGTAGTCAAATTCTGTTTCAAGCATAGGTGTTGCATCATTACAAATGTTCCGACAAAGCTACAACTGCCACTATAACCTCAAGGTAAATGGTGTGCCTTTTTGAGAGATTGGATTGGATTTGCTGTCGGTTAAACCTCGAAGCTTCTTGCATCACTTGTATAATTTGCATTTTTGATAGCCTCAGGGGTAAAAGGGAGGGGGAGGGGGACTGGAGGCATTATCTTGCATTACCTTCACCTTTTTTGTTGTACAGATCAAGGTAACTCACCCACGTACATTTTGCATTTGTTCAACAGATAATTGATGAACAAAACATTGCATTGCTGTTCACCTTTTTCTTGTACTAATTGCACTGAAGTTTTTATTCCAACGAGAGAGAGAAGAGAGAGAGAAGAGAGAGACACGAGAGACAGAGAGAGAGAGACAGAGAGAGAGAGACAGAAGAGAGAGAAGAGAGAGAGAGACAGAGAGAGAGAGACAGGAGACAGGAGAAGAGAGACAGAGAGAGAGAGACAGAGAGAGAGAGACAGAGAGAGAGAGAACAGAGAGAGAGAGACAGAGAGAGAGAGACAGAGAGAGAGAGACAGAGAGAGAGAGACAGAGAGAGAGAGACAGAGAGAGAGAGACAGAGAGAGAGAGACAGAGAGAGAGAGAGAGAGAGAGAGAGAGAGAGAGAGAGAGAGGAGAGAAGAGAGAGAGAGAGAGAGAGAGAGAGAGAGAGAGAGAGAGGATAGATAGATAACCTGCCACAATTTGCTTGGGACTTGTACTTTGCCTGCCTTATAAAATATGGTAAAATCTTCTTATTCAGTCTCATAACTTGAACGTTACATGGAAACATTAAGCTCAATTTGTGTTTAAAAGCATCGTCAGAAGCTGTTTAGATGTCACCACTCATACAAGGTGTGACCCATATATTATTGATTGTCATTTTTCATCTAACCCCAAATAAGAGCTCGATGAGACGCCAACGGTCTTGCCACCTTGTTCAGTCATTAAGGGGCATCTCATGCCGTATGTTAGTTTTCCTCATTGTTCATCGATGGACAAGAATCAAAGGACTTTGAATGTGAAGAGTAGGACATGTCCTGGTTTTCTCACCGACCTTACTGGTGTCAGTTTTCTCCGATGAACTATATTTGCGGTTGAAGCCTTTACTGTGGCTTCAGCTGAGGTTCATTCAGTTGATGTTGACGAGTTTGCGATTCAATCTGGAATGGGTAGATAATCTGCAGTTGTTTGGTTGTCGACACAGTCGAGACTCGTGGAACAGCAAGAGCAGAATGGAATGGAAAAGAGGGAAACATCAACAGCAGAGTCGTAGTGAGAGTGAGATCAAAGGGAGGGGAGAGGTTGCATCGCAATACGACTGCGATGCCTTTATGCCACTTTTAGTGAGTGCCGTTGCCATTTAATCCTGCAATCACCATATTATTCTCCAAAAAAAGGGCAATTGAGCCAAACCAGAACCCAGCGTGTGGTTGAGGTTGACAGATGAACAAAATGTGAAATGGACGACTTGGCACTTTCCACAAGGTTTCCATAGCAGTTGTCCACACTTGCTGTTAATGACATCATCCCTGGTTGAGATTAAGGAAATGTTTTGCCATTTAGAATGTTTGAGAAATAGCTGGAAAACTAACCCTAATTAATGGAGGATCTTTTCAAAGCCAAAACAAACACCACACTTTTATCGTATGCCATTTGTAGAAGCACAAGTCCATTTTTCAAGTTGTTAAATAGAACAAGTTTTTTTTTTTTAAGGAAGTATTCTTTATAATTGCAGAAGAAAATACTATTGTATACAAAGCTTGTGATTATAAATGTCATAAATAATTTTTTACCAAACAAAAAACAATCGTGGTGGAATCCCAAAATGTGTGTATTTTATTTTACGGAGTCGTGCTATTACGGGAAACAAATTTAAACATCAATAAATAATGAAACATAAAAAGTGGCTGTTTAATAAAGTAACGCATTTTACAATTCTCCAATTATATATTTCTCTGCTTGCGGGTTGCAACCACCAACAGTGCCCAATAAGGATACCACGCCCAAGGTGACGGCAACCAGCCATAGAGCCCTGAACCACGGAGCAAGTTGCTGCTTGGATTCCGAGGGGATTGAGTCAACAGGTCGGTTAACCATATGCTATTGAAATGGAACTCGTTCCACAATTTTGGCAATGGAAAACCAACTCTTTATTTACAATTCACACACTTTTCCCAAGTTATCATAAACCTATCATTAACGAAGCAAAAGCACAAAATAAATAGTTCACCAAAATCCATCAGCACATTCTTCGACTTCTGAAACCAGGACAGATGTCGCATTATGTGGCATGTTAAGATGTAGGAAGAACATGAGCACTGAAGGCAGTTGCAATAAATTTATAACGAAGACAAATATTTTTGCAGTGTGTGATCATGGAGAACACAGAATGTAACATAATGAAAGGAACAGAGAGACAGAGAGGAAGGAGGGGGGGGGGGAGCACCAACAACAGAGTTGAGGGACCAAATAGAGGGAGACTTGGAGAAATAAGGGATGTGGGGAAGAATAAGGGCAAGGGGAGGACACATGGGGTGAACAAGATGGAGATAGCCACAAACTCTCAATCACAGAAGTGGAAGGGCTTGGGGAGGGTTAATCTGGGTATAAAACATCATGGCTGTGAATGAGATGATGGTGAACAGCTGTTTTGAAAACCTGGAAGGAAGAATGAGATTGAAGAGAATGTGGAAGTTGATTCCACAGGTAGGGAAAAAGAGGAGTGAATGAGTGAATCTGAGCGGTGATCATGGATTTTGAGAAACATGTGGGATTTCAGGGGTTCGGGAAGGTGGAGGGCAGAGCATGGATAGAGCAGAGAGTGCAAGGCCAGAAAGGAAATGGTAGAAGACGGAGGAGACCACCAACCTTATGTGAAAGTGATTGGCCCATAGACTAAGCTTCATTGCAGGAGATTCCATGATGTCAAGCTGAGCAAGGTGTGAGGCAGGGGTACCAGCCCAAAGGGGTGAGCAGTATTCCATGAAGCTGTGGATGAAGGCCTTACAGGTGGATAAGAGTTCAGGTGTGCTAAGTAAGGACCTTGCATGATTTGAGGATGCCCAGTCGGCGAATGGCTTTGGACACCAACTTAAAGTGTGGTTCACCCAAGAAAGATCATGGCTGATAGTGAGGCCCAAAGATTTGAGTGGCTGAACTTCTTCAAGATGATTGTGAAGAAAGTAGATGGGTGGGTTTGTCAGACGGTACTTTCAGAGAGACCGAGTGAGAGTGTGAGATTTGTCAGGATTGAAAGATGTATTGCAAGTGTTGACCAGCTCATGATTCTATCAATGTTGGCAGAGAGGGAAGAGGCTGCTGCCTGCCTATTTGAAGGATGAGGGATATCACTGCAGAGGGTGGAGTCATCAGCAAAGGGATAGAGGATTTTCCAGAGAGTCAGAGAAAGGGTTCATAAAGATTAGATTAGGATGGGGTCTAGAACACTGCCATGGGGTATTCCAGCTTTGACAGGGAAAGGAGATGAAAGGATTCTGTTGAGTGCCACATGTTGGCTACGAGAGTAGAGGTAGTCAATAATAATCTATGTGTGGAGTTAGCCTTTAATGCCATCAGCAGAATTTGAAGAGAAAGGTAGGATTAGACATAAACATGTGGGGAAGGTTTCTAACAGCTTTCTATTCATAAAACGATGCATATTCTATAATCACAATTAAATTACCTCACACTTATGCGAAAACATGCAATATGGGAAATAATGACCACAATATTATGCAAAGTTACCTCCTAGAAGGCATTCCCACAAGAATAATCTCTGTTCCCTTACAAGGAACTTTGATGCAGGAGGAGGCCATTAGGCCCATCAAAGCCAGCACAATGATAACTTGTCCATACTCTATTAGTTGGGGAGCCAGCAGATGTTTAATTGCACTATTGAGTATATTTTGTTTGATTACCTCATTCGATTTGGAGTATCATGCTGATAAATGAATGGGCAGTCTTAAGTTGCACAACCTCGGCGTTTGGCCCCTGGGGGTCCCAAAAGTTGACCCTAAAGTCACTTTTATTTGTAAATTTGAGTACCCCCTACAATTCAAGCTAATTTTGCTTGAATCACCTGTATGATCAAAAAAACACAACTTAAGACAAAAAAAATGTCTGGCGTAATTAGATAAGACTGGTCTAATTAAGGCCTAATTTGCGATTTCTATGCACTTTCGAGTACCCCCAAAATTATTTTTTTATATGATCCATCTATCACTACTGATAACATTTCCACAACTTAAGACCAAGTTTTCCCCGGCGTTTGTAGATAAGACCGGGTTCCTTGGGACCCTAAGGGTACTCGAGACCCCAAAATCCAAATTATAAAATAATTTGAGTACACTGTTTTTGATTGCAGTTATGAATTTCAGATCACTGGCAATGAACAAAAATATAATTTAACACCAGAAAATGTCTGGCGTAATTAGATAAGACGGGTCTAATTAAGGCCTAATTAGCGATTTCTATGCACTTTCGAGTACCCCCAAAATTCTTTTTCTTTATGATCCATCTATCACTACTGATAACATTTCCACAACTTAAGACCAAGTTTTACCCGGCATTTGTAGATAAGACCGGGTTCCTTGGGACCCCAAGGTGTGATTAAGACTTTAACCACTCGGCCATTCCGAACCATAAATCTATTTGGGATAAAAAATACAAAAGAGGATACTAATTAGAACTAATTAATGATTTATTAACGATACAATAACGATATGGTTTGTGATGACAATATGAATTTTTATAAAATTGGTGGCAACAAACAACAAAGGGGCTCCTGTACGTAACCTATGCGCTTACTCAATCATCATCAGTACCGTTCTCATCGGATGACTCCAATTCTGTTGACAGTGGAGTATAATCGTCATCTTCCTCGTCATCAGCGTGGCTGGGTGGGGTGCTTTCATTTCCATCAGTGGGTGTCATCAACATGAAGCGCTGGTACTACAACAGGAGGTACTGTTCACCCTCAAACCAATTGATTCGAAATTCACCATCCTACATTGTCCCATCCATTGGTAGGCATTTTTCCATGTAGCGTTGGGTGTGCGCACCCACAGTCTTGCACAAAAGCACTTCTATCAACATGGAGAGCAAGTTCTGCTTCACATGGTGGATACTGCTTCCATCAATGCTTTTGAGTTTGTCAAATGGGATGTGCAGCAGTGGACTTCCGCCTATAGGTACGATCGACCACATTGAACCTGTGCTTATTCAGTGGAACTACTTTCCTCGCCCCGTACAACACACATACAAAATCTTGCAATACTTTGACTGTTTCAGCTGTTGGAACCGTGTGGCTCAAGGAGCCAAGAGCTTTCTGAAACTTGGCAGTCTTATTGACGATCTCATATGGCCTGCTCTTTCCTTTCCTTGCAAACGCTGACGTGTAGTCGCATCCGGTAAATGCGTGTAGTCCAGATAGAGCGGCACAAATCGCAGGGCCTATTTCAGCTGCAATCTTTGTAACATCGATGTAACGTCGATTTCCACGTCCGGTTGTT
>CM068967.1:27543175-27556543 GCA_035128595.1 Eptatretus atami
TCCAGACTGTTGAAGTGATGCAGTGCAAATGGTAGAGCAAGAGGACTAGGATATCCGTGTCAGATGCTCTGATCACTATGTCTCCAGGGGTGGACTTGTCGGCCTCGATCATGTGAAGCGAGTGTCCGCTCTGCGTGATTACACTTGAGGAGATCCACTGGACTCTTTTTAACCAACCCAATTTTCCCCTCTACGAAGTATCGCGTACATTCTCCATCACGCCCACATTACACTACCTCGTTTCTCCAAAGGCTTCAAGTGGGAACTGGACCAATTTTTCATGAGAAAGACTGGCAACTCCTTCTTGAATTCTTCCACCTCCAGCTGTTTCTTAAAGCTTCGAACTCTCTTCTGCTGAGGTCCATCAATTACAAGTTTTCCTCCTGTATCTGCCGCTCTCCGCGCCCTCTCAAGGAGAGAGAGACTGCCGAGTATCACTATCCTTTTCTGCCTTCGATGTAGAGGGCATTGCATCAGTGGGCCCACGCACTCCCACAATGATCGCTAACCAAAGCTGTGTTGATCGAAGAAGATTGATACCATGTAATTTCAAGATGTAGAGTGCTGGGCCTGAAGGTATTAGTGTGAGGATTTTTTGTTGAAGCTTGAGATGATGCTTGTGAGATAGACAACGAAAGAGTGACGAGGTTTTCTGTCCGAGCTTGCAGGTAGGTTGAATCGTACATATAATTTGGATTTGAGCTGTCTGTACATTGGAGGACATAACATGACATCATTCTCACTTCTGGACTGAAGTGCATGAAACGTTCCATATAACTCTCACTAGTCTGCCTAGACAGGCGTCTCTTTGAACTTGACAGTCTCATAATTTTAACTGTACTTTTTAGGTTTGGGAGTTTCCTGATTCACAAATGCCTATCCTTGTAATTTTGCAAAAGGTGTGCGTAGGAATGCCGCCTACGCCATATTTGGAACACTGTATTCACTAACTCCTCTTGCTTGAAATTGGTTGTCTGGGAGCGCATTTCAAAATGCTTGTTGTCTCGTCGAGTAAAGATTAATACCTCTCATTTGCAAGATCCATCCATCCTACGCCGGACCCTGGTATACAATTTGTAACAAGGCTGCTGATTCGAGGGTTTTCTTTCTCAACGTGGAATGGTGGATCTCACTGATGGCCACCCACACCGACCGTTAGCGTCATTTCTGCAAGTCCCTTCCTCGGCAAGCCATGAAAAAACCAACCCATGTATTAAGTTGAGCTCTCACAGTCTGTCCCTCTTCGCTCATAGATAACACGGCGTGTACTGTTCTACTCTTTACATATGCTTTCTCAATCCCATCACAGACACAACACTGCTCCACTGAAGAATTCGCTTGCAGCAGTGAAACTACACCTTCCACTACCCTCCAACACTAATGAACAATAAATTCCGAGGAGGACAAAACTGCATCTTGCAGACCTCTTATACTTCTGACTCATTGGCTCGTGTTTATCATCAGCTTGCGGCTTTATTCATTGGTCTTTAGATAAGATGCTATTAATCTGACATGATCTGGAAGACTTATCAACGCACTGTGCAATAACAAAGAAGGGTGGCAAAAAAAAAAATGATCCTCAATTACCAGGACAGTATCTTGCTTTCAGTTGTAAAGGGGCCTGTCAGACTTGACGGTTTAAGCGCAGCGTAGCCGTATTTATGAATTTGTCAAACGCTGGTCACACGTGTCGTTATGGGTAACGTTATGTGTAGAATTTATAGGGTTAATTCATTATTGGGGGACCACCGACTTATTTGGACAAAAAAAACAAATACATATAACGGTGAATTTCGCGGTTTAACTTGTACTATTTCTGGTTGTCCAAAAATTTTTGCATGCTTGAAATCTTCGCGAGTACTCCGACGTTCGCTCACCTACAGTTCCGCTAACGCCCGCCATGAAGTTGTGGCACGTTATGCGATAGTATGAAACCACCGTACTTGTATGATTACTCATAAGTTAGAAAACGACGTAGAGGATAAACATTCGCGTACCGAAACTTATCTCTAACCTAATGAGAAAGCGTATTTTGTAAGCACGGCTAATCCGAAGTTGTTCAACCATTCGCAACATGCAGCTACTAGTGAAGTTCATTCATACGCGAACATCAAGTAATTGTTTAAAGGGTACGTACTGTATTTATAGACCTATGAAAAACGGCTTGGCAAATTATTACGCACTATGATCGCTAGGACCTATGTTGGGCACAGGTTGTGGACGGCCTAAACACGATAAACAATCGTTGGTATACATTATCTACTAAGTTATGAAGCGTTCTGATGTTCATTACTAGTACTTATGATTTGTAGTGCGTGTTACTCTCTTACAAAAAGTAAACACAGAAATATTTCAAATTGTGGAATGAGGCAAAAAACTTAGCCCCGAAAGACATAGAACAATGGATGCAAAGTAGTTCTATTCGTTGGAGATCAGAGGATTACATCATAAACCACACCTCCATTCACAGCTCACATAAATAACTACTAACTAGGATGAATACGAATAACCTACTAATGCTACTAAAACTAAAAAAACTCATATATGGAATGGACTCTAGTTAGTCAGAATGCTCTCACTAACGTACTATCAACTATGATATGACGTAACTAATACTGACTACCAATGCTAACTACTCATACAATACACTAAATTACTATGTAGCACCATACTATTAATGTATACTACTATGATACTACTGGATTGACATCTACTCAACATGGCGGTCTGGAACAATGATGGGTTACTCTTGTGGAAGCCCATTTTATATATCAATTCTTAAAGCTGCAATACGGCATTACACGGTAGATGTAGTTAGAAACGTTCAGTTAATGTGCTGTGGTCGTCCGGAAGACCGTCAATTAAGTTATTCTAACTACGACTGTGCGTTTGAGATACGTTTACAAAGGTGCTAGCATGTTATCAAGTTAAGAACCACGTTATACTAGGTCAAGATGCTAGCCATAGGTTAAACGCACGTTACTCATAGGTTCATAGCACGCTATTCTTGGTTAAGGCAGTTACAAATAGGTTCAATGCCGTTACTCATAGGTTTCAAGCACGTTACAATTGAGGTTAAGAGCACGCTACTCATAGGTTTTAAAGGACGTTACCCATTCGGTTGAAATTAGGTGCGGGTAATGTGTATATTACCTTGACGTGTTTCGACTTATGAGTAACTATCAGAAAGTGTGTCCGTGTGTGTAAACGATCGCGGAGATGCAGAAATATGAACAAGCATGCGGAGTGTTAGCCATACGCCGAGTAGCGTAAATTTTATGCTGCTTGAAATTTCATGACGTATTAGTACCAGTTAATATGAAGCATACTTATTGTTTTTCCAGCCTACTCTTTAACGTATACACACTTTACCATACGTATTTGACGTGCGCCTATGCGTTTAGACACTTTTCATAGGCGGCATACGCTGGCAAAATCGTCAAGGTGTGATGCGATTGTTGAACTTCAATTCTCAGCGGTTTATGATTTAAATGGCGTCCGGCAGGTTTTAACAGGCTCTCACGAGTTGCCGGGATACGTTTAGCGGCTATGCGTAAGTTAACTATCGTTGGGCATAGGTTGTGGAAGCGTCACGGCTAAGCATTCGTTGGTAAAAGTTTCAATAACAACGAAGTTCTGTGCCCGTTACTAATGTTATGCTAGACCAACCGTTATGAATAGCCAAAGCTTAATAAACATAAAATTTAGCGTAATGCAAGTTTTACATACATTTTTAACGTTGCATTGCTAGTAAACGTCAAGGTGTGACAGGGCCTAAGAAAGTATGGAATTCATTGTTTGAGTTTACATCAAGTTTCCTGTTTGAGAATAGCTTGATCTGTGATATTCATTTTGGATCGATTTCTGTCAATGAACTTCCAAGAGGTCAAACTACAATCTTGTGCAAATGGATCTTTGCCTGTCTATATTTCACCTTAGCCTAAGCTTTCTGCTGTGCATAATGGCAATTTGATTGGTTCCAGAATACTGAGACATTTGAAACGAAGTGAGGAGGTGGACAATGGATATGGACGATTCCACATTTTGTAGAATAGAGGAAAATTAATGAGGTTTGGGAATAGTAGGGACGTGTAGAGGGGGGTGCAGTGCGGGTCGTGCTTGGGCTGGGGTCCAGTTAGGGGCCGGCTTCCTGTACTGTAATTTTTATACAAATGTAGAAGAAAGGGTGTGGATGGGGGCACTGAGCTTGTTTGCCTCGGAGCCATGCAGCTCTCAATGACCGGGAATCACATGGAATTTGAGGGTGAGCAGGGTGATGCGTTTCTGAGGAAGTATGTGAATCAGGTGGTTGTGGGGGCAAAGTAGGAATGGCAGGAGGAACAAGTCAGATTGAAACTGTTATAAATAGGAGCCCAACTTGCCAGATGGGAGGCACAGTCTTAGGAATCAGCTTCCTGTTTTCAAACAATTCAATGGTGTGGCAGGCTCTTTTGGTTTGACCACTTCAAGAGGAGCAAGGTCGGGAGCAGGAACAGCTAAGTGGGCATTCTCAATTGAGCTTCTCTTCGGGCGGCTCGCAAATGCCTGACTCTAGTAAGAATACACGAGTACCATCCTTTGTGCTAGCTGCAATATGATCCTTCTCAGAAGTTTATGGGAGATAATGAAGGGAAGGGGTTCCAGGACTAAGGTTCAGTGGCTTTCTAGAAGTCAATTGGATAGTTTGATTGATGTCCTTGGGAGAGGGTGTGAGAGCATGTGACTTTGGCGTTGATATCATGTTCCAAGTAGGTGAGCAGTGGCTTATCTTTTCCCAGGTTTCCAAGGGTTGAAGCAGAGGCACTTTCAGAGTGTGAGTATATTCTCTAGGGTAGAGTGATCAACAAAAAGTAAGTCGGTTCTTTCATCTACTTTCTGAATGGAGGTGGAGTGACATCAAAGAGCATATTGGACTGTTTGATCCTCATAATAAATAACATCTAGATACTTGAGGAAACCAAACTTCAACTTTGCAGATGAATTGTGTTTATGCCTGTCATGCACGGTATACAATACAAAGATAAAACTGGCAGCAGCTGCATCCCTCTCAGCACTCTAAAGGCTTATTTATTTATTTAATTGTAATGCAGCTATGGCTGCTTGATGCATTCGTTTCTGGGGATACAGCTGTGCTGCTGATGCAATGCTCTGTTACGAGCAAGCTGGTATCAGTTTTGTGCTAGAAGGGTGACAGGCTGAGTCAACCACTGCTGTTAATTCACCGGCCTGACATAAGCTTGATTTAAATCTTAAGCCGCATCAAGTTCAGCCACACAGCTTTGAAATAATTAGATTGTACATGACGTGTAGCATCCTAAAGTTACATTTCATCTTCTGGAGGATTGTTGAGCAAACCACTGTCACTTCCTTTCTTCATCAGCTACTGGAAGGGTTACCACATCACTCAACTTCACACTTCCTTTCATTCAATACTTCAATGAGGTTCAAATGGTAATCAAGGTGGCTCCAATTGCACTCTGTTAATGCCAAGTTTCGCTCTTGATCAGTCTGCATGCATAGGGGCCAACAAGGTTACTACTGGGAATATAAATTCTGAATGGGCTTCATTCAACTTGCACCTGCTCCTGTGTAATCAATTCTTCAACATTTTGTCTATCTTCCTAAGAAGACGAACAAGTATTAAAAGGATTACAAGGATTATGCAGCAGGAGGAGGCCATTCCGCCTATGCGGAATTCGCCAAACCAATACCGTTCCTATGTGCAGCCTTTGGCTGCTAACTGGTACTTATTTTGCCCAAATCGGAGATGATAGGCTGAGTCTAAGCTCGGTGTTTATTCAATGGAACAGGCTTGAACTCAGGAACTAGGATCTAAGCCACACTAACAATAACAACACCAGGTTAGGTTTTATATGTTTATTTTTGTTACAAGAAGTGTCTAGCCTCGATATTTTAAACACATTCTCTTCTGGTCTTGCAGGCTCCCTCATTGCTCTTTGAAGCACCTTTGGATTCCTGTTTTTTGAGCATTTAGCACTCTGGATGTAATATCGGGATGTTTTCACGGTGGTTGTACCCAAGTAGCAAGATCGGTGGGCCAAATCTCCATTTCTTCTGCGCCTGGATTGTAGGGCAGTGCGGTCATCTGTAGAGTGTGATGTCCCTTGGACGGCCCTTTTTTGTTCATCTCTTCTCTCTCTCTAATCTGTTGTGGCTCGACTTTGTGAGGTGGGTACCATTCTGGTGTGGGGATCTCTGGTCACGCCTGGAGATCAATGTGTTCTGTGCCACAGTTTGTTAGAGAGAGCTGTCTCAGGCTTTCAAACCAACAACCTCCTGGATTCAACCCTACTTCTGATCCACCTCATCTACTTTGTTCACTGTTTTCCATGGGAACTGCCTGCAAGTATGTGCAGTCCACTCCTCCTCTAGGTTCCAATGGAGTATTTTGCCTCATGTTGTCTCCACTCTACAGAAGCATTTCTACCGATTACCTCCCATCATTGTTATTCCTGCAGGTTATTTCTCTCTCTTTCATTTTTTCCTTAGTTCATTCACTTCTTGTTTCACCATGACATTTATTTTTAACCTCTCATCTTCACATTGCTCTTCTCCAACGAGATTGTGGTTTCAAGAAAGGCAGCTCCTTTGCTGAACACGTGAGTGATCCTCTGATGACATGTTAACAACACAAACTTGAGCGAACAGGATGAGCCATTTAAAAGAAAGAAGAACGGTTGAGGTAGTAACAAACCGAAGTATTGGACTTAGATTGAGATAAAAGGAATGGAGAAGAGTCGGCTATTCTTTTTTTTTTTGTTTTAGAGCTGTTCCAACTTATGTGCTCCGTCATGAGAATGAATTGTTTTGATAGGACCGTGTTCCTTGTTTAATTTATTAACCTGTGCATTTATGATAAGTCATTGATTGGGGGTTGGTGGGGTGGGGTTTGGGTGGTTGTGTGTGGTGTATGGCTACGACTGGGTGCTGAGCTTTGTAAGTTGTTTAGGCACGTTTTAATGTGAAATGCATGGAGAGCGAATTGGTGGGGGGATGAGACCATGTGGATAGGATGAAGGAATGACTTGTAGATGGAGTGATGCTGCGTGGAATGCACAGAACATTTTTGGATTCGAACAGGATTTGTATGGCTTATAATTTTGAATTTACATTTGCTGAAATCAAATATCGGCTGTGCTGCCCGGGTAGTTTATGAACGTACTGATAGAAAATTGTTTGCTAGAAGATACTGGAAATATTATGGCGGATCATGTCTGTGGAAACTTTAAATCACAACATGCAGCACACACAAGCAACCTTCTGTGCCTGGGTTTGGACTCGGTGGAAATCGATCCGAATGAAACACTGGGGCATTGCTGATTGGGTGCTGCATCAGAGAGCACGGCATCTCTTGGAAGGGTGTTCAGCGAAGCGGGCAGTTCTGGGTGTACTTAATGTGCGGTGGTAAATTTAGTAAGAGTCTGTAGTCAAATTCTGTTCAGCATAGGTGTTGCTCTTCAATGTCGAAAAGCTACAACTGCCACATAATAACCTAAGTAATGTGTGCCTTTAGGATTGATTGATTTTGTGTCGGTTAAACTCTGAGCTTTTGCATCATTGTATATTTGCATTTTTGATAGCTCAGGGTAAAAGGGAGGGGAGGGGGACTGAGGCTGATTTGCATTACTTCAACTTTTTTTGTGTACAGATAAGGTCATCACAGTAACAGTTTTGCTTTGTTCAACAGATAATTGATGACAAACATTGCATGTGCGTACCACTTTTCTTGTAATATTGCCTGAAGTTTTTATATTGCACGAGAGAGAGAAGAGAGAGAGAGAGAGACGAGAGACAGAGAGAGAGAGACAGAGAGAGAGAGACGAGAGATGAGAGCAGAGAGAGGAGACAGAGAGAGAGAGACAGAGACGAGAGAGAGAGACGGGAGAAGAGAGTACAGAGAGAAGGACAGAGAGAGAGAGCGAAGAAGAGGAGAGGAGAGAGAAGAGAGGAGAACGAGAGAAGAGACAGAGAGAGAGAGAGACAGAGAGAGAGCGAAAGAGAGAGAAGAGACGAGGAGAGAGAGAGAGAGAGAGAGGAGAGGAGAGAGAGAGAGAGAGAGAGAGAGAGATGAGAGAGAGAGAAGGATAGATAGATACTGCCACAATTTGCTTGGGACTTGTAATTTGCCTGCCTTATAATATGTAAATTTCTTATTCATTCATTACCTTAGAACGTTCATGGAAACATTAAGCTCAATTTGTGTTTAGCATCGAGAATGTTTAGATGTACCTCATAGGTCGCTAAACCAACAATAATGATGTCAATCCATCTACTATCTCAATATCTAACCAAATCAATGAGCCCACCTCCGACGAGCCAACACACACCCCAACCCGGTCTTGCCCTTGTCAGTCCTCTAACGGGGCATAATAAAATGTCCGTTCATGTTAGTTTTCCTAAATTGTCTGTGGACAAGAATAAAAGGACTTGAATGTGAAGAGTACGGACAATGTCCTGGTTTCCTCCACCGCTTATCGGTGTCAGTTCTTACTCCATGATTATTTGGGTTGACACAGCCTTATAGTGGCTTCAAGCTGAGGTATCATATCAGTTGATTGTGAAACCATGAGTTTGCGACTCAATCTGGATCTGGGTAGATAATCTCAGTTGTTTGGTTGCTTCGCACAGTACGAGACTCGTGACAGCAAGAGGCAAATGAATCGGAAAGAGGGAAAACAATCAACAGCGACAGTCGTAGTGAGAGTGAGATAAAGGGAGGGGAGAGGTAAGACATCGCAATAACGACTAAGCGATGCTTTATGCCACTTTCAAATTAGTGAGTGAGTGCCATTATAATACGACATCACATGATTATTCCATCCAACCAAAAGGGCAATTGAGCCAAACCAGAAATCAGCGACACCTGTGTTGAGTTGAGCAGATCGAACACAAAACAAAACCTGAAGAAATGGACGCTTTGGCACATTTCACAAGGTTTAAAAAGAGTTGTTTTCAACTTGCAGATAAAATGACTCATTCTGGTTGATATAAGAAATGTTTTGCAATTTAGAATGTTTGAGAATAGCTGGAAAACTAACCCATAATTATAGAGAGGATCTTTCAAAGCAAACAAACCATATAATATCGATGATTGTAAGACAAGTATTTTTCAAGTTGTTAAATAAAAACGACTTTTTTTTTTTTAAGGAGTCTTTATTTTAATTGCGGAAATACTATATCGTATACAAAGCTTGTTGATTATATAAAATGTCATAATATAATATATTTACACCAAACAAAAAACATCGTGGTGGATACCCAAAATGTGTGTTTTTATTACGGAGTGTGCTATACGGGAACAATTTAAAATCATATAATGAAACATAAAAAAAGTAAGAGCTGTTTAATAAAGTAACGACATTTTACAAATTCTCCAATTATATATTTCTCTTCGCTTTGCCGGTTGCAACACAAAGTGCCCATAAGGATACACGCCAAGGTGACGGAACAACCACCATAGAGCCCTGAACCAGGAGGCAAGTTGCTGCTTGGTATTCCGAGGGGATTGGTCAACAGGTCGGTTAACCATATGCTATGAATGGAACTCGTTCCACATTTTGGCAATGGAACGACAACTCTTTTTTACATTCAACACTTTTCCCAGTTAATATGAACTATCATAAGAAGCAAAGCACAAAATAATA
Organism: Eptatretus atami; assembly: GCA_035128595.1. Taxonomy (NCBI): domain Eukaryota; kingdom Metazoa; phylum Chordata; class Myxini; order Myxiniformes; family Myxinidae; genus Eptatretus; species Eptatretus atami. Next base: position 27,552,841 of record CM068967.1, read on the forward strand.
GTTCACAAACATCAGCACTCTTCGACTTTGAAACCAAGGACAGATGTGCATATGATGGCATGTTAAGATGTAGGAAGAACATGAGCACTGAAGGCAGTTGCAATAAATTTTATAAAACGAAGACAAATATTTTTGCAGTGTGTGATTCATGGAGAACAAGATGTACAAATAATGAAGGAAAGAGAGACAGAGAGGAAGGGGGGGGGGGAGCAACCACAACAGAGTTGAGGACAATTAGAGGGAGACTTGGAGAAATAAGGATGTGGGGGAGAAATAAGTGGAAGGGGGGAACATGGGGTGAAAGATGGAGATACCACAAACTCTAATCACAGAATGGAAGGGCTTGGGGAGGGTTAATCTGGGTATAAAACATCATGGCTGTGAATGAGATGATGGTGAACAGTTTTTGAAACCTGGAAGGAAGAATGAGATGAAGAGAATTGGAAGTTGATTCCACAGGTAGGAAAAAAGAGGAATGAATGAGTGAATCTGAGGGTGATCATGGATTTTGAGAAACAGTGGGATTCAGGGGTTCGGGAAGGTGGAGGGCAGAGCATGGAATAGAGCAGAGAGTGGCAGAGCCAGAAGGAAAATGGTAGAAGACGGAGGAGACACACTTATGTGAACGTGATTGGCCATAGACTGCTTCATTGCAGGAGGATTCCATGATGCAGGCTGGCAAGTGTGAGGGCCAGGGTACAGCCCAAAGGGTGAGCATATTCCATGAAGCTGTGGATGAAGCCTTACAGGTGGATAAATTCAGGTGTGCCTAAGTAAGGACCTTGCATGATTTGAGGATGCCCAGTGGCAAATGGCTTTGGACACCTAACTTAAAGTGTGGTTCACAGAAGATCATGGCTGATAGTGAGGCCAAAGATTGAGTGGCTGAACTTCTTACAAGATGATTGTGAAGAAAAGTAGATGGGTGGGTTTTGTCAGACGGTAGCTTTCAGAAGAGACCGAGTGAGAGTGTGAGATTTGTCCAGGATATGAAGATGTATTGCAAGTGTGAACGTCATGATTCTATCTATGTTGCAGAGAGGGAAGAGGTGACTGCCTGCCAATTGCAAGGATGAGGTTCACTGAGAGGGTGGAGTCATCAAGATAAGGATAGAGGATATTCCAGAGAGCCAAGAAAGGGTTACATAAAGATTAGTTAGGATGGGTTAGAACCTGCCATGGGGATATCCAGCTTTGACAGGGAAAAGGGAATGAAAGGATTCCTGTTGAAGTGCCAATGTTGGCACGAGAGTAGAGGTAGTCAATAATAATCTATGTGTGGAGTTAGCCTTATAATGCATAGCAAATTTGAGGAAAGGTAGATTAGACATAAACATGTGGGGAAGGTTCTAACACGCTTTCTATTCATAAAACGATGCATATTCTATAATCACATAATAAATCCTCACACTATATGCGAAAACATGCATTGGGATAATAATGACCACAATATTATGCAAAGTTACTCTACGAGGCATTCCACAAGAAATAATTCTGGTTCCTTAAAGGAACTTTTGATGCAGGAGGAGCGCCATTAGCCCATCAAAGCCGCACAATGATAACTTGTCCCATACTCTATTGTGTGGAGCCAGCAGATGTTTCAATTGGCACTATTGAGTATATTTTGTTTGATAACTCATTCGATTTGGAGTATCATGCTGATAAATGAATGGGTCAGATCTTTAAGTTGCCAACTCGGCGTTTGGCCCTGGGGGTCCAAAGTTGACCCTAAAGTCACTTTTTATTTGTAAATTTGAGTACCCCTACAATTCAGCTAATTTTGCCTTGAATCACCTGTATGATCAAAAAACACAACTTAAGACAAAAAAATGTATGGCGTAATTAGCTAGACTGGTCTATATAAGCGCTAATTTGCGAATTCTAACGACTTTCGGTACCCCAAAATTATTTTTTATAATGATCATATATCACTACTCGATAACATTTCTCAAACTTAAGAACCAAGTTTTCAGCCGGCGTTTGTTAGATAAGACGGTTCTTGGACCTAAGGGTACTCGAGCCCAAATCCTAAATTATAAAATAATTGAGTACACTGTTTTGATTGCAGTTATGAATTTCATGATACTGGCAATGAACAAAAATATAATTAACACCAGAAAATGTCTGGCGTAATTATAAGACCGGTCTAATTAAGGCTAATTAGCGTTTCTTGCACTTCGAGTACCCCCAAAATCTTTTTCTTTATTGATCCTCTATCCTATGAACATTTCCACAACTTAAGACCAAGTTTTACCCGGCATTTGGTAGATCAGACCGGGTTCCTTGGACGCAAGGTGTGATTAAGACTTTAAACCACTTCCGGCCATTCGAACCATAAATCTATTTGGGATAAAAATACAAAAGAGGAACTAATAGAACTAATTAATGATTTATTTATATTATATATTTTTTATTTTATTTTATTTTTAGATTTAATTATTAATACGATAAATAAGATATGTTGTGATGACAAATGAATTTTTTACAATTGGTGGCAACAACAACAAGGGGCTCCTGTTACGTAACTCTGCGCTTTATCTCATCCATCAGTACGTCTATACGGACTGACTCCATCTGTTGACAGTGGAGTATATCGTCATCTTCCTCGTATCAGCGTGGCTGGGTGGGGTGCTTTCATTCCATCAAAGTGGTGTCATCAACAATGAAGGCGCTGGTACTACAACAGGAGGTAAATGTTCAATCAAACAATTGATTCGAATTCACCATCTACATTGTCCCTCCATTGGTTAGGCTTTTTCCATGTAGCGTTGGTGTGCGCTACCCCAAGTCTTGCACAAAAGCATTTTCAACATGGAGAGAAGTTCTGTCCATGGTGGGATATGCTTCCATCAATGCTTTTGAGGTTTGTCAAATTGATGCAGCAGTGGACTTCCGCCTATAGGTAGATCGGAGCACATTGAAACTGTGCTTATTCAGTGGAATATTTCCTCGCCGTAAACCACATACAAGAATTCTTGCAATACTTGACTGTTTCAGCTGTTGGAAACGTGTGGCTCAGGAGCACAAGAGCTTTCTGTAAACTTGGCAGTCTTCTTGACGATCTAATGGCCTGCTATTTCCTTTCCTTCAAACGCTGACGTGTAGTAGCATCCGGTAATTGCGTGTAGATCAAGATAGAGCGGCACAAATCGAGGGCTATTTGCTGCAATCTCTTGTAACATCGATGTAGTCGTTTCCACGTCCGTTGTCGCAACTTCATCCAACTGTGAGGTGCAGTGACAAATGGTAGAGCAAGAGGAATAGGATGATACCGGTCAGATGCTTGATCACTATCTCCAGGGGTGGACTGTCGGCCTCGATCAATGTGGATATAATAGCGAGTGTCGCATCTGCGTGTTACATTGAGAGATCCACTGACTTCTTTTTATAACCAACCCATTTCCCCTCTACGATATCGACTAATTCTCCATCACGCCCATGATACACTCTCGTTTCTCCAAAAGTGGCTTCGAAGTGGGGAAACTGGAACGGCATTTTACTGAGAAAGACTGGCAACTCTTCTTGAATTTTTCCACCTCCAGTGTTTCTTATAAGCTCGACCTCTCTTCGCTGAGGTCCATCAATTACGAGTTTTCTCTCTGTATCTGCCGCTCCCGGCACCGCTCACAATCCTTGTTGATGGCCTCTCATATGTATCAAAGTTGATATCTATCTCCTTGAGCGATAGCAACGCTACTCAATA